>CM031242.1:795366241-795696241 GCA_018340775.1 Taxus wallichiana var. yunnanensis
GAAGGCCAAAATGTGTCTTGATTAAATGTTTTATGGGTGTTGTATAGTGTATACCTTCATTTTATTTGAGAAAGAATAAATAAATTCTTGATGCAACTTATTCATGTTTGTGATCCAATCCATTCCATGCTAACATCGCCTTTTTGTACACTATGACCATTTACAGGTTCTATTAGATTGTTGTTGCTAGGCATTGTTGCTTTCAGCCAGCAAAGGGAAAAAAATCTTAGAATTGACGAACACACATGTTATTGCTTCTATCCAAGGGATTTGGAGTAATTATGTTGTGCGTGCCACACATCCTAGTACAGTTATGTGAGTGCACTATTTCTAAATTCTAATGTAAGAAAATTACGAAACCTCTATCTATAAACCAAAGTAAACCGACACCAACATTAGGTCGAGTGTGCTATTTCTAAATCATAATGTAAGAAAATTACAAAACCTTTATTGGAAAACCTAAGTAAAGAGGCACCAACATCATGTCTCTTGAAAACAAATCTTTGGCACATACACAGACCACTTTCCCTCTGGTCAGAAATAAATTTGACTTTTCCTTTGTGCAAATTTATGAGGTCCGGCTTTCATAGATTATTCTTGGTTTCTAGTCCATCCACAAAATTACTCTAAAAGCAGATATAATTCATAGTCACCTAAGTCTCAGGGATGGAGGGATGGGGTTTCTTGGGCGGCAAAAATTTCCCAAATTTTGGGGACGGTAGGGGGACGGCTATTAAAATAATATATAAAATTTAATATTTGAATATTTTAACTTTATTCAATGAAATTTAGGGATTTAAACTGTATTTAATGTATTTTAGGTACTTTCAATATTATAATTTAATGTTCTTGTCATCTGAAAGCTTTTGAAAAATAAAAAAATAGGGTCGTCCCCTTCAAGTCTCAAAATCCCCAAAACATTCGGGACGTCACCAAAATCTAGGGGACATGTCCTCGCGTAACACAGATATATCAAGCTGCATCCTTTTGAGTTGTTTTTCAAGATTCCTTTCCTCATACCATCAATTCGTTAAGGCGGTCTGCCTCCTAATTCTTTTTCCATGAGCAAAATTGTGTGATATTACATATAAATCTATCTATACACAACGTAATATGAAAAATGAGTGAGATCATATTTACAATAGCCTTTAAAAGGTCACACAAGTGGTCTTCAATATCTAAGGTTGGAGGTAGTATAAGTTATTTTTCCTAGAGTTTGAGCATGATTCATATGTTATGTTTACCTCTTCCTAGTGTAACACGTGCAACATTATTATGGCTGGTTTGAAATCTGGATTATACATTTCTGTGTATTCCTAAGCTATAGAGGACTTGGGCCAGGGTAGCTTTTAAGGGATGCATTATGGAATGGGCTAGATTTGTTGAAATGAGGTGTTGCACATGTTGTATGTGTTGGAATTAGGAGCATCCATGGGCATGGACAAACAAATAATGCAAGTACAACCATTAGTAGAAAGATTTGGAATAAGTGCTCAACACCATAAATATACAGAATGAAAATGCGAATTGATTTTTTAAAATTCCTGCAACCTTCCATTTATTTAATAACTTGTTCGAGTCCTCACATTCCCAATTCTAATCTTTACTTCTAACGTACAAACCATCATCCATTTGGATGATTATTTTAATTGCCTCAATACTGCCCGTAGCTAATTATTAATCACCTCAACATGCTCCCTAACTGATCATCCTGAAGCAGTGTCAGTCCTTGCATTGTTATTATCACCCCTGAACTTGCACCTACTGCCACAACCTATATCTGCTTTTGGCGTGAAGAAAATCTTTCATGTCTCCTAATAGTTTTATACCTAGATTGCAGTCCCTATGCAACCATGCTCTGATTTAAGGTCGAACCACTGCTGCCCTTGAGCCAATCCTGTTGACTTTGATGAGTAAAGATGCACATCACTATGAAATATCCCTTGTGGGATATTACTTGAAATTCACAAAATATATAAAAATAACAATGAACTGAATTTCTGATTCTTAGGACACCAATATGCAGAAATAAAGAAATTTTTGTATTTTGCAAACTAATCACTTCTAACACTATCCGTAAGCTTCAAATAACTTAGAAAAATATATAGAACAATAAACAAGAGAAAAATAATTTTTATATCTTAGATCTGATTTTATTTATTTATTTTAGGACAGAAAATGAGAGAAAAATACAGATGACCGTAATTTCCAGAATAACAATGGAAATGAATTCTAGGGCATCTTCATGATGATAACAATCTCCAGCTCCGAAATCTCCAGAATCGGACCACAGAAACCCCTCCAAAATTGCTCATCAAATCTGGAACCGAGTAGATAAAACCCTAGAAAATAGTTGTTCCGAATTTGAACTCAAACCCTTGATGAAGAATGGTTATCCTCTTTCTCTCGAATTTGAAATTCTGATTACTCCCTAGATCTAATCCAAAAATTGAATAAAGCTCAAAAATAGCAAACTAGGGAGGATCTTTCACCACCGAAAAGGGTTCTCGCTAGCTAGAGTGGATCTCTCACCTCCGGCTAGGGTTCTTGTGGGATCTTACTCCACAAACAAAAAGTATGCAACCAACAATGGCTTTAATATCATAAAAGAGTTAGTGTATGAATGAAGCTTTCCTCTCCCCAAGTGTTTCCTTTTATAATTTCTCATCGCAACAAAGGGCCCCAAAAGAACCCTAATCGGCCCTTCGGGAAAAATCCACATATTAAAAGAAATAACTTAAGTGACTTTATCATCCATATGCCAAAAAGTGCACTTAAGTCACCCCAATGAAAAATTAGATCATAAAATACCATATATTCACCAATCACTTAAGTCATTGACTAAATATAACATAAAGTACCTTAAGGGAGCATCTCGCAACCTTATTTCACTTGAGTCACCTCAAAGTACGTGTCCAACTCCAAAACATAACATATACGTAAAATGAAGGTACAAACCACACTTAATAACCATCAACGCCACTAGCCCTCGGGCATAAACAAGGCTAAAACGGATAAAAAGCCTCCTAGGCCATCTGCTTTCGGAAATGGGGCATTACGGTCCCCCTTCTCGAAAAATGCTTGACCACCCGAGCATTATCTTGTCATGCTGCAGAAGCTGAATCCCGTAAAGCAAGTTTCTCCACCTCATCCTACAGTCAATCAAAATAATTGTTGCAAACTAAATACCACAAGGCAAGTCTCTCCACCTCACCCTGCAATCACTCCATGATCGTTGGGATCCAAAGTAACCATGACATCCTATGTAATCATCATGCTCTCCATGTCGAGTGTAGAGAAAATGTTGCCCCAAATAGTATGATGCCTACACCAACTCTCCACTGGTACCCACACTGAAACTACCAATATGTCCAATCCTTGCCAATGTGAAGATGCCATCATGTGGTCACTCACAATCACTACTTCTGTCAACCCATGGGTACGAAAGTCCACTTTGAACCCTATAATGCCCCGGATCAACCTTTGAAACAACATGCTTAAGCACTAAGCGTGCCAACTCTACCACATGACCCACACTGTGTGAGAGCAAGGCTCCTCATAATGTGTCTCAATGTGTTCTCTAGGGAAAAGTCCCAAGACTCTAAGATGTAACAAATAACCAGCAATATCAACTCCACATAGTCCACCTCCTGTGCTGAATGTGAACCTACTTGAATAACCAATTAACCAAGTCAACTCCATCCCTCTATTGACTAACACATGGGTGAAGTGCTCATTGGGCATAAAAGCAATAAAATACATAGGAGTGTTATCCCATGTCGGCTTAGAAAATGATGAACCTGTAAGCTCCGATTTGTCATAACGACAAACCGTACATCCCTGTATAAAGTTGAGGATATCCTCCCTCAACCCATGCCATTTGAACCTCTCGCACATGAACCTGTAGGTATCATCGAAGCTCAAGTGTCCAATCACGGAAGAACAATGCACATGTCACAATATCTCCATCCTCAACCATGAATTTGACACAAGGTACAATCTTCCCTGATAGAAGATCATCTCATCCTCCAATCTGTAGTTGTCATCCTATATGTGACCATCCAGAATCTCACAAGTGTGTCGGTTCTTGGAGTACTCAACAAGCAAATGAGATCTACAATCTACCAAACCTCTCGATAACCGACATAACGATAGACTTGGGTGATCTCGAACTCGCAACCCCAATCTCTCAGAATCGTCTCATGTGCAACACTACTAGTCACACCCACATCCATGACTCCACTCACCCCTTCTGGAGTCAAAGTATCCATCATACCTAACTCACTCCCCGACTCAATATCATTTGACTCACTCTCCACATAATTCATCATGGTGTGCTCTGTGTCTCATAGCAGAAACAATCCGTCGAATAAGTCATCAAATATACCACTTGTCTCACTCGACAAAGTGGACCGAGAAAGCCTCCTCCTAAGGATACTCCCAATTCTCATGGGAAACGAAGCAAACGGTCCTCGTATCCTGTCTAACCACCATGAGCTCTAATGCCATGGTCCCATCTATCAAACTCCACATCACCAACAATAGTGAAATACCTCGAAGTGTTCTTGAAGAATACCAGGACAATGGTGATGACACAAAGATGAATCCCAATCAATGGAAAACAAACTCCAATACGGGGAACTCAATCTTCCAATGCAATGTCGAAGCCACCAACTCCTTAGGATCTCTCCAAACAATGGACCAACCAATAAGGCCCTTACCAAAGAATGTGGAATCTCCCGCAATCTGCTAATGCTGTCATGCCACCAACCTCATACATGTCCTAAGATACTACGAAATGTGCTAAAAAACTCAACCAAGAATAGCTAACCCCCAGAATGAGTCTCACAGCCAATAAGTATGACTCTCCTAGTCGGAACAATCATCATAAAAGGATGAAGACATCGAAAGTCTCCACACTAGGATCCAAATCAGCACATCAGTACCTTGCCTCTCTCTAGGCACTTGTGATCGAGGCTC
The DNA here is from genome assembly GCA_018340775.1 of Taxus wallichiana var. yunnanensis. NCBI lineage: Eukaryota > Viridiplantae > Streptophyta > Pinopsida > Cupressales > Taxaceae > Taxus > Taxus wallichiana. Next base: position 795,371,222 of record CM031242.1, read on the forward strand.
CTAAACCATCACCCTCACTCTCCCAAGAACCAACTAGAAAACATCTCCTCTCTAATCATAACAGGTGTATCCACCTCGACCAAACATCGATGGAAGAAGGTCCAACCAACTCATGACAATAACGTACCATGTCCGATGATTGTTGCTTAATATCGCACAATAAAGCAAACACAATGTCCTACCCTGGCAAGCACGGTACACTCTTCAATGCCATCATACCATCCTCCACACTATGGTCCTCTTGAATCACATGGTCCCGATCACATCTATAGTCATCTCCTCGCTATCCGGCTCCACACCGTGACTCACCATATCAAAACACTCGATCGAGCTCTCCTCATCACGAAGGTCTCAACCACGCCACCGCTTGATCTCAAAAAATGGCTCATCTTGTGTGCATAACTCCAAAATATTTCCGCACAATGCATGGGTCACTATCCCCGAGTCATCCTCATCTCGTATACGTGTAATGATCTCTCACGAATGTGACTCAACACCTCCCCTAATGTGTCCTTTCCGGTGTTGATGCAAAATCACAAAGACTTTGGATGCTTGATCGGAGTTTCTAAGTTGATCTTCGTGCATCCAGTGTGATTGCACAACATTGAAACCTTTCTCCAAGTGGGAACTTGCGAAAATGAGAAAGGAATCTCCAGAGAAGGCTAGTTCCCGCTCCTAAACCACCTCCCACAACATGCTATTCCAAAGCAGGCAAGCTAATCTAATCCTAATCTAACCATGCCAAAGAGACAGAGAGAGAGAGAAAGGAAAAGAACAAAAGCCTACACTAAAACGGTGATACACCAGAGAAGGAGAATGTTGGACATCTATCAAAACTGCCATGTAACAAAGAGAGGTGAGCAATGGGAAGGATGGACAGATGCATCACAGGCCCAAGGATAGATTTCACACAGAAAATGTCCCAAAACTCCATGAACATAGCTCCAAACCTGCAATGAACATTCAAACATGCACAAATACCTGCAATGAAGAGAGGCAAGAGGAAAACAAGCGAAAAACGAGCAAGGATGGACAGATGCATCACAAAACACGTTTTTTTGTTGCTTCAGAAGTTTGCACAGAACATCATTTCATTAGTAAAAGGCAAAAACGCCATTACAGAGCAGGGAGGAGGTTCGAACTCCATTTTTAACCCTGGAGAAGGAAAAGAAGGGAGGGCAGAGCCGAACAGATGAACAACTTGTAATTATTATTTTTAAAATGAGCCAAATCTGGCTTTTACATTGCATGGGTCGAGCCCAGGAGAGAGAAACGTGGGAAAACGTGCAAGCCCATTCCTCATTGACTACAGATGCATTAAAACGGCATGGGGAACCTTACAAACCCATACCCTGCCATCTTTGACCGATTTGGAGGAGAATGCGACCCATTCTGCATTAATTTGGTCGCTAAAATGTCACTTCTGGCCATGAACACGCGTCAGAGCCGTTTCTCAACTTTCTCTCTCCAGAATGCACCAAAATTCGAGATTAACCCCGGAATCATGTAGAGAATTTCATAAGCTTTCCGTTGATATAAAGAACGTGCAAATCCGAGCTCTGGATCAAAAGATATGGAGATCTGAAGATTTAGGGCACAAAACAGGTGAAAATGTGTTTTGAAGATCTTTCCCGCGCTCTGCCACCTGGACGACACGTGTCAAGCGCTGATTGGATACGTAATTCTCTCTCTCGCTATCACATGGTTTTTCCTCTAAAGTTTTGCCTTTTGTGATTTTGGAACATTTTCCACTTTCCTTCCGCGCCCCGCCACTGGGACACGTGGCATGCATTGATTGGTCGACAGGGCGCTAAGGCGGACTTCTGCTTTTAGCTTTTGGCCAAAACTCTTGCTAAACTCTCTAACTCCTTCCCGAGCTCCGAGCTTCCTTCCTCATTGACACGTGTCCTCCTTTTATTATTTCGGGTTAGTGCTTGAAACCTCGCCTTTGAACTTTTTAAGACTTTTCTCCTCCGACACGTGTCATGATTTGGTCCGCTGGTCCGCTGGTGTCACGCTGCGCTTTTCGCGGCCCCAGCGCGCATCCATTTGTCCCGGATGTCCCAGACTGTCTGGGACAAAACTTCCGATCCGCCCGAAATGGGCTTCCTCGTCCCTCATTCGGCCGATGACACGTGGCGTTGCTTGATTGGCTTTCGGCTCCTTCGGCTATCCGCGTCCCACGCGTCCCTTTGTCCCACATGTCCCGACTGTCTGGGACAAATTCTTCCGGTTCGCCCGATTCGGCCGGTTCGCGTACCTTTGTCCCACATGTCCCGAACTGCTTAGTGCGAAAGTTCTCCTTTTTGGCCGATCCGGGCTGGTTCGCGTCCTTCGCGTCTTCTTGTCCCAAATGTCCCAGAGCAGTTAGTCGATTTTCTTCTCCTTCGGCCGAACCGGCTTTCCGCGTCCCGCGCATCCCGACGGCCCGATGTTCCTTTGCCCTGCAGACTGCCTGGCGGCCTTTCGGCCGATTCGCGCCCAGATGTCCCTCACGTCCCGACTGTTGCGAGGACTAGGACTTAGCCATTTTTCGTGATTTTTCCTGGCCCAAGCTTGTTTTTGCAGCCTTTTCACCTTTTCTTAGAACTTGCTCTTTTCAACCTGGACAGGAGAGTTAGAAAATTCCCTAGGGGACCCTAAACATGATTTTTGCCCCGAATCAATTTATTTGCACAACGGATTAAGTAATTTGATGCATGTTATCAAAATTTACCTCGGGGGTGAATTTTGTATAACACCGCCACTAAATGGAAAAGACGAACATTACTCCGACGAGGTCTTAACACTCATGGTCCCACATCATCCAATAGAGTCTAACTCTAGCCACTACCTCCAATATCCTGGACACTCAACCCAAATGACTCGAACATTTGTCCGCATAAGCCCACCAAAAGACTCAACCAACAACCGAAGTAGCCATCTTATCGTGTCCTCATCATTTGGTATCTCTGGTATCGTAACCTGTAATATCTCTATTACGCAAGCTATCACTCTCAAGCTAACTCTCCTAATTTGATGTATCAACAAAGCCGAGCAAAATAACATATCTCTGAGTTTGTCCAATGCAAATAACATGCTCTGTGATGGTGACAAATTTACCTGATCCAACAAATCAACTAATTGGTCTAGAACACGGGTCAATGCCCTCCTCGAATCAGGGGGACGTAGAAGATCATGTAGCTCTATACTTTTCCCAATCAACTGCTACACCAATGTTCTTCCATCTTAGAACTATCCATTTTTAACCCAAACAGCCGGAGGAAACACCGCTGATACCATTGAAATATCCTTGTGGGATATTACTTGAAATTCACAAAATATATAAAAATAACAACGAATCAAAAATTCTAATTTTTCTGATTTTAGGTCGTGAATATGCGAAATAAATAAATTTTTATATTTTGCAAACTAATCACTTCCAACACTACCCAGAAGCTTCAAACAACTCAGAAAAATATATTGAACAATAAAAAATAGAGATAATTTTTATCTCTTAGATTTGATTTGATTTATCTATTTTAGGGCAGAAAATGAGAGAAAAATACATGATCGTAATTTCCAGAATAACAATGGAAAAATAATGGAAATGAATTCCAGGGCATATTCATGATGATAACAATCTCCAACTCCGAAATCTGGAATCGAACCACATAAACCCCTCCAAAAATGCTCCTCAAATCTGAAACTGAGTAGATAAAACCCTAGAAAATAGTTGTTCCAAATCTAAATCAAACCCTTGAAGAATGGCTGTCCTCTTTCTCGAATCAGAATTTTTGATTACTCTCTAGATCTGATCCAAAAATCTGAATAAAGCTTCAAAATAGCAAACTAGGGAGGATTTTTCACCACCGAAGAGTGTTTTGCTAGCTAGGAGTGGATCTCTCACCACCGAAGCTAGGGTTCCTGTGGGATCTTACTCCACAAGCAAAAAGTATGCAACCAACAATGACTTTAATATCATAAAAGAGTGAGTGTATGAATGAATGCTTTCCTCTCCTCCAAGTGCTTCCTTTTATAATTTCTCATTGCAACAAAGGGCCCCAAAAGAACCCTAATCGACCCCTTGGGAAAATCCATATATTAAAAGAAATAACTTAAGTGACTTTATCACCCATATGCCAAAAAGTGCGCTTAGGTCACCCCAACGAAAAATTAGAACATAAAGTACCATATATTCACCCATCATTTAAGTCATCGACTAAATATAACATAAGGTACTTTAGGCGAGTTGTTTGTCACCTGTGTTGCACCCGATAGAGAATGGTGTGTATTCTCTCTCCCGTTGACAAAATTGGAATAGCTCAAGGCTGTGGGTAACCTATGTCTGAGGTGAACCTCCAGAGAGGGCTGGTTCCCTTGTGAATCACCTAAAAATGAAAACTTGACAAGGAAAAGGGAAAAAGAATGCGGGAAATGGGAAATAAGGGTGATACACCAAAAGTTTGATACTTGCATGTAACTCGCACACACAGAGAATTTAAAGATTCACACACCTACACAACTCTAAGCTATTTTGCAAAATTAAATTCAAAGGTTTAGGAAGAATGACAGTAGTAGAGGGATCGAATTCCACACTAAAACAACACAATATCCTATCAAACACGATAAACAATCTGAATATGAGAGGGAAAAACGAAGATTTATTTTATTTAGAGGTGCAAGTACAAAGGCTAAAGATGCCAGAGCAAATCAGCGCTCAAGTATATGTAATTAATTCTTTACAATGCAAGAAACCAACTTATATGAAGATAAATCAGCGCTGCCTTCCCAATAATAGACTGCTGCTATTTTTATTTAATTTAATTTCTCATCCCTGCATGCTGCTGCTAATAGACTGTAACAACTGCATGCTTTATTTAGTTAACTCTATTTGCCTTCACTCCCTTTTGGTGCCAAAGGTAAGATAGGTTGCTGCATGTTTTTTATTTAATTTATTTCCATCCTATGCTGATGCGCCAAAACTGTGACTGCTGTTTATAAACTTAATAAATCTTCCCTTCCTATATGCTATTGGGCATTGACTTTTTTAATTATAAAAGTCCATTCAATTTTGTCTCTTCTACCTTTGTCTTTTTCTGTCCTTGTCTTTGGTGCCAACTCTATTTTTGGACTGCTGTGTTTATTTTATTTATTTTCCCCTTTCTGTTGGCGCATGGACTGTTTTAGCTGCATGTTAATGAAATGTCCCACTTCCTAGGATAGTCATGACAAAGACCCTTAGCCTATTTTGTCTTCCCGACGGCTAAGGAGAATTTTAAAGGGAGACTTAAGTTCTATTATTTTATTATAAAGTGCAAAAAAATAAAATAGAACATTATAAAAAACACTTATAATAAATTAATGGACTTAATATTAAAATAAACATAGAAAAGTGAACAAAGGATAAAAGCACTTATAAAAATTGTAATTCCTATGGAAAAGTGCGACTAGCTTTGGGAGCAAAAATTAGTGTTAAAAAGGGCAACATAGAAAAGAAACTCATGGGCCAAGTGTTTATTCCTAGGCAAATGCGACTTGCTCTAGAAAGGGAAATGGAGGGAAAGAAGGCATTTAATGTTGAAAGTGCTGGTTGGACATAGAAAGTGGCCATTTGGGTCACTTCTTTCTTTAAAAGGGCAAGTCGACTTGTAGTAGAGGCATTCTATGATCATTATATTTTCTGAATTTGGCTTGTAAGCTGAGCATTGCTGCTGTAATTTCTGAGGACGAAAACCCTCAAGAAAAGTGATAGGAAGAACGAAAACTCTTCCTTTAAACTCATCTCATCTTCTGTATTTATCATTATATATATTCCAGTTGGAGCGACCGAGTTTAGGGACTTTTTTGGTATAAAGAAGGAGATAAAATCTAGATCTGATTGCTGTGTGTTGAAGCTGGATTTCAGTCATCTAAGCTGCGATTTTTGGAGCCTTTTCAGGGTTCAAACCCTCATTACCCAGCTGTAATTCCAGTTCAGGTCTGCAGATTATTACTAAATAAAAATCAGACATTTGGAGCTCAGAATTGGTATTTTTCTTTTGCATTAATCTCATAAAAATCATTGCTGTCATAAAAACCAGAAATCAGCCTAATTTAGCATCTTATATTGCATCTTTCTTTCATGGTACAAGTCGCCATTTTTGGGTAATTACTTTCAGCAGTCAAAAATGATTTTTGCAAGGTCTCACATCAGTTTAAGGTCTGATTTGGCTTCATAAAACCTGCATATCATATTGGAGTGGGAAAATTATAAATTGTTGATTGATTGGTGTGAGAATTATGCTATGCCCTAGTCACTTTTTCTGAAATAAATTCCAGATCTGCATTATATTAAAATTCTGTGATAGATTTCAAGTTGGGTATTTGGGGAAATCCATTGTATGCTCTTATATGTCCCAAAGAAGGGGACATTACAATGGTATCAGAGCTTGAAATCCTCCCAGCCTATGAGAAAAGAAGCAGAAATCAGATTTGAATGCATGCAAGAAAAAGTCCTTTAGTTTATCAAAGAAGAGGTACTCCAAAGAAGGTGACTATGGAAGAGCATGATCAAAGGCCTCCTCCCAATGATGTTCTTAGCTACATGAATGGGTCATCACTAGAAGTCAAAGAGAGCTGCAACAAACAATGAGGGAGAATCAAAGAGAAATGCGTGATGCATTTACTAGCTCTATTCGAGATTTGGCCATGGCTCTACAAGGGAACAATGCAACTATCAACCAAGGAGCAACCAACAATGGAGAAGGAAGCTCAACAGGACTGGTTAGGACTTCTTCCAAGCCTACTCATCAGATTTTCAGAGCTAAGTTTCTCCAAAGAGAGGAACCAATTGAAGAGGAAGCACAAAATGATGTTGATGATGTGGAAGCATGGGGTGATGAGTATATGCAACTTAGTTTCAGAGTAAGAGAGATGCTATCCTTCAAAGACTTCTGCCAGGTGAAGAATAACAAAAGTACAGGGAGAAATAAAAGAGTTCACCAAGAGTCACCAAGGAGAGACATTCAACAAAGGTTGGGTAAGGTAACTCTTCATTTGATGGTACAAATAAGTGTTTTGCTAGAGCTTGGTTACAAAAATTAGATACATATCTCTCTTTGAATCCTATGTATGAAGATGAAGCACTTAAGTTTGCAACTTTGCATTTGGAGGGAGTTGCACATGAGTGGTGGTACCATGGCATCATCACCCAAGGGCATGGCTCTATCACCACCCTTGAAGAATTTAGCACATGTTTAATGAAAGATTTGACAGGATGGATCCAGATTTGCATTTCAGGGAGCTAGCCCAACTCAAGCAAGAAGGAACACTAGATAAGTATATTTCTGATTTTCAAAGAATTGCAGTAATGGTACCTGATATTAGTGAAAGAAGACTTGTTTTATTGTTTGTTGAAGGGTTAGGGGAACCATTAAAAGGCCTTGTTAAAGCTTTTAATCCTCCATCTCTTCAAGGTGCCATTAAGAAGTCATTAGACTTGGAGAGTTCAATGCCAAAAGGGAAAAATCTGCAATTTGGGCAGCAACGAACAATGCCTTTGGGGCAGCAAAAGAACACATGTGAGCAGCCAATAACACCTCAAAATGAGAAGCAAGGAGCAACAGTTAGTGGGCAGCAAAATAGAGCACAAGAATGGGAGAGAAACAGGTTGGAAATTGAAGCAAAGAATGAGTTAAGGAGGAAGAAATTATGCTTTGATTGTAAAGAACCATGGACACCCAATCATCGTTGCAAAGGTAAGGGATCTATTCATTATATTGAAATTGTTGATGATGATGAGGATGAAGATAATGCTGATCCAAAAGATCAAGCAAAGGGAAATGAGGTGAGTGTCACAAGTGCTACTTTAGCTACACTAACAATATTGCCTAGTTTCTATGCATTTCATGTGAAAGGTGATCTTCTTGGTCAAAAGGTCACCATATTGATTGCCCGTGTGCGTCCCTAACATGTGTTTAAAAATGTATGGTGGCTATTTTTAATGTTTCAAGGTTAATGGCACAAATTTTAACCAAGGACACTTGTGGCATTAGGATTGCTTATTTTGGAGCCACACCGACACTTGAGGCCATCTAGAACCTTGGGATCAGATTGGAGAACTCAAGAATTTTGGGAAGCTTGGAGAGTATGCAAGATCGGAGATAAGGATTAGGTAGCTCCAAAACAATTGAGAACCTTCACAAGTCTATTTAAGGGGCTCAAATTTTGGAAAATAGAGGGAACATAGAGATAAGATAAATATATTAATGTCCAACAAATGACCACAAAAGTAGGTCAAAGGGACTGCAGAAAACAACGAGCACCGAAACAAAGAGTTCCCAAGAAAGACAAGTACAAAAGCCAAAAGAGGTGGCCAACCGGAAGGAGAAACCACACGCACCCAGAATGGGGGTGGAAATACAAGTGAGAGGAAGAAAGGGGGAAAGACGACCAAGGAGAAGAAAAGAGGAAAGCCCATCAAGGAATGGTAGATCCATCTCTCCTAACATCCGAGGCCGACTGGAAAAAGCTGAGGATAGAATGCCGACCCACCGAAGAGAGAGTCTGCCTACTATGACATTGTCTGGACACGATACAACTGTTGAAGCCCGGTGGATCTGGTTTATTAACCGAGTCCGGACCTAGGGCGGGCATGCTTGTGATGGCTTGGGGAACCATGGATGGTTTCCTGGGCTGAACCAATTTGGAGGAAGAAGCGGGGTCGGTCTCACAAGGGTGCTTAGTGCCTCTCTCTGAAGGTAACACTGTGAAGAAGGAAGTGATCCGTTGGGTAGAATCCGGTCTAGGATGCAGCTGAAGAGTGTGCTCACGAAGCTTCAAAGCCTCCTGTAAGTATAAAGCCAGACACCTCTGATCCTCAAACCTGAAGAAGTCAGAAAGATCTTGCGTCCTAAATAAACAATGGAACCTCCCTCTGATCTCGTAGTAAATGGGGCACCGAAAGATGAAGTGTGTTTCCATCTCGGTCTCCTGGAGACTACACAGTTGGCAAATCTTGTCCGAACGATCAAGGTGGTGATCCGTCTCACAACGAGTCTATGAGAACCAACCCTGAATTGACCAAGGGGGATGTGAAGGGCATGCATCCAATGCCGAAGGGTGTACTGAGGATGGATAATGAGACCGTCCCTCAACTCCAAGAAATGCTCAACATAAAAGGCCATCTTGGGACGTAAACCCCCTTGAGGATTTACCCAAGTGGTACGGATGAACTGCCTATAAATATCCTCTCTAATGATCTTGTTCATCTCCTGTTTAGTAGGTAGAAGGTGGCTCGGTGCGTCCAAGGAATACCGAAAAGGTGGAAGATAGTCCACTTGAAGAGAGAGTAGCAAGTAAATCTTGCCAAAATTAAAAAGGGCACAATCTGTAAAGGTTTTGACAATGTAAATTGGCTTGTAAAATGTCTATAGTCTATAAATGAGTCTAGAGTGTCATTAGAGCACAAATAAGACTGTTAGGATTGTCAAAGGCTCATGAAAATAGCGGTGAATGTATAGTGAAGTGTATTGAGAGAGTTTAGAGATCTCTTTGCAAGATCTAGAGACACTTGGATGGGTAATGTCATTGCAAACTTGTAGATGCCATATGGATTTAGCTTGAATGCAAATCTTGTTTGGTAGTGTCTCAAATTTGGTCTCTATATGCTTAATGGTGTTAATCTGCTGGGTAGTATGTGCAAAATAAAAGTTGTAATGTGAGTATGGAGTCTCTATATTTTCACTCGATGTAAAAATAACAGAGAGTCTTATCAAAGTTTTGTAGCACTTGTTTGTGTAGGTTGTTGGTTGTCCTTTAAAACCATCTATATGTGTAGGTTGTTGGTTGTCCCCAGAAACCACCTACGTAGGTTGGTTGTTCTATAAAACCATCCACGTAGGTTGTTTGTTATCCTATAAAATCATCTAGATGTATAGGTTGTTGGTTGTTCTGTAAAATCAGTTGTATGTTCGATGAGAGGTTGATGTTCCTAGAATTGTTTGATAGTGTTCCCTATTCATGGTTGATGTTTCCATGAATTGGTTGACGATGGTCCCAGTTCTAAGGTTGATGTGTTCCTTCTCTTCTTTGGTGCAAGCCCGATGTTGCATGTATGTTTGTTGAGTATGTATGCAAGCCCAATGTTGTATGTTTGTAAGTTTGGATGCGCAAACCTGATGCAACACGCATGGATAAAGAGCATGAATAAGCTCCGTGGTGGCATGTGCTGTAGTTCTAGAGTCCGGTGATATCTCCCATGTTTGCACTAGGGAGGGGAATGTTAGGAATATTGTGTTAGTACTCACATGAAAGTGAGTTAATTAGTTAAATTATTGTGTGTGAAGAATATTGTAATGAGTTGTTAGTAATAACTCATAGTTTGTAACATTTTTTTAAAACAAACTTCTACATTAAATGGAAATCAAATTTACATATTTGGCTATGCCAAGCCTGAAAACTATTAGTCCAAGCTCTAGCGTTATACAAAAGTAAAGCAGTAGCAATCATCATAGCGTAGAATCAAGATTGAGAATATATCTGATGTCTTCTTGTAGCTGGTTGGACCACCATGTAGGAGGCAAGCCATAACAAAGAAGATCCTTGTTATCCAGGGCCCAGTTTGCCAATCCATCTGCAATTTTATTTCTTTCATGAGGAATGTGAATGAAGTGCACTTCTTGAAATTTCTCCTGCAATATTTTTATCTTCCAGACCTCTTTAGCAATTCGCCAATTGGGAGAAGGATCAACCCTGCTATCAAATAATATCTTCATAACGATTTGAGAGTCTGAGTGAATTTGAATTTTCTGCCATCCACTTTTAACAACCTCTTGCATACCTTTATAGACCGCTTTCATCTCCGCAATATTATTGGTAGTAATGCCCAGATTCTTTGCAAAAAGAACTTGCACCTCACCCTCCTTGTTTCTACCAATGCCTCCCATAAAAGCTTTCCTGGATTGCCTCTGGAAGCTCCATTGGTATTCAGTTGTCCATAACCCAAAGGAGGGGCTTTGGATGGACTTTCTTTCATGTTTTTCTTATTAATACGGAAAATGGGGTAAAGTGGCATCACTTGGCTCAAGAGATAGTTGATTGCAGATATGCTTCCATTCCATAGAAAGAGTATTGGGCAAAGGTATCTTATGTTTAAGAGTTTCAGCTATATTGATTTTAGTTTTCTCCCAAACATAAGAACTGTCTTTGCCACTTTGCTAGAAAATTCTATTATTTCTTTCTTTCCAAATATTCCAGAGAAGAAGAGATATACCACTCCAAAGTACCTGAAGAAGATGCCATCCTTTGGGAAGCAGTCTCTACCATTCTTTGATAACTCTGCTCAAGGGACTCAAAATTATTCCAACGCAAATTAAACAGGTCGCAAGTTGTTCCCATATGTGAATAACCCAGGGCAAAGGAAAAAAAGATGAGTAGAAGATTCATCATCCTGTAAGCACAGAGCACATCTAAAAGGGCCATAAAATCCTTTCTTGATAAGTTGGTCCCCTGTTAAGACTCGTATTTGAATAATAAGCCAAACAAAAAAACTGACTTTAGGCCACATACCCGGCGCCATAAGTTCTTAAAGAGAAACTGAAGAGGATGAGGGTTATCTATCACCAAAGAGGCATAACCTGTGGCCACTGTATAATTTCCAGAAGGGTCTTGTCCCCATCCCAATTTGTCTGAAATGGGGAAGAGGAAAGAGGGCGAGTCTTCAACACATTATGCAACAATATCTGAGCTTCATGTTCTATCACAAGCGGCCATTCAGAAATCGGAATCCACTCTTTTTCACTTTCCCAAGGGTTGGTTGATGGTTTACCATAGTGGGCTACCTTAACCCAACCAATATCTTGCATTTGCTTCATTATAGGGTTGAGCTGAGGATATTGGAAGATAAGAGGGGGCTGTCCATCCCATGAATCAGTCCAAAAATTAGCTAATTGCCCATTATTAACTATCCAGAAGAGCTTGCCTTTTAATAATTACCTCTCCCATTTTGATAACCTTTAAGATAGGAGAGCCCTTAGTAGGAAGGGATGAGCGAATAATTTTCTCCGGGGTTATTTTCAGCATACTTTGCTCTGAAGGTGGCAGCCCAAAGATCATTAGGATAGACAAGCAACCTCCAATATAGTTTAGCAGCTAAAGCTTTATTCTGCCTAGGCGAAGATCTAAATCCCAAACCACCTTTTTTTTCTGGCAGAGAGTTTCCCATTTAACTAATGACCATTTTTTCTTATCTTGAACTCTGCTCCACAAGAATTTCTGGCAAATAGAATCCACTTGTTTCAAGATAGTTCTAGGAATGTATAACACAGAGGCAACATATATCGGCATAGCTTGAAGGACAAATTTGATCAGCGTCATCCTTCCTCCTGAAGATAGCCATTTATTAGTCCATTTTTGTAATTTTAATTCAAACTTGTTGATTAACCAATGCCAATCTTTTAACTTCTTAGAAGCTAAAGGAACACCCAAGTATTGTAAAGGAAGCACTCCCTTCTTAAAATGGAAGATATTCAGAATTTGCTCTTCTTGTTGTCTAGAACAATGAAAAAGAAAATGCTGGATTTTGCTTGATTGATTAGCTAACCAGAGAACTTTATGGAACTATTTAGCTTCCAGAGACGTAGCTCTTCCAAGCATCATAGAATCATCAACAAATTGGAGATGGGATATAGGAAGAATGTTTTTAGCCAATTGAATTCCATGAATTTTTCTTTCCTGACAAGCTTTCTTTATAAGTCTCCCCATGCATTCTCGCCAAAATAATGAATAAGAAAGGTGATAAGGGGTCTCCTTGCCGAATACCTCTGGAAGCTCCAAAAATTCTGAAGGAGAACCATTAACTAAAACAACAAAGGAGACAGACGAGAAACAAGCCTTTATCCACTGAATCCATTCCATAGAAAAATTGAATTGGGCCAAAACTCTACATAGGAAACCTGAATTGACTCTTTCATAGGCTTTGGATAAATCCAATCTAATAAACATTGCTAGTTCTTTTTGAATGTCCATAGAATGCAAAATTTCTTGTGCTAACACAATTTCATCATGAATATGGCGTCCAGAACAAATCCACCCTGCTCAGGAGAGATAATCTTATGCGAAGGGGTTTTAGTCGTTCCGCTATAACCTTAGTAATTATTTTGTACAAGACATTACATAAGGCTATAGGACGGAAACCAGAGATATCCTCCACCTCACTAGCTTTAGGCCAAAACTTATTTTGGAGCCACACCGACACTTGAGGCCATCTAGAGCCTTCTGGATCAGATTGGAGAACTCAGGAATCTTCTCGGGAAGCTTGGAGAGTATGCAAGATTGGAGATAAGGATTAGGAAGCTCCAAAACAATCGAGAACCTTCATGAGTCTATTTAAGGAGCTCAAATTTAGGAAAATAGAGGGAACAAAGAGAGAGAGAGAGTAGCAAGTAAATGCTGCCAAAATTAAAAAGGGCACAATCTGTAGAGGTTTTGACACTGTTAATTGGCTTGTAAAATGTCTGCAGTCTGTAAACGATTCTAGGGTGTCATTAGAGCACAAATAAGACTGTTAGAATTGTCTAAGGCTCATGAAAATAGCTGTGAGTGTATAGAGAGAGTTTAGAGAGCTCTTTACAATATTTAGAGACACTTGGATGGATAAAGTCATTGCAAACTTGTAGATGCCGTATGGATTAAGCTTGAATGTGAATATTGTTTGGTAGTGTCTCAAATTTGGTCTCTATATGCTTAATGGTGTTAATCTGTTGTGTTCTCTGAAAGTATGCTTTGTTGGGCACTTGTTCATTCAAGCCCCCAATCCTGATTGCATTAACTGGTACCGGAGCTCGATTAAGCACTTAGGAAGTGTTTTTGAGAATAAAAGTTTTTGTGAAAGTGTCTATAAGGGTTTATGGTTAAGAGTGAGTTTATGCATGAGAGAGAGAGTCTCGTAGTGAGTGTTGAGAGCTGTCTGAGAAAATGTTGCAGGGATTTGTTGAGTTGTTTATGATAGTTGTGAGATGTTCTAAATCTGTTAGTGAGAAAGGAGCAAGTGAGAGAGAATTAAGAAAGAGTCAAGTAGAGAGGCTACTATTGAGTGCTTGTTCTCCCTCATACTATGTTGGGTAGAGAACTAGGGATTCCTCCACTAGAGAGTGGGGATAGTGGGCAGAGGTTAGCGTGAGAGTTCTCTAACTCGTATAGGTGGGTAGAGAGCAAGTGTGATAAGTTTGACAGTCATTCTATGAGCAATTTTTGTGGGTGTGGTTGGTGCAAGAGTAGTTTGAGCATTCAATCTTTAGAGAGAGAGAGACTTCGGTGTGTAATCAAGGGAAGAGACATTAGAGTCTTGAGTCTGTGATTGAGTTTTGTTGTGTTTGTCTTGTGAAAAAGTCTCAAGGAGAACAATGAGAGAGATCAGAATAACAAGGGTGGATGCAGAAAGAGCTAATGAGGAGAATGTAGCACCAGAAATTGACATGGCTGGGATGTTGAGAGATCTATAAAACAGTTTAGAAGTAATGGAAGAGAGATAGAGAATGAGACATGAAGATGAGGACAATGATGATGAAGAACAAGAGAGACCAGCAGCTGGGAGACGAGCCAGCAGACGAGGATGAAGGTGAAGACAACAGATTGATGAAAATCATCTAAAAAATGAGCAGAGGACTGGAAATAAGTGTGTCAAGTTTCACTCGATCTCTAAACCTGGAAGATTTGATAGATTGGATAGCTCAGATGGATAATTACTTTGAATGCGTAGAGATTGAGTACCCAAAGAGAGTCAAGTTTGCTCAAGCTAAGTTGAAAGAACATGTTGCACTTTGGTGGAGAGACATGCAAAATGAAAGATGCAAAAAGGGAAGAGGAAGATCACTAAATTGAAAGAAAGGTAAGTTTCTGCTTCCTAATTATGAGCTCAGTTTGTTGAAGGAATTGCAAAATCTTAAGCAAAGAGAGACCTTAGTCAAGGAGTATTCTGAGAAGTTTTATAAGTTGTCTATTAGATCAACCCATGTTGATTTGTATAAGGAGAAGGTAGCTACGTACTTGAATCGGCTCAAATTAAGCATTTGGGACGAACTATGCATGGTTAAGTTGAGTGCAAATGAGGAAGCATATCAATATGCCTTGAAGGCTGAGGAGTTTGAAAGGAGACTCAGGAAAAAAAGAGGAAATAAGTAGCTGGAGGAAGTAAGAGGAAGAGTGATGGCAACAATATGAAAGTAAGAGCTATCTTGTATAGTGGTGAAGGTGAGTATGAAGATACCTCATGGAAAGATATACCGGAAGAGATAGATGAGGAGGTTTATGGAGAGACCAGCATTCCATGTGAAGAAGAAGAGGTGTCTGCAGCAACATAAAGCTGTTATATTTTTGATGGCGAGTGATTTAAGTGTGGAGTGTATGGGCACAAAGTTTTTGAGTATCCTCAAGAAAAGAAAAGCACAAGTGGTGAGAAAGAGGCACAGGTGACAACACATTCAAGTTATAAATCAGCTATGGAAGAGCGTCAAGAAGACATAGGAACACATTCAACAAGCTCAAGTACAGCCAAGAAATCGAAAGTAAGCCTGATAACAAAGAGGAGCGACCATTAAGAAATACAGATTTTCCAAGAACCTGCTGAAAATAAGCAAGAAGAGCCATGGCAAAGGAGAAGTGTGTTCAAGACAAGCTGCAAGGTTCAAGGTAAGTCTCTTAGTGTGATTGTGGATAGTGGTAATGGTGATAATGAGAGAGATGGAGCAAGACTCTTGGAGGAGGTATAAGGGTGATTTGAAGGTGCTATATGAAGAAAATATGAAGGTGGTAGTAGTGAGGATATCAAGTGGTCATAAGGTTGTAGTAGGGTAGAGGCACACTATGGCAAAGTAGGGAAAGTGCCAAATTGATCTCTCACAAGGTGCTACGAACCAGCCCAAACCCCACTCCTGGCGCATCCCTTAAGGCACACACTCAAGGGCACTAATGCGCCAACAACCTACAAAGAGAAATAGTTAGAAAGTGAAAAAT
The DNA here is from genome assembly GCA_018340775.1 of Taxus wallichiana var. yunnanensis. Taxonomy (NCBI): domain Eukaryota; kingdom Viridiplantae; phylum Streptophyta; class Pinopsida; order Cupressales; family Taxaceae; genus Taxus; species Taxus wallichiana. The sequence goes on from CM031242.1 coordinate 795,387,194, forward strand.
AAGGTTTATACATATGCCCCAACCAAAGATCATCACGTGTCACAATAGTATAATGTGATATGGTCTTCGGGAAAGAAACAAAATACACAAATCAAATGAAATGACTGAAAATGAAGTAATAAATGAGAACTGAACCAAATGAAATATACTTACCTCAAATAACCTTTCCACAAGAATAGATGCATATTGGATCTCTTGGCTCAATGGTGAAGGCCACAAATATGTTTGGGAACCCATAATGATAAAGACAAGGAAAAAAACAACAATGTAAGCGTATGTGAGTCAAAAAGATATTATAATTAAATGTCATTTGCTGAGTTCATGGGAGTAAGCAAGGGAAGATGAAGGCCCCATGTAGTGTCCCCAAATGGACATATTTTTCCCTAAATGGATTTTTGGCAAACCCGAACCACTAATTGCAGCTTATAGACAAAATACTGAACAATTATCATGCATATATGAATTAAATATGCGAATGGCGACTTGGGTTAAGAGGAAAAACACACAAACCAGCCCTTATATTCAAATATTTCCACTCAGATTTGGTTCCGCAAATTAATAAAGTCCAAATATGAAGAAAGCATGCAGATTTCATATGCAAATAGGGCTGAAATTAATTAATAAAATTCTGCAGACAAGGTGCCCTTGCACAGATCTGAAATGACACTTATAGTCATCCAAAATACTGAAAATAGGTTGCTTTCATTCATAAAAATCAGATTAACAGATGGCAGCATAAATCAGACCTGAAATGTCTCACATACACCACAGATCAGCCAAAAAGTGGGTCGCTCCACCTTGTACAATGAACACACCAACTGCTGCAATTTATTCCTCAAAACCCAGTTGCAAACTACTGCAAAAATAGCTCTAGAAATCTAAGTAGACACAATGGATAACCCTGAATAGGAAATCCCCAAATACTCTAAGAGGGTTTTTGTCCTCTAGAGATAAAGTCTAAGGGTTTTCGTCCTTAGAAAGAAAATGCAAGCCAAAAGCTTTACACACAAATCTGAAATTTGATAATAAACAAGTGATGCCTCTCCTAAGCAAGTTGACTTGCTTATAAAGAGAAAAAACCCAACTAAACTCCCTCAACTTCCAATCAGATTTGTTCCTTCATATAATATTTTTACCACCAACTTTTCTCCCTCTTGCAAATTGCATTTTCTCCTAGAAATAATCATTAGGCCCATATGCTCTTCTTTCTCTTGGCCTTTTTCATAATTAACTTTTCCTTTTTAGTCAAGTCGCCATTTCTCCCTAGGAGAATACAAAATATAATTGCACCTTCTTCTAACTTAGACTTGACATAATATTAAGTTATTTAAATTATTATAAGTGCTTACATATTTTCCCTTTGCTACGGCACTTTTCCCTTTGCTACGGGCACTTTATAATAATTAAAAATAACTTAAGTCACCCTTATGTTCCCCCTTTGGCCATCGGGTAGAAAAAATAGGCCAAGGGTCTTTGATTGAAGGGGATATTACAGTCCTCCCTTCCCAAAATTGCTTTCCCTTAAGCAATTCCAATTTTGTTTTGTCCAAGTGCCATGCACAATAGACAAAACATGCTGAAGTGATCCGCAAGCATGACCCATTTACTTGTCAAGTAGACTATAACTTCATGTACCATATATCATCCACAAGATGCTCATATACATATATTTGGAACAATGGTTCAACAAACTCCACATCGACTTACATCTTCAATCATATCATGCATCTCATGATAGAAATATATGGAATAGGCAACAATAAATAAGATGCATTATTATGTTCTTCATACCTTGAGTATCACCAACATCCTCATCAATCTTGGTCTTTAAAATGACTTGACTTTGCTGCACCAAATCATGAGCATTCTTGTCCATAATGGGATGAATATTGTTGTGAATCAGCTGCTTCGATATTATGCCTCTTTCTTCTTCAATTACTTTTTTTGAAATCTTCTCTTCTTGGAAAGAGATTTCCATGATCTCGGCTGCCCCAACTTGAGGGATGCCATTCCTCATACCTTGCTGCCCACTATGTGAATAAATCTTTCCTTGAACTCTTGTAGGTGTTGTCTTGCTTGAGCGGTTATCAACCTAGCAACTCTAGCTCTACTATTCCATTCTTCACACTTTTTAAGAGTTTCCATTACATCCTCCTTGTTTGCATATATGAATTTCTTCTCATGTTTAGTATCATTTTCTCTAAGAACCAAAGTTCTTTCCTCACTAATGCAATTAATTTGTCCATTGGAAACCATACCTTTCTCTCTAAAAGCTTCTTCTTCTTCCTTTGGCTGCATATCTGTTTTTGTCCTCCTTGGTGGGTGTAGACTTCATGGTTTCAATTTCTTGCTCAACCTGCACATCAAATCTCTCTAGAATTTTTGTGAGAAATTTGCAAGTGAATCAACGGATTCAACCCCTTGGGTCTTCAATAGATGACACCACCATGTATGTGCTACTCCATCCATGTATCTAGAGATAAGCTCGAGGGCATCATCTTGACACAGGATTATAATAAACGAAGGTCTTGAATTTTTTCAACCAACATCTAGTAGAGATTTCCTCGGTTCCATCAAAGAAAGGGACTTGGGTCCACTTCATCTTTTGCATTCAGATCTGATTTTCTTTTATTTCCTCATAGGCGGGAAGGATTTCAAGCTCTGATACCACTGTAGTGTCCCCAAATGGACATATTTTTCCCTAAATAGATTTTTTTGCAAACCCCAACCACTAATTGTAGCTTATAGACAAAATACCAAACACATATCACGCATATATGAATTAAATATGGGAATGGGGACTTGGGTTAAATGGAAAAAACACACAAACCAACCCTTATATTTAAATATTTCCACTTAATTTGGTCATGCAGATTAATAAAGCCCAAATATGATGAAAGAATGCAGATTTCATATGTAAATAAGGCTGAAATTAATTAATAAAATTCTGTAGACAAGATGTCCTTGCACAGATCTGAAATGACACTTATAGTCATCCAAAAATACTAAAAATAGGTTGCTTTCATTCATAAAAATCAGATTAATAGATGGCAACATAAATCAGACCTGAAATGTCTCACATACACCACATATTAGCCAAAAAGTGGGTCGCTCCACCTTGTATAATGAACACACCAATTGCTGCAATTTATTCCTCAAAACCCAGTTGCAAACTACTGCAAAAATAGCTCTAGAAATATAAGTAGACACAATGGATAACCCTGAATAGGAAATCCCCAAATACTTTTAGAGTGTTTTTTTCCTCTAGAAATAAAGTCTAAGGGTTTTCGTCCTTAGAAAGAAAATGCAAGCCAAAAGCTTTACACACAAATATGAAATTTGATAATAAACAAATGATGCATCTCCTAAGCAAGTCGACTTGCTTATAAAGAGAAAAAAGCCCAACTAACCTCCCTCAACATCCAATCAGATTTGTCCCTTCATTTAATATTTTTACCACCAACTTTTCTCCCTCATGCAAATTGCATTTTATCCTAGAAATAATCATTAGGCCCATATGCTCTTCTTTATGTTGGCCTTTTTATGATTAACTTTGCCTCTTTAGTCAAGTCGCCATTTCTCCCTAGGAGAATACAAAATATAATTTTACCTTCTTCTAACTTAGACTTGACATAATATTAATTTATTTAAATTATTATAAGTGCTTACATATTTTCCCTTTGCTACAAGCACTTTTCCCTTTGCTACTTTACGGACACTTTATAATAATTAAAAATAACTTAAGTCACCCTTTTGTTCCCCCTTTGGCTGTTGGGTAGACAAAATAGATCAAGGGTCTTTGATTGGGAAGGGGATATTAAGGTCTTCCCTTCCTGCACTTGTTTACTCTCAAGCAATTCCAAATCTGTTTTGTCCAAGTGCCATGCACAATATAAAAACATGTCAAGTGATCCACATGCCCGACCCTTGTACCACCAAGTGGACTAAACATTGCCACCATATATCATCCAAAAGATGCTCATATACATATATTTGGAACAATGGTTCAACGAACTCCACATTGAAGACTTCATCTTCAATCATATCATGCATCTCATGATGGAAATAAACTGAATAAGCAACAACAAATAAGATGCATTATTATGTTCTTCATACCTTGGAGTATCACCAACATCCTCACAATCTTGGTCTTTAAAATAACTTGACTTTGCTGCACCAAATCATGAGCATTCTTGTCCATAATGGGATGAATATTGTTGTGAATCAGCTGCTTGATATTATGCCTCTTTCTTCTTCAATCACTTCTTTTGAAATCTTCTCTTCTTGGAAAGAGATTTTCATGCTCTCGGCTGCTGAACTTGAGGAATGCCATTCCTCATACCTTACTGCCCACTATGTGAAGAAATCTTTTCCTTGAACTCTTGTAGGTGTTGTCTTGCTTGAGCGGCTATCAACTTAGAAGCTCTAGCTCTACTATTACATTCTTCACATTTTTAAGAGTTTCCATTACATCCTCCTTGCTTGCATATATGAATTTCTTTTCATGTTTAATATCAATTTCTCTAGCAAGTAAAGTTATTTCCTCACTAATGCAATTAATTTGTCCATTGGAAACCATACCTTTCTCTCTAGAAGCTTCTTCTTCTTCCTTTGGCTGTAGATCTATTTTGTCCTCTTTGGTGGGTGTAGACTTCATGGTTTCAATTTCTTGCTCAACCTACACATCAAATCTCTCTAGAATGTTTTGTGAGAAATTTGCAAGTGAATCAACGGATTCAACCCCTTGGATCTTCAACAAATGATGCCACCATGCATGTGCTACTCCATCTATGTATCTAAAGATAAGCACGAGGCCATCATCCCGACACATGATTATAATACAAGGAGGTCTTGAATTTTTTTCAGCCAACATCTAGCAGAGATTTCCTTGGTTCCATCAAAGAAAGGGACTTGGGTCCACTTCATCTTTGCATTCGAGATATGATTTTCTTTTATTTCCTCATAGGTGGGAGGATTTCAAGCTCGATACCACTGTAGTGTCCCCAAATGGACATATTTTTCCCTAAATGGATTTTTGGCAAACCCCAACCACTAATTGCAGCTTATAGACAAAATACCAAACAATTATCACGCATATATGAATTAAATATGGGAATGTGGACTTGGGTTAAGTGGAAATAACACACAAACCGACCCTTATATTTAAATATTTCCTCTTAGATTTGGTTCCACAAATTAATAAAGCCCAAATATGAAGAAAGACTGCAGATTTCATATTTAAATAAGGCTGAAATTAATTAATAAAATTCTGCAGACAAGCTGCCCTTGCACAAATCTGAAATGACACTTATAGTCATCCAAAAATACTGAAAATAGGTTGCTTTCATTCATAAAAATCAGATTAACAGATGGCAACATAAATCAGACCTGAAATGTCTCATATACATCACAGATCAGCCAAAAAGTGGGTCGCTCCACCTTGTACAATGAACACACCAACTGCTGCAATTTATTCCTCAAAACCCAGGTTGCAAACTACTGAAAAAATAGCCCTAGAAATTTAAGTAGCCACAATGGATAACCCCGAATAGGAAATCCCCAAATACTCTAAGAGGGTTTTTGTCCTTTAGAGATAAAGTCTAAGGGTTTTCGTCCTTAGAAAGAAAATGCGAGCCAAAAGCTTTACACATAAATCTAAAATTTGATAATAAACAAATGATGCATCTCCTAAGCAAGTCGACTTTCTTATAAAGAGAAAAAGCCCAACTAACGTCCCTCAAAATCCAATAAGATTTGTCCCTTTATTTAATATTTTTACCACCAACTTTTCTCCCTCATGCAAGTTGCATTTTCTCCTAGAAATAATCGTTAGGCCCATATGCTCTTCTTTATGTTGGCCTTTTTCATAATTAACTTTGCCTCTTTAGTCAAGTTGGCATTTCTCCCTAGGGAGAATACAAAATATAATTGCAGCTTCTTCTAACTTAGACTTGACATAATATTAAGTTATTTAAATTATTATAAGTGCTTACATATTTTCCCTTTGCTACGGGCACTTTATAATAATTAAAAATAACTTAAGTCACCCTTATGTTCCCCCTTTGGCCATCGGGTAGACAAAATAGGCCAAGGGTCTTTGATTGGGAAGGGGATATTAAGGTCCTCCCTTCTTAGAATGGCTTCCCCTCAAGCAATTCTAAATTTATTTTTTCTAAGTGCTATGCACAATAGACAAAACATGCTGAAGTGATCCGCAAGCCTGACCCCTGTCCCTGTCAAGTGGACTAAAACTTACCACCATATATCATCCACAAAATGCTCATATACATATATTTGGAACAATGGTTCAACAAACTCCACATTGAAGACTTCATCTTCAATCATATCATGCATTTCATGATGGAAATAAATTGGAATATGCAACAATAAATTAGATGCATTATTATGTTCTTCATACCTTGGAGTATCACCAACATCCTCTTCAATCTTGGTCTTTAAAATGACTTGACTTTGCTGCACCAAATCATGACCATTCATGTCCATAATGGGATGAATATTTTTGTGAATCAGCTGCTTCGAAATTATGCCTTTTTTTCTTCAATCACTTCTTTTGAAATCTTCTCTTCTTGGAAAGAGATTTCCATGCTCTCGGCTGCCCCAACTTGAGGAATGCCATTCCTCATACCTTGCTGCCCACTATGTGAAGAAATGTTTTCATTGAACTCTTGTAGGTGTTGTCTTGCTTGAGCGGCTATCAACCTAGCAGCTCTAGCTCTACTATTGCATTCTTCACATTTTTAAGAGTTTTCATTACATCCTCCTTGCTTGCATATATGAATTTCTTCTCATGTTTATTATCAATTTCTCTACAAAGCAAAGTTCTTTCCTCACTAATGCAATTAATTTGTCCATTGGAAACCATACCTTTCTCTCTAGAAGCTTCTTTTTTTTCCTTCGGCTGCAGATCTGTTTTGTCCTCCTTGGTGGGTGTAGACTTCATGGTTTCAATTTCGTGCTCAAACTACACATCAAATCTCTCTAGAATTTTTGTGAGAAATCTGCAAACGAATCAACGGATTCAACCCCTTGGGTCTTCAATAGATGAGGCCACCATGTATGTGCTACTCCATCCATGTATTAGAGATAAGCTAGAGGGCATCATCCCGACACATGATTATAATATAAGAAGGTCTTGAATTTTTTTCAACCAACATCTAGCAGAGATTTCCTCAGTTCCATCAAAGAAAGGGACTTGGGTCCACTTCATCTTTGGCATTCGATATGATTTTCTTTTATTTCCTCATAGGTGGGGAGAATTTCAAGCTTTGATACCACTGTAGTGTCCCCAAATGGACATATTTTTCCCTAAATGGATTTTTGGCAAACCCCAACCACTAATTGCAACTTATAGACAAAATACCAAACAATTATCACACATATATGAATTAAATATGGGAATGGCGACTTGGGTTAAGTGGAAAACACACACAAACCAACCCTTATATTTAAATATTTCCACTCAGATTTGGTTCCACAAATTAATAAAGCCCAAATATGAAGAAAGAATGCAGATTTCATATGCAAATAAGGCTGAAATTAATTAATAAAATTCTGCAGACAAGCTGCCCTTGCACAGATCTGAAATGGCACTTATAGTCATCCAAAAATACTGAAAATAGGTTGCTTTCATTCATAAAAATCAGATTAACAGATGGCAGCATAAATCAGACCTGAAATGTCTTCAATACAACACAGATCAGCCAAAGAGTGGGTTGCTCCACCTTGTATAATGAACACACCAACTGCACGCAATTTATTCCTCAAAACCCAAATGCAAACTACTGCAAAAATAGCCCTAGAAATCTGAGCAAGCACAATGGATAACTTTGAATAGGAAATCCCCAAATACTTTAAGAAGGTTTTCCTCCTCTAGAGATAAAGTCTAAGGGTTTTCGTTCTTAGAAAGAAAATGCTACGGACACTTTTCCCTTTGCTACAGAGACACTTTATAATAATTAAAAATAACTTAAGTCAACCTTATGTTCTCCATTTGGCCATCGTAGATAAAATAGGCCAAGGGTCTTCGATTGGGAAGGGGATATTACACCCGAGCCTAGGTCATAAGTTACATAAGAAGAAAAATTAGGGCTGCAAGTACCGTAGAAGAAACAACTCATAGAGGAATCCGCCGTGCAAGTTGAAGAGGGAGAAATCATGAAGCCTAAGCCAAAGAAGGAAGAAAAATCAGATCTACAAGTTGGTAAAGGGAAATTGGAGGTTGAAGCTCAATTGCCAAATGTGAATGTTGAAGTACAACTTGCTGGAAATTTCAGAACAGCCATCTACATGAAGCAAGTAGATGATGTTTATGGCTTTGGAGAGAACCATGAAAAGGTTCCGTGCATGCATCAACAAAATGTGGATGAAGTTGAAGCAAAAGAGATATCACTTGTTACAAATGGTTTGAGTTAGAGGAACTTGCACCATCATTCGAGCTTCAATTGACTGATTTTCAGAACAACACTATGAAGAGTCATGTGATCAAAGAAAATATTCTTAGTATGTTACTAATTTGAATTTCAATTTTCTAACTTTGTTGTAATAGGCGGCTAGTAATTCTTTTGCAGAGCGGAATTGAAGTACTTTTACCTTTATCCACTTAGCTAAACGAAACAAGTCAAGTGCGTCTAAAAAGCTAAGGATTTGGTATATGTGCATTCCAATTTGTGCCTCTTGTCACACAAGTCTGAAGACTATGTTAGAGAGCCTCACAAACTTTGGGATCTTCTTCAAGAGACCACAGACTTGGATGCCTCCGCAGTTGCACTTGCCCAATTTTCAATATTTGATGGTGAAGATGACATTCAAGGGAGTTTGCAAGGAGTGGAGAGTGGAGCTAGTGCAAGTGGCATGCAAGAACTTGATTTTGAGGAAAATCTAGATGATATATTCTAGATTTGTTTGTATTCATGTTGACATGATAGTCCTATATCATATGTATGGCAGCTACATGATCAATGAAATGTAAAATCTCAAGTATATTGTATGTTTTGAAAATTTGAACATTGATCCTAGTATATTTTTCAAGTTTTGTTTGTATTCATGGTGACATGATATTTGTATATCATATGTATGGCAGTCACATGATCAATGAAAATGTAAAGTCTTAAGTATATTGAATGTTTTGAATATTGATTCAAGTTTTGTATTACCATTTCAGTTTTTATGGACTAAAAATGAGTATATATATATATTTTAACATACATGTATGGACGTATCCAAGACGTATCATACCCAAGGGTTTTTTAAAATTGTTGTAACCGCGTATCGAACCCGTACCCATACCCATATCCTAGCAACATAGTTTCATAACCTAACTTGTTGGTCATTCTAGATTCGATTAGTGTAGCATGAAAAGCCAGACCCAGGTGAATAACCAGCCGGTCTAGAATGATTTAAGGCCATCTGCAGTTTCCACATTGACTGACTTTTTTCAGTCACTGATCTTCCGTTCCCTGTATAAACCATTTCTTCAACCACAATGAGGCTTAGGCTGAATCAGTTTTGCACATTCGAGGGTATTAAATTTATCATAGCTATTTTAAATAGACATAATCAGTGGTGGGCTTTTAAAAGTGGGAATGATATATTAGAACCCATAAGTCTTTGTGGCTAATGACATGGAATTCGGTCTATCTTTGTTGCCTAGCCCTAAACATTGGTGCTAATATTGGCAGTTAAGTTATTAGAAGCTACTGAAGATTGCCATTTTGGTAGAGATATTTACTACAATTTATGGAAACTATAATCAATTTTAATGAAATGATCAAGTCTATTCCGACTTTGATGCTATATATCTCTCTGATGATAGACATCCATCTGTTTTAAAATAGAGTTCATTGTCCTCAAATAAAAACTCAGACAAAATTTGCAAATTAGATGCTTTCGGCAGGGACAGTGATGATCATTATTGATGTTGAAAAACTATTTCTTGGACAGGTTCTAGGCACAAAAGAGGGAGGAACAAGGGAGATCGTTGAGGACAATGTAACTGGTCTTCTTCATCCTGTTGGACGGGAAGGAGTGCAGATCCTTTCCCAGAATATCCATTTTCTTTTGAACAATCAATCTGTGAGGGAGGAAATGGGCCGTGAAGGAAGAGAGAAAGTAGAGGAGTTGTATCTCAAACATCACATGTATGATAGACTTGCAGAAATTCTTCAAAAATGTATGAGATATACATGATCTGGCCTCCAAGTATGTACCCAAAAATCAAGAACCTCCTTGTCAAAGATCAAAAGTCACTTCTCTTGATTCTCTAATTGCCGTTGAAGATAACTTCTGCTGCAATATCCAACAAAGACGGTTCTCATGCTCTCTCTTGAAATTTTATGTGAGTTTATAATGATTACAGATTGTGTTCCATTTATTTATTTTTGGAAGAATTTACCTGGATTTTTCTCAGATAATGTTTTGTAGCAGGATTGAACTAGATCTACATTGCTATCACTGCAGTGCCAGTTATTTTCTTTGGACGTGTTCAGGTTTATACCATAATTCCTCTGATTTATCATTAATCATTTCAAGTCCTAGATTTTGTTTTTCAAATTTTGTCACATTAATAGGCAATCTAATAGTTTCTGATATTTTTGATGTTGTATTTGGTGGTTTCCATCATTTGTTGCCTCAATGGGCACCTATTTTATTTATTCAAAGTATCAAAATACCTGATAGACGTTTTCATATGACATTAGGCCAACTTTAATTTATGCGTGCATCACTTTACATCTCCATTTTGTATATCATTCTGTCAAATTCTCACCAATTACGAATTGTTCCTGCTCATTGAGTTCTTATACTACAAACAAAGAGCAATAAGGTTTATTTAAATACCAATCTCAGCTATGCAGAACCTAAATGTAAATTAATGAATACTGTGCACTTTATTACACATAAAGACGGGTAAAATCTTAGATAATGAGTTTGAATCTGGGTCTATGACTTACATTTTTGATCAGTTAGGCCTTTTCAATGATGATTAAGAGTGCATTACATCTCATATGGAATCTATCTGTGTATTCAGGCCCTGATTTTAATATTAGTTGCAGGTTGTGAATAGTACTAGGCTATGTAAATTGCCTTTGATTCTCTTCAGTAGTCTATGAGCAATCCAAAATATTTGCAAGGGATAATATGGCACTCATTTCTTCATGATACCACAATTATTCATGACAGGATAACATTTACTGTGGACCATATGCCTGTCTTAAGTACGATTTTGCATTGTTCTTGAAATAAAATCTAGGATGGTTTGGACATCTTGCCCTTTGGAGCATAGCTTAGTTGAAGCGTCATAATCAAAAGATCTCCTAAGATAATTTGTCAATGTTGTTCTTACCATTTTGCACATAAGGTATTTCCCATCTTTTTCTTAGTTGGCAGAGTGTAAGAGTAGGAGATGGTCATTAGATGATCGAGTCAAATCACATTCAAGAGAATGCAACATTCAAGCGGAAATGTGTGGCAAACATGGTGGATCTCAGGTTTCCACTAAAGGAAGCTCAATTCCATGGTAGTAGTGTCACGTTTGAAGGATGATATATTATTTATGGGCTATAATGTTCGTATGACCCACATTATAATGTTGTTGAGAAGCTTGTGTCTAAGCTTTTGAAGGAAATCAAAGAGCAATGATAGTAGAAACTCCATTTATTGTGGCTATTGGAATGGTTGTTAGGGTGGTTGATTGCGGTATTGGGAATGGTGACTGGGTACTCTTCCTCCGCCCCATTTTCTCCCTCTCCTTCTAGTTTGCATTAGTAGCTTGAATCTCCAATCAACCACCTCTTGTGGATCATTCCACATAGATCTCTAAAATAAACCCCTTTGTCTTCTCCACAACTATACCAATGTAATATAAAAAATAGAAGGGTCTTGACAAGATTGGGAGTCTTGTTCAATACAGAATGAGGAAATAGATCTTCAAGATAGATTTGCTGATATGAATACATGGGGGAATACTTGGTAGAATAGATGTATCACCAATATTGGTTCACATTTTCTAGTGTCAATAAAAAGGAGATCAAATTTGGCTTAAGACGCACTCGAACATGGAATTTAATAGTAAGGTTAAAACACAAATAGCCCTCTACGAGGATACATAATGTGAGAGGAGAGAACAAGATCCTTAAGTATGCTGGCATATAATTCTATAAATAAGAGTGATGTTATAAACAAATTTGTTATATATTAACCTAAATGATTAATTATGGCGTTCCTAAGATTAGGTGAAGTGGGTGTACACCGACCACCATGCCAACTCACTATGTTGCATTTATGGGTATTCATTGCATGATATAGAGTTTCATTCGTCTTGTACCCCACACATTGTATGCCTAACTCATTTATATTTTTCTAGTGTGTTGCATATTTAGCATTACTAATTTTTGAGACAATGTGCGAAGTATGAGGGATATAAGTACATTACTTTTAGTAAGCATAAGATGTATATTGGATATAGAAGTGCAAGTTCCTAGTGAAAAGAGATGTGCATCTAGTGCAAAATTTTTTTACTCTACAACTCAATATGAGATTACAACACAAACAAAATTCAAAGGATAATTAGAGTTTACTTTTTGCAACAAACAACTAGCATGAGGACATAAGTCCTTCACAAAAGACCAAATTGCCCACACAAATGACTAAAAATGAATCACACGGTTGTCGACCTTTAGCACAAAGGATGCAAAAGTCAATACGATGCTTGAAAAAACAAATGAACGCAAACTAAAATCAAATCATACGAACCAGAAGCCTATAATCAAAATTCTTTTATTTATGTTAGATTTCAAAGTTGACATCAAAATAAAAAAGTTTTAAAACAAAAGTGGAACACATGCAACAATTTCATACTTAAGTAAACAATTATATGTACACAAAAACTCATATTTCATTACAAATGCAAGTCAAAGCGTACAAAAATAAAATATTATTAAAAAATATGTAGTTAAAAGTTCATTGTTTTAGATCTATTTTTACAAATCTAACGAAACAATGGAAATTAGTTTTTGCATATGGAAATGTGTAGAAATGCATAAATGGTAATTGTCGAACTTAAAATCTTCTTCAAAACTTGTTAGAAGTAACCAATAGCTTTGATCCTAGATTACATTCATGTATTAGATTTGAAAATTAAAAAGATAAATTGATCACAAAGAGAAATTAGCAAATTATCCCTTATGTACTCAAAATGTCACATTTCACTAATATTAAAATCAAATAGTGCAAATGTAAAATATTATTTAAAAAAGACATTGTTAAGAGTCTATAGAAATACAAAAATGACTACTTTGCTAATCACATGAAAAAATGAAAATTGGTTTGTGCATATAAAAGTGTAAGATTGCTTGACATCAATCTTTAGACATATATACTTTGCTAATCGATTTGATCCTAAATGATATTCAAGTGATTAGATTTGAAAATTAACAAAAGAAATTGATCACACATTATCCCTTTGATATAAAGATCTATTTTGTTCAATTAGACTCTTAAATTTTTGTTCTTCAAAAAAGAATTTAATTTAGCTTCAAGCTTACAAATTTTCTATTTTGACACAACTAACATTGTTACATGATCTAAAAATGATGTTATTGATGTAGGAGCATCAAGGTTCACAAGTAATTTGCATCAACTAAAACAGATTAAAAGTAGTAGTTTCATAGTTATTGTAGTTTGTATCATACTTGGCGAGAGCTCAATAGGTTCGCGGTATCATTTAGAGTCCAAAACATCTTTTAGAAGTTGGTGCAAACTAGTATTCCAATGACACAACACAAAAGTGTGGTTGTCAATAGTAAAATTCAGTGTAAGAATGGAGGGTTGAGATGCATCTAGGTGTATTCACGGTATGTAGACATCTTCAAATGGATGATCCAATGGTTCGGATGCTTGGCACAAGGTTTGATCGCTTGGCTCAAAGATTATTAGACTCAGACGGAAAACTTTACATAACCTTTAGACTTGTGTACAAAGAATTACATCTTTCATATGTGGTATCACAAACAACATATTCAAAGGTTCACATTGCTTTATCAGTTCATCTCAAAACATGCATATACCCTTTAAAGTACAAATCCATTAGAGGTCATTTGAGAAAACAAGCAAGGATTTACCAAGGGGACTTGTGTGCCATTTCTCGGAGGTGTTCGGATTCAAATTCAAATTATTTATTACACAAAAGGAGTCGACAAAGATTCACCTTATAGTCGATAAAGATTCACCTTACTTACAATTGTAATTGTCGTGTAGACTTGTATTCATCGAGTTGTATTGTGATTGTAATTTTGTTAAGGAACATTTTGACCTTACCTTGCATAGAGGATATGGACACATTTAATTTAAAGGCTTCAATAAATATCATGTGTAGTTTGTAGTTGTAGGGAAATATTGCAAGTGAGTGGTGCTTTGGTTCTATAATAACTCACTTGTATGCTTGAGCATGGAGTTAGCTATTGGCTAGAGGAGTACTTAGGGAAGCTAGTCTAGTTGGGTTGTTGTAGGCTTAGTCTTAGTTCATTGTCAATATTGTTAATATTTTTGCTTGTGTATCTCCTCAAAGATTGTAATTAGGTTGTATGCATTTACAATTGGTCTTATTTCACTTCTAAATGATGATATACCATTTATGGGCTATAAGGTTCAAATGACCTACGTTGTAATGAGGTTGAGAAGCCTCTATCTAAGATTTTCAAGGAAATCAAGGAGCAATGATAGTAGAAACCCCATTGATTGTGGTTGTGGGACAAATTGTTGAGGTGATTGATTCGGTATTAGGAACAATCGTGGGTTTTCATCCTTCATCTCCCCATTTTCACCCTTCCCTTCTAATTTGCATTAATAGATTCAATTTCAAATCAACCACCTCTTTGTGGATTATTCTATCCTATATTTCTAAAACAAACCCTCTTCTCCACAACTCGAACAAATGTAAAATAAAAAATAGAAGGGTCTTTGACAAATAAACATGATACGATTGGGAGTCTCATTCAATACGTAATGAGGAAACAAATCTTCAAGATGTATTTATTGATGGGACTACATGGGAGAATACTTGGAAGAATAGTTGTGTCACCAACATAGGTTCACATTTTCTAGTTCCAATGAAAAGGAGACATCAAACTTGGCTTAGATATTGGACCTAACTACATGAACAATCCATTTTGTAGAAGGTTAATACATAAATAATTTTGTATGAGGATACATAATATGTGAGGAGAGAATCAAGTTCATTATGTATGCTGGTGTATAATTCTATACATAGGAGTGATGCTATAAACAAATTTGTTATTATATTAAGAAAACTGATTGATTATGTGATTCCTAAGATTAGGTGAAGTGGGTGTACACCAACCACAATGCCTACCCACTATGTTGCATTTACGGGTATTCATTGCATGATATAGAGGTTCATTTGTCTTGCACCTCACGCATTGTATTTCTAACTCATTTCTATATTTTTAATGTGTTGCATATATGCCCGTCTAGTTTTAAGAGAATATGTAGATGCATGAGAGATATAAGCACATTACTCATAGGAAGCATAAGAGATATATTGGATATGGAAGGGAAAGTTCATAATGGAAAGAAATGGGTCTCTAGTGCGCTTAAATTTTGACCCTACGACTCAATATGAGATTACAACATACAAACAAAATTCAAAGAACATTTAAAGTTTACTTTTTGCAACATCTAGAATGAAGACATAAATAAGATAGATTTATTGATGGGACCGCATGGGAGAATACTTGGAAGAGATTTATTGATGGGACTACATGGGAGAATACTTGGAAGAATAGTTGTGACACAAACATAGGTTCACATTTTCTAGTTTCAATGAAAAGGAGACATCAAACTTGCCTTATATATTGGACCTACATGAAAAATCAAATTTCTAGCAAGGTTAATACATACATAATTTTGTATGGGGATATATAAAATGTAAGGAGATAACCAAGTTCGTTATGTACCTTGGTGTATAATTCTATATATAGGAGTGATGCTATAAACAAATTTGTTATTATATTAAGAAAATTGATTGATTATGTGATTCCTAAGATTAGGTGAAGTGAGTGTACACCAACCATCATGCCTACCCACTATGTTGCATTTACAGTATTCATTGCATGATATAGAGTTTCATTTGTCTTGCACCTCATACATTGTATTTCTAACTCATTTCTATATATTTTAACGTGTTGCATATATGCCCGTCTAGTTTTAAGAGAATATGTAGACGCATGAGGGATATAAGCGGATTACTCATAGGAAGCATAAGAGATATATTGGATATGGAAGGGAAAGTTCTTAATGGAAAGAAATGTGTCTCTAGTGCAGTACATTTTGAACTCCGTGAATCAATATGAGATTACAACATACAAAAAAATTCAAAGAACAACTAAAGTTTACTTTTTACAACATCTAGAATGAAGACATAAATAAGATGGATTTATTGATGAGACTACATGGGAGAATACTTGGAAGAATAGTTGTGTCACCAACATAGGTTCACATTTTCTAGTTTCAATGAAAAGGAGACATCAAACTTGGCTTATATATTGGACTTGCATGAAAAACCAAATTTGTAGTAAGGTTAATACATACATAATTTTGTATGAGGATATATAAATGTGAGGAGAGAACCAAGTTCATTATGTATGTTGGTGTATAATTCTATACATAGGAGTGATGCTATAAAAGAATTTATTATTATATTAAGAAAACCAATTGATTATGTGATTCCTAAGATTAGGTGAAGTGGGTGTACACCAACCATCATGCCTACCCACTATGTTGCATTTACGGGTATTCATTGCATGATATAGAGTTTCATTTGTCTTACACCTCATACGTTGTATTTCTAACTCATTTTAAAAATTCTTTTTAATGTGTTGCATATATGCCCGTCTAGTTTTAAGAGAATATGTAGATGCATAAGGGATATAAGCACATTACTCATAGGAAGCATAAGAGATATATTGGATATGGAAGGGAAAGTTCATAATGGAAAGAAATGTGTCTCTAGTGCGGTACATTTTGAACTCCGTGACTCAATATGAGATTACAACATACAAACACACGAGTTCATACAACAACTAAAGTTTACTTTTGTAACATCTAGAATGAAGACATAAATGCTTCATAAAAGACCAAACTATCCACAAAATGACTAAAACATGAAATACACATTTCTCAATTTGTAGCACAAGGATGAAAAAGACAAATTCGAAAGACCGCTAAAAATAACAAATGATGGAGACTCTTAGTCAAATCACGGAAAGCCATGTTGGATAGAAGACTCGGTTTGCAACAATTTTGTGGATGATACATTCCTCTTAGGGAAAGTGGATGTTAAGGATGCTAGGACATTTAAGGAAATCACTAAGGAATATGAGGAAGTTTCGGGACAACTTATCAACTTTCATAAGAGTTCTTACTTTTTCATAAATGTTCATCCGAACAATAAAGAAGACTCATGACCATTATGGAGTGCAGAGTTAAATCATTTCCAAATAGCTATTTGGGAATGCCCTTGTGTGGAAGTAAGCTGACTATGGAAACATGGAATCCTCTTATTGAAAGGTTTCAAAGAAAACTTGCTTTATGGAAAGGATATCTACTCACACAAGCGGGAAAATCTTAGCTACTATAGAGCTCCCTACGGGGTTGCTACCTATATCATGTCCATTTTCAAAATCCCTTGCAAAGTTAGAACAACCATTGAAAAAAATCCAAAGAATATTTCTTTGTTCTGCTATAGAGGAAAAAGATAGAATACCCTTGGTAGCATGGGAGAATGTTACAAAACCAAAAAGGTATGGTGGCATTGGTCTCAAAAATTTAAAAATCATGAATGAAGCCTTGATTGCAAAGATAGGGTGGAGAATCTATAAGGAACAAGGTTTGTGGGTGGATATACTACAGGTGAAATATTTGCTGATTGTTGGCGGAAGAAAATCGCTTCTATCTTTAGTTGAGCTTCCAAAGGGGTCCATTTTCTGGGACAATCTTATTCAAAGTAAAGATCTCCTCTTTAAAGGGATGCTATGGAATTTGGGGATGTGAATGATATCAGGTTCTGGAGGACCCTTGGCTGGACAAGAAACCTATGAGTATGATTGAACCTTGGAATGAGATTAAATTCTATTATAGCCAAGTTTTGGGGAGAAAGTTAGAAATTATTGATCTTCAATCCTCAAGAAACAAGTTGGGTCACTATCTTCCACCCACTTGATTTTATAGGCCCAGTCAAACCCTTTGAGGATATTGACAACAAATTACTTGCCTTTTTATTTCCAACAAAAGTAACCAGGATGCGATAGTTTAGAGCAAACCTATTTCGAGAAATTATGAAGTCAAATCAGGATATGAAATAACATTTGAGGATGAAGAGAAGCACAAGGACTGTGCAAAAACATGGAATAAACATCTTACACCCAAAATTATTTTCTTCATGTGGGAATCAATCAAGAACATGATCCTTATTGTGGACAACTTATGGAAAAGAAGGATGATCTTAATCAATAGGCACTCTCTTTGCGAGGAGAATGTTGAGTTAGTTTATTACCTCTTTATGGAATGTAAGTTCATGTTCCAGTTATAATAGTATTACTGAATTTATTTAATATTCAACTTCCTCTTATGGGAATTCTTAATAACCTGATTGATCAATGGCAAGCTCCCTTCAAAGCTTCACTAATCAAATTGATATGGAAATGCAATTTTCCACACATCCTATGAGGCGTTTAAAATGAAAGGAACACTAGAATTTTTTGAAATAAGTTAGATGACATCTCAAAGGTGGTCAATAAAATTAGGCAAAGTCTGAGGGATAACATTTGGATCCATAAGCACAAGTGGGAGGATACTTATTCTAAGGAGGATATAAGGATTCTCCAAACCTTAAAGATCAGTCTGGTTAAAGATAGAACTAAACCTGAGTGGAAGAAGGATAAAATCAATTCGAAATGGAATCCACCTCCAATGGATTGGTTTAAACTTAATTTTGATGGATCAACTAAATTAAGGGAAGGAAAGGCTAGGGGGTTTGATAAGAGATCACATGGGGAACTATATCATTGCTTATGCAGGGCCGTTAGGAAATAAATCTAATAACTATCTTTGCCGAGGTTGTTGTACTGTGGGGGTATAAGGATAACTAAAATACTTCAGCTCAAAAGGCTCATCATAGAGAGAGACTCTTTATTGATTATTTAGGATATCGAGGAAAATGCAAGGTGGGATGGAATATAAATAATATTATACAGGAGGCTCGAAGTATGATTGGCATCTTTGATGATGTGGCCTTATGTCACGTGTTCGGGAAAACAACTCTAGCGTTGATGGCCTTGCAAACTAAGGCAATGATTTGGAGGCTTGGGAGGAATGGGAGGGACCGGTACCATGGAGCCACATTGACAATATCATTAATAATGAAAGGAATAGGTAAGGGGACCACACGAACCATAAAGGATTTAGTTAGGATTCACATGGCGAGTGTGGAATTATGATAGTTCCATTTTGACGGAGGATAAGTTGCATATCCCTTGTTTTGATTGGAAAATAATGTCAAAGAAGTGGTGGAGAAGAATGAAAGTGTAGAGTGGCCACAAAATGGGAGGAGAACAAGTTAGGACTGAACCCTCCTCATTTCAATTGATCAAACAAGATGCCATAGAGTGGCGCTTACTTAGGAGGGGTAGATTCATTGAATTCATCAAGTGAATTAAATATAATGACCTTGATTTAGCCCTAGATTTTGGTAAAGCTTGGGACCATGGTAGAGTTAAGTTCAGGGGGGTTGAAATGCATGTTACTGAAAAGTTATTTGTGGAAACCACTGGAATGACAACGAATGGCTTAAAATTGTTCAAAGAAAAGAATCATAGAAACCATGAGATTTCTACTTTTTTTGGGCCCATTGAAAGGGTACATCTGTATGATGATGGCATTGCAAGGACCTGCCTTCCGGAAAGGTGGGACAATGTTTGTAAAGTTGTTATGAAATACTTAACTCTTGAAAGCAAGATCCGGAAAATTTACACCCATCACCTCTCAATCCTCAACTATTTCCGTAGAAATCAAGCAATGGGTTTCCCATTTTCTTGTTGTGGTCTCTCATTATGTCCATTTTTTACTTCAAAGAGGAGAAATTTGATAATCCTTTACATCATGGCATGAAATTTCTCATATTCCGAAATGGTAAACCGATCATGCCTCTAATGTCAGAACTCACCTCCTCGACACGAGGAAACCTTAGCCAATAGGATGCGAATTATTAAAAATAAGGGTCATGTGGAGAATAACAATGAAGACTTCACTGTGGAGGTGTTCTCTGTGATGAAAAATGGGGAATCCTCAAAAGGGAAAGGCACTTGTGGAAGAAAATATTGGAGACCCTAATAGGGAAGCTAGGTCAACGAATATGGAGGTTGTGATTGACACTCTTCTCAAGGTTACTAAAAATTTGGTCCAAGACATGGAGTGGCACATTAAGTTGGCCATCCAAGAAAAAAGAATCAATGGGCTCAAGGCAGATTTTATAATGCAGGAGCAGAGGATTGTTATAATGCAGGATAAAATTGCCAAGTTGGATAAACAAAAAAGGGTACACGCCTAGATCTCAACAAAGACCGACGCATTTACGGGAGGATGATGTTGGCAACACGAGCATTTACAAATGAAACATCTTGCTCCTCGTCATAATTTGGAAGGTCTGAATCAGGGTCCTAGTTCTATAACTAGGAGCAATAAGAAAATGAAACATTAGCTGACTTTTTGCTAACTATTTCATGGGTCTTGTGGTTTTTGTCCCTCTTGTCTTGTCTAGTCCTCTGTATGTGTTGGTTTTCTGAAAATAAATAAATAAATATATATTGTAATTAAGGTTGTTAGTGCCTTGCTTCTTGTTGGGATTTTTTGTACAAATTTGGGTCTTTTTTTTTTGGGGTTGTTCTTCGCCCTTGCTTATATTGGTTCTATATATGTATTGTGGGTTTTTGGTCCCCCAAAACCAAATATTTACCTAATCTAAAAAATTAAAATAAAAAAGTGAGCACAATTAAAATCAAATTATACAATTTACAAATCCTATAATCTAAATACTTATATTTTATGTTAGATTTCAAACTCGACTTAAAAATCATAAAAGCTTTAAAACACAAGCGAAATAAATTCAACATTTCAAACCCAAGTAAACACTTTAATGTACATAAAAATTCATGCTTCATTACAAAAGCAAGTCAAACTATACACATATAAAATATTATACTTTATAAACTTAAAATCTTATTTTAAACTTGTTAGAAGAAACCAATAGAGTTTTGATCCTAGATTATAACCAATGGTTAGATTTTAAAATTAACAAAGAAAAAGTGATCATGTATACAAATTAACACATTATCATTTTGATGTAGAACACAAGCTCAACTAATTTTGCAATTTTCAATCCAAGTAAGGAACCTTATGTACTAAAAAAATTCACATTTCACTACTATTAAAATCAAATTATGCAAAGGTTAAATGTGTTTTCAAAGAAGAAAAAAATGTTAAGAGCTCATAGAAAACACAAATGACTTTTTTTTTGCACATCAAATGAAATAATGAAACTTGTTTTGTGCGTATAAAAGTGTAATATTTCTTGGTGTCAATCTCCAAACATGTATATTTTACTAACATGTTTTAATCCTAACTAATATTCAAATGGTTAGATTTGAAAATCAACAAAACAAATTGGTCACACGTTATCCCTTTGATATGAAGATATATTTTGTTAAATCATGCTTGTAAATTTTTTTTTTATAAAAAGGAATTCAATTTAGCTCCAAATATTTATGTTTTGACACACTTCACATTGTTATGATCTAAAAAATAGTCTCATTGATGCAAGCGAATCCAGATTCACAAAGAGTTGTTTGCATGTTCACGTAATTATTGTAGTTTGTGGCATATCAAGAGGAGTTCAATAGGTTCACATCATCTTCTAGAGTCTTGAACATCTTTTAGAAATGTAATTTAGTATTGTAACGACACAACATAGACTAGTATATTTTGTAGCAAAAGAAGTCGTGTGTAGGGAATGGAGGATCATAGGGTATATCACCATTTCCATGGCATGCATATGTCTTCACATAGATGGAACAATGCTTTATATGCTTGGCACATAGTTTAATCACTCTGTTCAATATTGGGAGACTTTAAGAAAAATAACTCCACTTCAACCTTAGAGTTGTGTATAAAGAATCACATCTTTTGTGTACGGTATGATATACTTCATTTTCATAGGTTCCATTACCATTAGAGGTTAAACTCAATTATGTGCATCATTGAAACCAAAAATCCACTAGAGGTCATTGATGAGACTATACATTGTCTCAACTAACGCTAAATAAAACCATCCATTTATTCTTAACAAACTAGTTTTGAAGTGGTTTTGAATGTGGTCTAAGATATTTTGACTTCTTTAAGGTATAATGTAGAGTAGATTGTTGATCTTTTTCTAGGAATCAATGTGATCTGGCTTGGTCTCTAGATTCTAATGTTTTTTCAGAACGTGTCAAAGTGTTAGAAAATAGGTGAATCAATCATCCAAAGAATTCGGCTAAAGTATTAAGGCAAGTATCAAATCAATAAGGTCAAATTCAGATCATTAGAAGACAATTTGGGTCTACTCCGGATTGCTTTAGCTCTACAATTTCTCATATGAGAAAATTTCGAGTAATGCCAGAGTATTTTGAGACTTAAATTTGTATGGGAAGTCGGTTTCAAACTATTCCGAATGACTCCCTAATGTTACACAATGGCTTCAAAATAAGAGGAATGGTAGGAAATGACTCAAAAATGAAGGACACCTTAGATAAGATCCATATCAAAAAAAGAGTCACGAAGGATATCTAAAGAAAGTGACACACAAGGTTGAAGCTTTAGAGCAACAGGATATCATTCAACATGACCAAATAACCTTGTTGCTTAACCACATGGAATAATAAAGACATATGAGTAATAAACGGCCATAACACCTTAACTTTGTAGTTGAATAGGTGGTTTGGAGATCTCTAGGATGAACAGGTGGCATGAATGATTCGACAAGGAAGAAAATTACAAGAATTTATAAAAAAGAATAGACACCTTGAATCATTCCAAGTAAAGTTGACAATCTCCCATATTTGTCTCCCTGATAATTAAGATGAGTTTTGGTGGTATAGCTTCAAGAAGTTATGAATAAATAACTCGCCCATGTGTTTTCGCTCATAATTAAGGCAAGTAAGTAAAGTTAGAATGTGAATATCGTCAATGTGTTATCCCTCATTATTAGGGCAAGTAAAGTTAGAATAGGAATCTCTGCTTGTAGTAAATCCCATGATCATCTTTTTTTGAGTGGGATAAAATAGTTAGATTTTTTAAGTTATAAAATAATTGTCTCATTAAGAATAACTCCACATTCTTGGTGGATTAAATTAAGTAAACTAGGAAGAACTATCCTATAAGTAATTGTAACACTTTGTGAGTAAGCGTATTGTTTTTTCATTGAGTTAATTTTATGAAAAGATAAATCTATTTCAAAAAATTCATGAGTGCTTTGTTGACACATTTGTGATTTAATTTTAACCTTAATCCAATGGAGGAGCAAGGGCCCACTTACCTAAGGAGGAAGGATGATTTATTGGTATTTCCTACAATAAATTGTTTATTCTTTTGTAGCATATATTTTATAATAAATCAATTAGTTGATTGTATTTGTGCACTCATGATTTATTGTTCAAGTTAGTATTATTTTTACAATTGTGTTTATTTATTTACAAGTTTTTTTCCTTCCAACAAGTAGAATAAGATAGCTTAGTAGTAAAATTTATTTTTCAATTTAATTTCAATTTTTTAGAAGAATTGTTAGGCAAAACAATATTCTTAATCATCTTGCATATAACCACTGATACCGCGCTAGTTTGACAAATGATATAATTGAAGTGAGGAATTAATGAAATCCTATTAGTGATTTGAGAAAACACACAAAGATTTATTAAGAATTGTGTGTAATTTTGTGCCTAATGTTACATGGCTACGTTGACCGGTATATACCACGTGCGAAGATCTAGGGCGCTTACGAAGTAAGCGTGAAGGGGTGTGCATAGATAATAGGGGACAATGCACAAAGGTTCGCACCAAATAGGGTAACTTTCGGGACTTATCCGATTTTGTGAACCTCGGGCTAAAAATAGAATAACCAAGTTAGAGTGTCGACCAAGCAATGATTTAGAACCATAGGAAAGCAAGGAGACTTGGTGGTCAAGGAAGGTCTATTTTTGGATAAAGGCACATGTGGATCGAAGATGAAGAGACATGCATGGATTGGGATATTAATAGGATTAAAGCAAGTTCTATTTATAGGATAGTCTATTATTAGTTGTTTTAGAACATGCATGTAGTCTATTTTTGGGCACACCTATTATTAGGAGAGTGCATAGGCGGTGAAGGTAAAGTACCCACCCCTATATATATTTGTTGTATGCCATTTTTTCAGTAATAGTCCTTTGTTATTAGTTCACGAGTGTGTTATGATCTAGGGTTTGATGTTTGTGTATGTTCTAAGCATATTGGTACATTGATCGACATGTATTCAACTTCTATTATGTAATACTCTAGTTATGATGGATTATGGAGGATGGATTATGATTATTGATATGTTTGATTATGGATATTTCACGATACAAATGATCTTGGTAATTGTCTTATCTACTATGTTCCCTTATAACACATGTCTCCAAGTGAATAAATGCAATGGTCTAATATGATTGAATGAGTACTTGGTTAGATATCACTATGATTATGCATGCTAACATCTTGACAAACAAATACAAAGGAGGGACCTGGTAGCTTTGCACGCATCGGGTGAGCATTCAGATCTCTCTTAATGAGGTGCTAACGCGCATAGTAGTTAGGTTAAATAAAAGACTACATTTTGGTTCATTGCTTGGGACCTCTTTTCAAAATGTCTTCCATGATGTTGCATACAGATGGCATATCGATTAACTCTAGAGAGCATTAAAATTTGGGTAGAAGATGGTCACGATAATTTTACATAGAGGTATATCACTAGAATTGATTTCAATGCACATCATTGGGTGGAAGAAAATATTTATTATGAACTCTATGAGAATTTATTCAACTTCTTTCCAGTAGAATTGTATGAGTGGTTGGTGTGTATGCATCGGAGAAATGTTGGGGTCCTAGACTAAAGCTTTGGACATAGGAGGATTACCAGACTCTTTTTGATGCAGATGTGGAGTGGACTAGAACTTTAGATTGTTGGTGGGATGGAGTGTCACACACTTATATATTGGAGTACACTATTTCTACGTATTTGTGTCAAGAGAAGGCTAAGTTTCAGTTCTTGCGCAAGCCCAGAGGATCTTACTTGTGCGCTATGCCCTTAGCGATCAAGATTTTGACTATAAAACTGGATCTAGAAATCCTCCCTATGGCTATCTAAAACCCCAAATCATGCGGGGCGGAGCATGTGTGGAGAAAGGTGGTGTACACAGTGGCGAGAAAGAAAGAGAGATGAAAGACAACCGAGGTTTAATAAAGCGGGAGAGAGGGACATGACACGTGTGTAGGACATTGAGGAGTAACTTAGGTTAAGGGGAATGATGGCTTGTGAGGGTCGTGAAGCTATCGTGGAAGAAAAGGATCCGTAGCATTAGTTCCTCCCAACTTTGGGTAAGATCACGAGCGAATCCCCTTTGGCATCGGAAGAGAGCACGTCAAAGGAAAGAATGAGGACCGCGGGCGAGCATCCGATCCCACCTAGCCACCTAGCCCTTACACACGGTGTTATAGATCTAGAGGTAGTTATTGAGAAGCATGCTAGTATAGGTAAGCAAGCAGAGATGGGTAGATATCATTTTGCGTTGAATTTAGAAGGGAATCAAGTTAGTAGCTTTCCCATGAAAACACAACATGCACCATTATTTGGGAGTACTATGTGGGATTCTTTTCAAGCATGTCATAAGAACAAAGTGTTGGCATGTAGACCATTGGAAGAAATTTAATAGCAGTTGTGACCACGTAGACCATTGGTGTCTAGTTTAGCACTACAACTTGGACACATGGAATTTCATGAATTGGTGACCGCAACTTGTAGTGGGGGCAGCGGGAGGATCGGGTCAGCTACACCGGAGGAAATACTTGGTGGAAGTTCGGTTTTGGATATGGTTAACATGGTCCATATCCACAATAATCACCACATCAGCCATCACCTTAGAAACTAGTGAAACCAACACCTCAAGTTTACTATGAGATGTCTCTCTGCTTACCAGAGTGTAGAGGAATTGAAGATGCATCAGAGCATGTGCATAAGTGTCAACTGATATGGTGTGCTAAGGGAATTATAACTTTAGATAGGAAAGTGATCTAATTTGCCACTACGTTTTGGGCCCTAAAATTGACTAAGTCCCAAGGACAAAGTCAACGTGCATGGGAGGTAGTAAAGAAGGAAGGCGCTTAGGAAAAATCACGCAAGGGAAAGGTACATAGTAGAAGAAGTTGGCGCATGCGGGAGCATGAAGGTTTAGGGACTTAGCCATATTTTGAAGGAGTTTTGCAGGGAGAAACACATGAAAAGCCCGAGTAGGCATGTTGAATGGATAAGGTGCCAACCTGGAGCCTTGGAGGTCAAGAAAAGAATATTCCATGTAAGGGATATTCCCAGGATGATCATTATAGGTAATGGAGGAATTTACAAGCTAACATATGCATTCGACCATGGAGGACCACACTTCCACTTGGCATGTAATCTGCTCATGAAGGAAACCAAGGCGGTGCATCTAGATCCTATTTAAAGGAGTGCTTGGGTCTGAAATGAAGGGAGAAGAGGGTGAGAACGAAGTGTTGGGGAAATGAAGGGTTAAGGAGGGTTTTAAGTAGTGACAAGGTGCTGCAAAAATGCTTGCAAGAAGGGTTTTAAGCATATTAGGTATGAACAAGGGTTGTAATGGGTAGAATAGCTAAGAACTCTCTCTCTACAAAGTATTTTTGTAGGGTTTAAGATAATATCCCTTGATGTATTCGGTCTGTATGACCCTCATGATGTAATGGAGCCATTGTAAATGTTTATAAATCAATATATGGTGTGTGATTCTAGTTATTCATGCTCAAAAGTGTAAACCCTTATGTTCTTCATATTATTCTAAGTCGATCTAGTTTCATTATGCTTATTTATAATGTTCATTTCCATTTATGATGCATCTGTGCATGGATCTCATTGTCTATATCTTCTGTTTTTGAGTGAATGTCTATGTTTCCATTTTTGTAACTCATTCTCCATCAATGGTGGACCATTATCGCAAATCTCACATAAAAGGGGGCTTTGTGCCCACGTGTGCCTCGATTGAGTGTCGAGCGCATGCTAGGTGATAGGCCAACACACTTGGGGTAGAAAGAAGGTATATGAAGAAATGAATACATTTTGGTTCCATTACTAGGACCTCTTTTCAAAGCTGTTGTGAGAATGATGTGTGATGACGAAGCGTCTAACCTTGGACAACGTTGAGACCTGGCTTAAAAGCATGGAGGATGAGTTTGCTTAGAGGTTCAATACTGAATTTGAGTTTGATGCATGAAAATGGGTGGAGGAGAACCTGTATCATGAACTAGTACTATAGACCTCGTGTTTGGACCTAGGAGGAATATTAGAGGTTGCAAGATACCAATCTAACATGGACCTGTGTTGTTGATCACTAGTGGAGTAGAGTGCTAACTAGTTATACCTTGGAACACACTATTTCTATGTATTCTTGCCCAAAGATTGTTGAGTTTGATTTCTTGAGGGATCCTAGAGGATCGTTATTGCATGCTATTCCACTAGTTATTAAGATACTTTGAGTTTAGAAGTCTCTCCCATGATTTTCTAGAGTCTTGCTAGGTTCGGGGCACGAAGCTAGCGTGGTAGATAATGACATACCTTGCGGCGAAATGGGGGATAGGAGAGGCGGATCAAGTATAATGAAGCTCGGGAGAGGGAGTTGGTAAGACAATGTGAAGCTATAGGAGTGATGGATTTATGGAGGTAAACATTGCGGGAAGGATTTGAGGTTCGTGCAGAGGACATGGAACTTGAGCATTCTGAGCTACCCCATCTTGGCAAACATGGAAGAGAAAATCCCTCAACTTTTAAAGAGAACTTGTCATATGAAGAAAGGAGGAGAGTTATAGGTGTGCATCTTAACCCACATGACGACTAGACCCTGCGCTTAGTTTTCTAGTTCCTGAGATAAGTTTTGATAATCCAGTTGGTATCAATATTGGTAGTTGAGAGACACCTAGGAGGTATATTTTTTCATTTGGTACATCTATAGCTGCATAGTCATTTCCTGTATTTGGAGGTATCCTTTTGGTATGAAATTTGGGTAAGGTGTGGGTTCACAAGGTTTGAGTATCGCATCTGGAAGTGGCATGGGAAACACATCTAGGAGTTTTTCGAGTATCGTAGATTGTCTCCGCTCGGTTTAGCGCGACAGTGGGTTCGCAGGCAAAAGCGCTTCTGGACCTTTCTGCTATGTGAGGAGAATCGGGTGGATCTAGAGAGATAGGAGCTAGTGGATTGAAGTGGTGTGATGGCTTCGAGGATGCTGATATAATAGCTTCTCGAGACTCCAATCAATATCGAGCTCTCTCAAGGTGTGCGGCCGAGATTTTTTGTTTTGGTTGTTGAAGAATGAGAGACATGGTGGAGCCATAGGGATTTATGGGTGATTTTCTGGTCTAGTCCAGAAAGTCTTAGCCTGATCAATGTTGTGATCAATAAGGAAAGTTTGTGTTCGAATAATGTTGTGTAATAATGTTTGGTGGAAGTGGTGAAGATATGAATACTAATGTACGCAAACTAGTGTCAATGTCTAATTAGTTAGCAGCCCATTGGGTTGTGGGACCTGAGGATCACAACCAAAGACTCATGGAGGTTATGGCCCTTGTATGGTCATGCATGCATAATCAAACCCTATTTCTAGGAGCAGTCCAATAATCGTAGGCTTGATTAGCAGAATGATGTTTTAGCATATTTAGTTGTTCTATTTTCTCAAAAAAAGTTACAGTGTGTGTAAGACTATCAAACGTAAACTTGTATCAATGTCAGTTATCAATTCCGCCCATTGGGTTGTGGGACCAAGGGATCACAACTGTATGTCTTTTCTTGTTGTGGACCATTGATGGTCATACAGAATGAAATGAAATGATTTTAATAAGAAAACTAACTATTAAAGGAAATCTAATCTATGTTTTTGGAGTTTTCACAATATATCAGATCAAAAACAATAAAAGCAAACTAATCTATCAAAGGAAATATTTTTGATCTTTTCTAATTTTTAAGCAATGCATTCTAATCTAATAAATAAACTAAAGACAAGTAATCATCCAGATGTAGCTAGTTACTTGTGTGAATATGTGAATCTAATCTAAAACAAATAACCTAATCCAATCAAAACCCTTCAAACCCTACCTCAGAGGTGAAGAACAAATCATGACCTTGAAAGAGCTATTGTTCCCACAACTTCCCTGGTAATGTTAAAGAGAAAAATTTCTAATGATTTGATCTACTTGTGATTTCCTAACCTATTGAAATGAACAATTTTACTACTCTATTTGATATGTAATTGAAACTAGTGATTTGAAATTGACAATTTAACAAATAAAGCAAAAAAACACACAATTCCAACCTGGATAAGCAAGAGATTTGGAAAATCTGGTTGTATTTGTATCTCGTCCCCTCAGTTTGTTCCTTTCTTTCTCCGAGTGTTCATATGAGTCCAAGGGATTGGGAATGCAAGAACAATGACAGGAGGATGGCACTTGAAATGGAAACTTGAAGGTAGTCTAGATGCAATGCAAGTAGAAGAGAGATAACACAAGAGATCTTGAGCTTGGCTATGCAATTCCTAGCAAGATTGTGGCAGCAATACAATGCAAGATACACAAAATTCTCAGGCCTTTTTCTTGAATACAAGCATGGAATATATAAGAATTGGGGTGGGATGTGCCTTCATGCACAAGGCAAGAAGAGGCAGTTCCAACTAACTAAAGCACATGCAAAAATAGAAGAGGGAAGGAGAACCAAGCAATCAAA
Source organism: Taxus wallichiana var. yunnanensis (assembly GCA_018340775.1). Taxonomy (NCBI): domain Eukaryota; kingdom Viridiplantae; phylum Streptophyta; class Pinopsida; order Cupressales; family Taxaceae; genus Taxus; species Taxus wallichiana. The sequence continues at coordinate 795,417,327 of CM031242.1, forward strand.
ACTATTTTTAGACAATTTGGCCCATGGATGCATGCTAAAAGTGAAGTTAAGTGAATCATCACATGTTAAAAACATGCATGATGAATCTAGAAAAATGGAATCGGTCGGGAGACCTCCCACCCTACCCGGGTGGTGGTTTCAAAACCGCCACCAGTGCAGGGGGTGGTCCTGCACTAAAGGCCAAAACATGCATGCAAAAAGAGGCAAAAAGCTGGAAAAAGTGTGGGAAGGCTAAGTAAAGATGTCTAGGCAACAAATATACACTACGAATGGGTTTTGGAGCTCAAACACCTTCTTGAAAGGACTTGAATCATCATTGGGGACTTTTGTAACCATTTTTCGACAATGTAGCACATGTAATTTTGGGTGCATACATATTTCCCCCTCGAGAAGCAGTCTTAGCCATGAAAAGGCGTAAAATGTAGAGTCTAGTATGGCATTCCCAAAATGGGAGTTAGAAGTTATACCTACATGCCCATGTGTCAAAACGTCACCATCCAAACTCCCGCTACCTACAAAGAAAAAGAAGACTCAAGTGCAGATAGACAAAATATCAAAAATAAACACTAAACCAAAATGACAAAAGGACTTACCATTTGTGTGGGATATAGAGATATACCTGCACCAACGCTCCAGCCTTGTAAACACATACACTCAAAATGAGGTCAAAACATATATATATATATATAAACAAACTCATTTTTTTAATTCATTTGTGCATATTTGATTTGGTGAATTTGGAGCTCTGGCCACGGTGACCATTTTTGATGAGAGTACAGCAAAATGACCATTACGAGATAGTGATCATGCCTCCATGAGTGGAGATCGACCAACGTGGTCTAAGGTTGGTTTTTTTTTACTTTTTCCTTTTCATACCTAAAATGTAAAATGTTTGAAAAGTTTACCTAGGGGGGATTATTTTCAAAAAAATTTTTTGTCTTAAATGAGTCTCTAGGGGGCACCCATAGGGCATTCTTTTATTTTTGTCAAAATGGTCATTTTTTTTGTTTTTGAGCATTTTTAGGGGTTAAGGGCATATTTTGAAAATCAGCTCAGACCACCACCCAAAGTAGGGTGGTGGTCACGGGGACCACCGCTCTTGGGTGGCGGTCTTGAACCACCACCCTACACTGGGTGGTGGTTTTGAAACAAAATGACCAAAACATGCATTAACTTGATTTTTTTTTTTTTTGATGTTTTTTCATGTTTTTGGTGAGCTTATCTTCTTGTATACGTTACTAACTTGCTCTTTTTTCCATGTTTTGGTGAATGCATAGAGGAGGAGTACATCCATTGGAGCCGAGAGAGGGAGTGTGATTGGCTCCTGGGATTTTGGATCAGTTGACTCAGGCCGAGAGGGACACTCTCCAGAGGGTCAGGCATCTAGAGGATTACACACATGCCCCATGTTTCCCTTGCTAGTCACATATTGTGTGACTTATTTTCTTATTGGGATGCATACCAGAACACTTTTCTAGTTTCTGGGTGTGCCAGGGTGAGTGGACCATCACCTTGGAGGATGTATACCACATTCTTGGGCTCCCGATACTTGGGAGGAGACTGAATCTGGAGACACAGATCCAGGGAGATGACTCAGTGGGCCACCTATATGGGAGACATCATTTGTTTCATTTGGTTCAAGAAGGGAATCAAGGTCCAGTCCATTGCCACTACTCCTATTCCTATCATTCATAGAGAGAGCCATCATGGGCATCTTGTCCTCCCGACTGATCGGGGACAAGGGAGGTGACACCCTTCTATATTGTTGGGCTCCTATTATTACACAGATCGAGGCACATGGCCATACATATGCCTAGGGGAGAAGACATCCTAGGGACTACCTACCATGACTTATACAGGGTAGTCGATTGTAGGGGCAATCACTGAGCCACCCCACTCTTGTTATGAGTTGGGTTTATGAGCACATCACCCCCTATGGAAGGGGAGTATAGTATTGATCCAGGGGCTTGTCCAGGAAGTGAGGTGGATAACTATGTCAGTTCTTAGGACACCACATCAGCCAATGGCTTCTCTTACCACGAAAGACATGGTTTCCACTCCCTACCAGGACATGGCAGGGTTATGGGGACAGGAGGTGACCATGGTGGTAGCTTTTCTACCATAGGCTAGTTAGTTAGTTGATAGGGCTCGGGAGAGTCGAGACTCATCCATTTGATCGGGTTCCTCAACAGTTTGGCCTCCCATATGTTGACATACTTCCCCCAGTGGTACCGGTCTACATGACCATTCAGGAGGCCCAAAGGGCCCTAGAGGAGATCCCATGACTGGAAAAGTGGTTACCCTAGGGTGCCTATTATAGTTAGGTGTGTGGTCCATGCTCGATGGGAAGTTGGTGCCCCTCGAGCACCTTTTTTCAGATTGTGGCTCTCTCTCACTCATAATGGGAGAGAGAGGAGGATGAGCCCATTGACATAGACTCCATTCTGAGGAGCACACAGGAGATGAGACTGAGGAGGAGTTCAGTCAGGGAGGAGAGAGAGAGGATGAGGGGGTTGGTGTTGAGGCTGGCGGGGTAGCCCATATGGAGGAGGAGGAGAGAGACCCTGAGTGGCATGATACTCAGGATATGCTGAGAGCAACACACATGAGGAGGCGAGTGAGAGAGAGAGAGACATTGGTCTCAGAGGAGACACTTCCTCGAGGTGGGGAAGGGGATGATGAGTCCATGATGGGATAATGTTTGGCCTCTAGCTTTGGGAGGCCCCACAGCCACAACATAATCAAAAGTAAAAGCACCACTACCCTACCTAGATGCCAGAGATCCGAGTATGTTTAATACTCTTTTCTCTTTGTTACTTGAAAGTGTTAGTTTGGTACTTTCTTTTTATTTGTGTTTTGTGGTTTTCTAACTTATCTGTTTCTTCTTCTTTTTTTCTTACAACAACTACACAAGAGTGGTGAGAGCTTATCCAATGGGTGTGTGTGGACACCCTACTGATTCCCTTGGGGAAGACCCGAGCCAAGATGATTGAGGATTCAGGTCAGCCACTAGCATTCGGAAGACACACTGACATGTTTTCTCCTATTTGGAGGATAGCGAGGTGGTGACCTCCCTTCATACCCAGTGGCTGGATATGAGACCACCGAGTGAGCATTTGATGAGGTGGAGCCATTCCCATAGTAGTGAGACCATAGCCAATGGCCTACCACCACGAGCATTCACACCATTCGGTTCATTCCCAACATCATCAGCCACAAGTAGGAGCCCTGACGTGGCCGCACCATCCGAGGGATCCCACAGGGATTGACAGCCATTGGGCCATTTATTTCTTTGTTTCCATTTTTTTCAGGCACTATATGATTTTTTTTTGTATATTTCGGGCTCATTGCATGAGTGTTTTGACCATGCCTTAGTGCGTGATGGCATTGTATACAAACTTGACTCACCATGATATATATAAACTTTTATTTTTGGTTCGGTAATCCATTGTATCTGAGTTGACTTTCTTTTGGTTTATTTCTCATGTGTACTCTAGATGTTTAGAATTTCCATTTTTCTATGCTTTTCAAAATGCATGCAATGGATGTGAAATGATAACAAAATGATTTCTTTTTTGTATTTTATAATGTTGATATATGATAATGCGAACACAATGTGATGTTGAACTTTAGTTTCTTTAAGAAATATTTGATACTTCATATTGTCTTGGAAAAATGTGTGATACAATGATATGATAAGTAAATGTACTTTCCCCACTCCCAACTCCACACAACCAAGTAGGATGCGAGGGCTCAACACCAAGAGCCGAAAAGGCACAAGTTATGAAAAATTGTTGAATGGTAATGATGAGGGAAAGACAATGGTTTGACAGAACCAAATTGAGACACTACAACCTCACCCTACTCAAGTTACTTCATAGTTTAGAATGTGATTTACTTTCCAGTTTATCTAGACTTAGATCCGTAGATGGCCACTTGGTTGACAAAATCTGGTTTTGAGGTTTTAAACTCTTTTGGAATTTTGGACATCTAACTCACTTTGTTTTTTACTTATGATTTCACAATATTTGAATGGATTGTTTCTAACTTTCAAGTTTATCAAAGAGACCCCCTACACCTTGCCCCATGCTACCAGTAGGAAGCATGGGCTCATCACCATGGACAAGGAATAGGTGAGTAAGGGCATTTCTCTCCTTTCCCAACCCTACATCACCAGTAAGAGATGCAGGCTCAACACCAAGGTTGGTAGGGAAAAGAAATGTGTAAAATAAAAAATTTTTTTGGATTTGCATTTGACTTACTCATTTAGGAAAAAAATTTAGTATGTTCTTATTTCCAAAGAGATATTTATGGGATAGATGTGACACCATGAAGCTTCTAGAATAGACTATAGGCAAAGACACCTAATCTAGAAAGAGACTATAAGAAGAACCAAGTATGCAGGCCTTGGTATGGTTACATGGTCAAAAAAATTGTCTTATCCTATTTTGAATTGATGAAATGATTTGAAAACAATTGATGATACCATGAAAATTTGAAGAGATATGATTTGAATGTTTTTCCATTGTTTTTCAGAAGTTTTTAGGAGTTGCTATAAGAATAAGTCCCTTGATCACAAATTTTACAGAATGAACTGAAAATGAAAGTGCAATGTAGATGCAATAATGTACATATGAAAATGCTAATGGATCATGCGTAATACCTCTTTAGGTGAAGAGAGTTCACATATTCATTAAACTCCTCACCCTCTAGTGTACACAGGTGAAATGCCCCATTTTTGTAGTCTTCTACTACTCGATATGGACCCAACCACCTGGGTCTAAATTTTCTTCCTTCACCGGTCTTTTTTTCTATCCAGATGTCAAGTCTTAAGACCAAATCTCCCTCATATATTTCACACTCATAAACCTTCTTGTTGTATTTCCAGAGCCATCCGGTCAACATAAACATTGTGTCATTGTTCAACATTGAGTCTAACCTCATCAAGACTTTCTAACTAAGAGAGAGTCACACTTCTCGATAGCCTTCTTCTCCCAAGATTCCTTGTAAAAATACAGAGACTCGGTATTTCACCTCGAGTGGTAAAACTGCTTCCACACCAAATACCAAAGAAAAGGGGTTTCCCCTATTGGTGTTCTAACTGATGTCCGATAGGCCCACAAGGCCGAAAAAAATATTTAAATGCCAATCTCATTTGTTCTCCTTAATGGTCTTAAGGAGGATGGACTTTAATGTCTTATTCATAGCCTCAACCTGATCCATTGGCCTGAGGATAATAAAGAGAAGTCATGTGATGACTTATCTTGAACTTTGCACACAATTCACGTACTTCATCATTTTTGAAAGATGTGCCATTATCCGAGATAATGACCTGTGGGACCCCATACCTACAAATGATCTGGTTCAAGATGAACTTAGCGATCACAGACCCAGGTACAATGGTAAGAGGCATGGCTTCTACCCACTTAGTAAAGTACTATGTGGCCATGATTATGAAGTTATGGCCATCTATTGATGAGGGAGAGAATTTCCCTATCAAATCTAGGCCCCACGTGGAAAAGGGCCATGGGGTTGCAATTGGTTGCAGAGCTTGTGCCGGTATGTGGATCTCATGGGAGAACTCTTGACATTTGTGGCATCTTGCACACAAATTCTACTACATCATGCTCTAGAGTGGGCCAAAAATAGCCCATCCGATGTATCTTTCAAGTAGTGGCATGGCCACCAAAGTGACCTCCACATACTCCGCTATGTGATTCATAAAGAATATTTTTGGATTCTTCTACATCAACACATCTTAACAACATTCCATCAAAGGCTCTACGATAGAGAACTTGTTCCAAAATAACGTACTTAGTGGAAATGATGACATAACCACCTTCTTTGTTGTGATGTTTCCCTTCTGGATACGTATGGTCCACTATAAAATTAATGATGTCAGTATACCATGGACACACAAAAATGGGGGGCCTAGTCTCAACAAGAAGTATACACACTCATCGGGAAGTCTAGATCTACCAGATCACCTCCATCTAATGGATTATCAGCCAACCAATCCACAATGATTTTTCCTTTGATGGATTTTTGATTAACAAATGTTAACTCAAATTCACCCATCAGAGTTATGAAGCCCCAACCTTTCTTAGATAAGGATCCTTGTGTGAGGAATGTCCGCAAGTGATCTGACTTAACAATAACCCTCATTTCTTGATTCAACATATAATGTCTCAAACACTTTGTCACAAATACTATGAAAGGCATTATTTTTTTCTACCTAGTGTAACATGTCTCATAATCAAGCAATGTTTGACTAATAAAATAGACTACACATTCTCATTTATCATCATCTTCTTGAGCCAACATGTAGGCTAGCAAAACATCCATAGCTCATGAATACAAGATCAAAGGGTGATCTGATCTAGGTGGCATGAGCATGGGAGGGGACAATAAGAATCATTTAACTAACTCAAATGCCTCATCGCATTCATTCATCTTTCCAATCAATGCAACAATCCTTTTTCAACAAATTGTTGATTGGGTGAATAAAAAAGGTCAAGTCAGGGATAAATCTTCGATTGCCCCAAGTTTTCCAAGAAAAGATCTGATGCCAGACTCATCATTGGTGGAATCATTTCCAATACAACTCATATTTTGGTTGGGTCCACATCAATTCCTCATGAAGATATGATGTACCCAAAATATTTCCTCATTACACCAAACACACATTTTTCTAGATTCAATGTGACATCGTATTCGATTAAGCGAAAGGATGATACGAAGCACCTCTGGGTGATCACAACATTTTCTAGCCTTAGCCAAAAGGTCATCCACATAGGATTCCACAATCTTATGTATAAGATCATGGAATATATAAGTCATCACCCATTGGTACGTAGCACCAACATTCTTAAGCCCGAATGACATAACAACATAACAATAGGTTCCCCAAGGAGTTATAAACGTAGTTTTGGCCTGATCTTCTTCAGAGATTCTTGATTTGATTGTACCCAGAGAATCCATCCATGAGAGACAACAACTCAAAACTAGTTGTTGTGTCAAATAATAACATCGATGGATGGTAATGGGAAATCATCTTTGGGACAAGCCTTATTTATATCCCAAAAATCTATGCAAATGTGGATCTTTCCATTTTTCTTGAGAATGGGGACTATGTTAGACACCCATTATGAGTAGTCAACTAGCTTGATGAACCCCACCTGAGGAGTTTCATCACTTCTTCCTTCACCATGAGGGCCACCTTTGGCTTCATGGGCCTTGAATTTTTCTTAATTGGCTTAGCATCTGGTTTGGTGATGAGATTGTGCACCACAATGTGTGATGTAATCCCCATCATTTCTTTGTAGCTAAATGTGAATGATTTTTGCTCCTTGAGAATGTGGGTATGTATTTCAACCTCCTCAGAGTTAAAGAGGACCCTAGCTTCAAAATATTTGGTTCTTCCTCGTCCCGATATTTATATCGATTGTTCCCTCGATTAAGGAGGCATTTCCTTCCTCAAACTCAGGTGGGGCCGAGGAAACTCTAAATCCCCTCTTCTCCTACCTCAAAAATTTTGAGTTCCTTCCCAGGGAAGATTCTATCATGGGATTTCCAAAATAGGAAGAAGAGTGTGGAATTAGAGAAATATTAACCTCATGATGAGTAAGATGTAATTCTATGAGAGCGTTTAGATATCCTAGAGTTTTTTGTCAATGTCAACATGATCTATAATGATAGACTCACTCTCAGTCTCTATGTATGTCAACATTGGAGTTACTGGTGTCTTACTGAACCAAAGGTTCTACATGAACCGAGACCATGAAGTTTGAATCTTCCAACTCACTACTTGGAGTAAAGAGAAGAAGAAAGTTTCTATCAAGTCTATGAGGAGATTTTCTCTCATGGAATTGCTTCAATTGATATGAAGTCAAATCTCTTTGTTAGATTCAACACTGTTGTTTTGTAGAGTTGTAAATGCTCATCTCTAGTCTCATATACTTTGATATCTGATTTGCAACAAGTTGTGAATCACCCAACACCCTAATATTAAGAGCACCCATTCTTTCAGCTATGATGAGACCAAGTAGAAGGGCTTCATATTCAGCCCCATTATTTGTGCACTCAAGTTTAATTTGAAGGAAAAAGGTAGAATCCTTCCCTCAGAGAGGTAAGAATCACACCTACCCCAAACCAAAATGACATTTGGCTCCATCAAAATGGAGAGTCCAATAGTTACTTGGAAAAATGGATGTTGGATCATCTTTTGAATCTTTCTCCTTTACTTCAGTTACCTCAACCATACAAACCTCATTTTCTGGAAGAGAACCGAGTCCCAGGTATGTCCCATGCCCATAGAATCAAAAGGAAGGAGAATGGGTAAATATTTCTCCAATAGCTTGACAATATTTTTCCATAGTTCCCAACGATATTGTCTCTATGATGATGGTTTCATCTTTGACTACCGAAATGCCTTCAATCAAACCCATGACTTCTAATTCCATTGTAGGAACCAAATTTTCCTCTGTACTTGAGCTTGTAGGTTTATTTAACTAATTTTAGGAAGCTCAAACTCAGTGGATCCCTGGCCTCTTTTTCAAGTTAGCTAGGTGTATGTTGAAGGGTTTTGGATCACCCTACGCCACAAAGACCTTCCCTAAATGTAGGAACCTAACTTCCTAAAACAAAGTGGAGGGAATCACCTTCATGCGATGAATCCAAGGATGGCCAAGGATCATATTATAGTTGGTTTCTGATCTATAATATAAAACTTGGTTAGTACCATCTTAGGTCCAAGGGTGACCGAAAACACTATAGTTCTGATTGACGTTGCTTTGAGGTTGTCATAGCCTCTCAACGTGTTTCATGTCGAAGAGAAATTGGTCTCTCCATACCCTAGATTTTGAAGGAAAGAGAAGGGGACTATGTTGACTACTTCCCCATCATCAATCATCACACACTTTACATAGTTTTTGTAAATCCAGACTTGTAAAAACAATGTCGATCACCTCTACGAGCTATTTCAACATCCGTGGGCATCTTGTTGATGTCAAATACAAATCCAACATCTCTTTTAGGATGCCTTGAGGATAGACATCAAATTCCACATGGTTTATTTGTGCTTCTAGAGGAGGGGTGACATTAGTTAAATGACCAAGACCCAACACTTCTAGTAGAGTGGCCCTATGAGTAGGGGAATTCTTTAACATATCCAAGAAGGAAATGTGAGAGAAGGTCTTAGTTAAGTCATTGATCAAATCATAAGCTCCTACTAGGCTTGCTTAGCATATCATGAATGTCATCTGATGTAGTCGGGTAGATCGGGATAGGCTGTGAAGAATAATCCTTGGTTCTAGTGGTAACATTAATTTGAGGTTCAATGTCCAACTCCACCAACCCCACAATTTTTGTTTGTTGGTGACCATCCAAAGGAGGTGCCACTTGTGGGTTTGATGAAGTTGAGGCTTCATGATCATGGGTCCCTATTACAATACCTTTGTTTGAACCATTGGGATCTATTCTACCATCCTTTTGGATGTGTGGGGAGAGGATCATTAAAGATTCCAAGTGGTGTGTTTATGTGGGAGATACTTGGTCCCATGTAGGTGTTTTGAGTGGGTGTTGTTGGGTTTTCCAAAAACATGTCAACAAATAATTATCTTTGATCCTCTGAAAAATGTGTAAAAACTTACAATCATGGCATGTTCTTGCATCATGCCCATGCAAACCCTATGGAAACCACAATATAAATCAGATCATAATCTCGAGGCCTTTGGTTTGCACCTTGTTGTGGTCCAAAATTATGGTTATTGTTTAGTTTGATTGTTATAGTTAAAATTTGGGAACCCTTTCCCTTGGTTTTGAAATTGGTTTGGATACCCACTTGGGTATTGGTTAGGGCCTTGGGTCTGTGTTTGTCTTGATTGCTTGAGGTTGTTGTTGTTGTTGTTGTTGTTTTTGATGGTTAAAATCTACAACATTGACTGAGGGTGAGAAGTTATTATTTCTTTGATTGTTTCATTGTTATTGTTGTTGTTTGAAGTGCTTATATTGGGAGCATTAACAACATTAGGTTTCTTAGGTTGGTCCATCACCCCATCCATCATGACTCCATGATTCTTATTAAGGATTTTTGGTCCTTGATTATTCATGTTGTTGGAGTAACTCAGGGTTATTTTGATTAGGGGTGACTAACCTTCCATTAGCTCCATAAGTCTTACGACCACTATCAATGGCTGGCTTGGTCAATTCAAGAGCACCCTCTAACACCTCTTCATAGCTCCTTAGTGGGAAATTTTGAACCTCTTCCTTTGTCTCCCTATTGAGAGAGTGGAGGAAAAAATCACAAAGCTCCATTTGATCCATATTTGGAGCACTTGCAGAGGAGTAGAGAAACTTTCACCACCTTTGAATGAAGTGGGTTGCAGACTCATTGTGCTCTTGCTTGATATGAAGGAATTCCCTGATTCTGTTCTCAAAAGTTTGTTCATATCAAAATCCTTTAATAAATTCTGATACGAGTTGCTTGAAGGAGTGTATTGAAGCCTCTAGTATCCTATAGTACCAATCGAGAGCAATACCTTCTAGCATCTTAGGGAAAATCTTCACAACAACTACATCCCATGGGAGCAGCTCTCAAATGGCCATTGTGTACATAAGCTTTGATGTGGGCATTAGGATCACCCTCCCCTTTGAATTTTGGAAGATCGGGAAGGGTCTCGGGAGCATGACTATCCAAATGGAGAAGTCTAGAGGCTCCTTAAGATATTCAGAATAGGTCCCCATTGCATATGTTTCCACCATTGAAGATCCTTGTTGGGGAGGTGGAGGTTGCATCGGTTTTGCTGAAATGGGACAACATAAACATTTTTTGGGGCATATGGCATCCCTTGTGGTTTTCCATATGGACTTGGGTAGGTGTACATATCCCCCTGCGAGATTTAGAATACATGTGTACGTAGGGGGTTGATTACCTTGATATGGAATCAAGGCACAAAGCTAGGGAACATTGCATTTCCAGTTGGTATGGCATTTGAGAATGCACTTCCGGCTGGTTCCTATTGTAGATATCCATATGTGGCATGAGGGGGCATACCCAAGGTGCCCATCCCCATAAGTAAATATCTCTCCGGGTTTGAGTACCCATATAAACTGGAGGATTCTTGTGTAGTAGGTATTTGTCCATAATTCTATGGATAGGGAGAAGTTCTTGCTTTCCCTCGTATATGAATTTTGAGCATTTTGGGAAAGCTCTAGCTCCTTGAATTTGTCTACCAACACCGAGATGACATCACCCATTGATGGGGTGGTGATTTTTCTTAGGTGATTTTTGTTGAACCCTCGAGGTTGTTGAGGAGTATGGTATCCTGCTATGAATTGTTCACTATGTTGCCACCCCTCATTAGTAGTATTTTTGGTTGGTGGAGGGGTAGCATTATTGTTTTGGAGTAGAACATCACCTTGTCCTTACAACCTATCAAAATCTTGGTTCATATTCTAGAAGTGTTGTTCACTCCTAGCATATCATGCTAAATATTCCTCATCTAGATGTGGAGTTGGTCCGATTACATGCTAATGGGCTGTCAAAACAATACCCAGGAGATGAACTTGCTTCCCAAAGAAATCATGTTGTTTGAACTTGATTGTTCATGAGGATAGGTCTGTGATTTGGTCAAGTTCCTCAATACGTACAGAGGAACCAACATTGGTTCCCTGAAGAAGAGGGTTTTGAGTAGTTGAGTGGTTTGTCCACCCACCCACATTGAAAGTGAAGGTGATTGTTGTGGTATACTTTCTTTGGTAGTTATACATGTCAAAACCTGGGATGGGTCAACCATACTCATCATATCCCAACATATTCGGGGGTATAAGAATACCCATAAAATAAAGGATGGATGAAGAAAGTGGAAACATTTAGAGACTAGCTCTTCACGTCGGGTTCACCAATTTGTATGATAGAAAATCAACACGTGACCTTCTTCACACCCACCTCTCGAGGTCATGCCAGAGAAGAAACGGTGTAGAATGAATGTGAATGTGAGTGTGGTGATGGGGATCAAGCTAATTGGGAAATCTTATATCTTCAACACGTAATATCGGGATCTGTGAGTCTAAGGAAAAGAATGCTCTCCTAACTTGAAGTGGTGTGATGGCTCGATCTGATATAATAGCTTCTCGGAGACTCCAATCAATATCAAGCTCTACCAAGATTTTTTTTTTGGTTGTTTTGACACATGTGAAAATGACCTACAGGGTGCCTCTATGGGATTTCTAGAAAGGTCATGGAAGTAAGAATGAGAGACGTGGTGGAGCCACAGGGATTTATGGGTGATTTTTTGGTCTAGTCCAGAAAGTCTTAGCCTTGATCGATTGCTATATGTTCAAGTAAGGAAAGTTGTGCAATAATGTCTAGTGGAAGTGGTGAAGATCTGAATACTAATGTATGCAAACTAGTGTCAATGTCTAATTGGTTAGTAGGCCCGATTGGGTTGGGACCTGAGGATCACAACCAAAGACTCATGGAGGTTGTGGCCCTTGTATGGTCATGCACGTAATCAAACCCTATTTCCAGGAGCATTCCAATAATCATAGGCTTGATTAGCAATGATGTTTAGCATATTTAGTTGTTCTATTTTCTCAAAAAAAGTTATAGGTGTGTGTAAGACTATCAAACGTAAACTTGTATCAATGTCAGTTATCAATTCTAGCCCATTGGGTTATGGGACCAAGGGATCACAACTATATGTTTTTTTGTTGTGGACCATTGATGGTCATACAAAATGAAATGAAATGATTTTAATAAGAAAACTAATTACTAAAGGAAATCTAATCTATGTTTTTGGAGTTTTCACAATATATCGATCAAAGCAATAAAAGCAAACTAATCTATCAAAGGAAATATTTTTGATCTTTTCTAATTTTTAAGCAATGCATTCTAATCTAATAAATAAACTAAAGACAAGTAATCAACCGATGTAGCTAGTTACTTGTGTGAATATGTGAATCTAATCTAAAACAAATAACCTAATCCAATCAAAACCCTTCAAACCCTACCTCAGAGGTGAAGAACAAATCATGACCCTGAAAGGCTATTGTTCCCCACAACTTCCCTAGTAATGTTAAAGAGAAAAATTTCTAATGATTTGATCTACTTGTGATTTCCTAACCTATTGAAATGAATAATTTTACTACTCTATTTGATATGTAATTGAAACTAGTGATTTGAAATTGACAATTTAACAAATAAAGAAAACAAAACACAATTCCAACCTAGATAAGCAAGAGCTTTGGAAAATCTGGTTGTATTTGTATCTGTCCCCTCAGTTTGTTCCTTTCTTTCTCTAAGTGTTCATATGAGTCCAAGGGATTGGGAATGCAAGAACAATGGTAGGAGGATGGCACTTGAGCAATGGCAACTTGAAGGCAAGTCTGATGTAATGCAAGTAGAAGAGAGATAACAAGAGATCTGAGCTTGGCTATGCAATTCCTAGCAAGATTGTGGCAATAATAATGCAAGATACACAAAAAATTCTCAGGCCTTTTTCTTGAATACAAGCATGGAATATATAAGAATTGGGGCTGGATGTGCCTTCATGCACAAGGCAAGAAGAGGTAGTTCCAACTAACTAAAGACATGCAAAAATAGAAGAGGGAAGGAGAACCAAGCAATCAAAACTATTTTTAGACAATTTGGCCCACGGATGCATGCTAAAAGTGAAGTTAAGTGAATCATCACATGTTAAAAACATCAAGTAGGTGTCCTGCAGTCTTTGCAGCGCATGATTCGGAAGAATGTGACCTACTATTAAAAAATATGTACCTCTACTACTCATAACACCAAGGATTGTAGATTGATTGACCAGATACATGATGTCATTGATACTGGGTGTGTGCGAGACTAGCATTGCTTAGTAGTTCCAAGGATGATGGTCATCATTATGAAGGGCATATGGATGGAGGAGGTCGAGGTAGAGGATTTTGAGGAGGATTTAGAGGCCATGAAAATCATGGGGGTGGAAGGAGTGAATTACCTTAGGGATCTTGCTTTAATAATGGATCTACACAACATTATAATCACGAGTGTCCCGATTTGTTACAATGATCTTGGTGTAGGAAAAAGAACAAATATGAGGAAAGCCTAGAATTATTTGAACACAAGAGCCAGAAGCAACGAAAGATTAAGGTGCTGGTATGGTGAGCGTAAAACATGCTAATCAATAGTGGATGCTAAGGGTAGTGCGTGAGTCAGAGTTAGAACATGTACTGGTGATGACACGAGTTGAGGATGCACGTGTCACGGAGATACCAAAGTAAAGACCGCTGATTACAAGAGAAGAAGTGGTACATGGGAAGTATCTAGACCCTACGCATCAGAAGGACATTTAAAAGGAAACCATGGATGTATGTAAGATGCTTTGAGACATAAGAATATCATCCCTATGTTAGGAGAGAGGCTGAGGAGAAAAGTACCAAACGCCAGAGGAGAGAGTGCGAGAGACAGATTTTGCATGCTAATCTACCTCCTCATAGCCTTGACTATGATAAGGATATTACCTTGAATGTAGTTGTTGATGGATGGCTCCTAAGTAATATTTTGATTGACATGGGCACAAAAGTTAATGTTCTCACCTTGGATGCATGGAATCAAATGGAAAATCCCCATTACAACCATCTTCAAATGTGTTGTATATGGCTAACAAGATAAAGGCAATGCCCATTGGTGTCTTAAAGGATGCTTTGCTATCACTATCCAAGGGGAGAAATTCACTGGAGACTTTAAAGTCTTGGCACTTGTTGAGGCGGAAAACTTTCCAGTGTTACTTGGGTGGCCCTAGTGCTATAAGAACAATGCTTTGACTTATGATTTAATAAGGGGTATATAATTTTTGAGAAAAAATGAAGAATGTGTTATCATTCCTTTGATGGATGGAATGCCAATGCCCTATCTTGAGCCCTCTAGAGAAGAAGACCTGGACATAATCTATGTGCACACTATAAGGTACCCTAAGGTTGTGAAACCAATAAAAGAAGGTGTTATTCAGTGGGAAGATGCTCAATCTATAAGTGATATAACTAGTGTGGCATGTGACAATTGGGTGCACGGGACATATGAGTTAGTCGGAAGGTAGTTAAGAGGATCTGTGACAAGAGTTAAAAAGGCACAATCAGTCAGGCACCTAGAGGAAAACAATTGCCAAGTTACACTAGGGGAGCCAACCCTGATGTTTTCCTGCCAAAGAATGGAGACCCAATGGAGATGTGAGATTGAAATGAGAAGTATGCTTAGCTATAATTTTCTCTGGGACCGCAACACGTTGGTGGGCAACCCATCGAGATAACCTTCTAGAGTGGCGGAAGGTGAACATCACATTCTCTATTAGGTTTCTCTCGAAGTAATGCACCTACTACTATATGAGACTATCATGGGAAGGAACCCACCTTGTTTCACGTCTAGGCATGTGAGAAGGCCTGGAAGAAATGAACGAAAGCCTTTCCTCCATCTTTATGGGTGCATAAGATTTTCTCCACCTTACAAGGTTATGCGCGTGCATGGTACATTCATTTAGAGATGCACCGTCAAATAGGAAACTAGTAGGAGTTGACGATTGATATCCTTCAAGATTTTGAGTAGCGGAGTACTAAACCATTGGTGAATGAGATGCTACAAGTTATTAAGTGCTTAACTATCGAGAGATAGTGCCATGGCGGAGGAAAGAGTCTTGGAGTTTTTGGGTGAACTTGGCGTGGAAGCACACTTGGATGAGAAAGAATCGAGGACGTCAACTTAAGTGTACATGCATGGAAAAGGAGAAAGAAAAGATGGTCTACATGATAGATGGTGAAGAGGTAGAAAACTTGGATACTAACCATATTGTCGATACATGCGAGGTTATGGATAATGCTAATGAGAAAGCATGCACCTACCACGAACCATTGAAAAAAAGAAGGTTAACATTGGTTACGATGCGGAACCTAAGGAAGATACTATTGGAGATTCTTTGGACGAGAATAGGAGGTTTCAAATATTATTGATTTATTGTGTAAATTTCAAGATTTATTTCCAAACAGTGCTGTTGATGCGTAATCACAACACCCCTAAATTTCTACAACTCGATGGGTTGAGACTCCCAGTGTGATTGCATAACATGGAGCTTCTCCCAAAGTGTGGGACTTTACAATTGGGAGAGCTCTCCGGATGAAGGCAGTTCCTATTCCTCTATTCAGGTTGCACACATACAATTTGTAGAGGATCTACTCTAAAATATACTCTAACTTTCCAAGGAGACAAGGTTAAGAAGATGCAAAAAGAAATGAAATCCTAAGCTAAAGAGGTGATAACACCAAGAAAAGGACTGGAATATCCTACTGAGGGAGAGTAGAGAAGAAAATACAATTGGAAGAGGCCAGACAACTATGACACAGTCCCAAATCTACATTCACCAACAAATCTCCATGAAACACAATATCATAAACCTGTAAATGAAAGGAATTATGCATAAAAATAGAACAACAACAATAGAGAGGAAAGGGAGTACAATAAAATAAATGCAAGGGTTGAGATAACACCACAAACACAAATTTTACTGTTCCATGAATATACACAGTCCATTACATTTGTAGAATAAAGGCACAATTTCATTTACAGAGCCCATGAGAGGGTTTGTAGCTCAATGGTGTTGAGAAACAAATTTTACAGAGTTTCCCCACATCCCAGAATATCCCCCTCTCAAATGAGAAGTGTTTACAATATATAGAATTGTGGAGGGAAGAGAGAAAGAAGAGAAACTCAGATTTTTTCTCCCACCCACCAAAAAAATTCATTAAATGATCTAGGAAAAGGCATGGGAACCTCTAAAAATCCATTCCCCAATGTACTCTAGCTTGCTAGAGAAGAAATCAGACCATATTGTATTAAAATCGGTGATTGGGATGCCTGGAACTACACTTTTTGGAGCCAAGTACGTTTTCCTATTTTTCACCCACCTAACCCTACCAAAATTAAAATTTTAGGCTTTCATGGCGTAAAGGATGTCGAGACCTTTCCAACGATATAAAGTTTGTTGAATTTTGAGCATCGAGTCAAAAGTTATGCCCATTTGAAAAGTTATGTTAATCCACACAAGAGATGGCGAAAACGAAAATTTGCAAAATGGGCCCTAGGGCTTGAAATTGCAAATTGCACCATTTGCAAAAAAATGCAAATTTTTGAAAAATCCCCCCAGACCCGCAAGCCCAAAATTGGCAAATTTGCAAAAAATCCCCCCAGGCCGTAACTTGCAAAATATGAAGAGTTAGAAGGACTTCTTTATATTTTTGGAAAGGGGAAGAAATTTCCTATTTGATGAAGATGCTTTCAGAATCCTTAAGTACTTAAAATATGTAAAAAATCAGATTGAAGCACTAAAAAGGGGTAAAATGGTGTTAGTTGACCAAAATAAGCATGAGCTTATTTTGGACAACAATTTGCTACTCAGTGGGGTTATCTTCCTGTCAAATGAAATATGGCCAACTTCCTATAGCAATCCATTGGGCATGGATTCTTCCTGGTAGTCTCATATCTGATATGGGATTGCCTTCCACTGCTTGCACTCTCATCCTTTGTAAGAAGACCTTGAATTTGAGGTTTGTGAGAGTAGAAAATTACTTGAAACTTGGAAGCTTTTCCCTCATTGATCTTCTATAAATCTGATCTGTTGGAGTGCAATGAAAACATCCAAACCTACTCCGATATGGATACTATATTGATTTTATTTTCTTGTGGCTGCAAGTGTCTTTTGGGAGTGAGATAAACTGTATACAAGCATACACCAGAAGCAATAGAGCATGTGCACCAACACTCAGGGAAATGAAACCTATTCTAACAACAACAACATTGTGCACAAGCACTTAGAGAAATTGGAAATCCTAGACTAATATGTACAAAGGTGAGAAATTATCCTTTTAGTAGCAAGGTTTGAGATAGATCCCATTGATTGAAATCTGTAATTCTTCACCATCTAATTTAGCCATTCGAAGGCATTGCTACCTTTGCATTCGGTGATCATGTATGGGCCACTCCATATGGCATCGAACTTGGAATGCTTTCTGGCCTTGCATGATCAACATACGTTGATGGTGAATCATAGTACCCATGAATGTCTACAACTTGATGGGTTGAGACTCTCAGTGCGATTGCATAACATGGAGCTTTTCCCAAGTGTGGGACCTTGTGAAATCGGAAAAGCTCTCTGGATGAAGGCCGGTTCCTATTCCTCTGTTCAGATGCACACGTAAAAATGTAGAGGGTTTACTCAAAAACCTAATCTAACTTGCCAAGGAGACAGGGTAAGAAGATGCATAAAAATAAAACCTAGACTACAAAGGTGATGCACCGAGAAATGAAGAACACTGTCTTGCCAATAAACACAAACCATTAAAATGCAATGCAAGATCATGCCTGAGATAACAAAATTTGCAGTGAAAGATCAAGAGGATGCAAATGAACATAGAGAGGGTTGAGAATCATCCACAGACATGCATTATTTTCTCCAAAGATTGACAAAATACACTACAAAATGCCAAGAGGCAAAGTTGCATTACAATTTTAGATGGGAGGTTTGAACTCCACAAATCCACTTGCCAAAGAGAAGAAGGGAAGGGCAAAACAAGAATGTCCAACCTTTAGAAAGAATCCCCTCCTTATAATCTATAGGAAGAATGAGAGAGGGCAGAGAGAGGAAATCCAAATCTACCCCAACCACCTCTAGGTTGCATTTAATTCATCTCATTATGGTGGTAGGTGAGAACCCTAGCAAACCCAAAAAGTGGTGAACTGTATTTTGAATTTTTAAGAACTTGTTCCCACCCAATTAAATATATCCATTCGTAGTTGGACAGAGGACCTCGTAGGCTTTCCTGAAAAGTCCAACCTTGCATGAATCTGAGCTCCTTGTGAAAAGTTATGGCCATCTGAATATCTGCACCAGGGTTTGCTTCCTGTCAGCGCTCAAAATGTTGCACCTCTGAAGGTGCACCTTGGCGCATCCATCTTCATGTCGACATACCCTTACATGCGCCAAGGTGCGACTTTTTCCATGTCGACACTCTGTGTCATGCACCCTTTACGTGTGCCAAGGTGTGACTTTTGCCATGTCAACACTCTGTGTCATGCACCCTTTACGTGCGCCAAGGTGTAACTTTTGCCATGTCGACACTCTGTGTCATGCACCCTTTACGTGTGCAAAGGCACAAATTTTTCCATGTCGACACTCTATGTCATGCACCCTTTACGTGTGCGAAGGTGTGACTTTTTCCATGTCGACACTCTGTGTCATGTGCCCTTTACGTGCGCCAAGGTGCGACTTTTGCCATGTCGACACTCTGTGTCATGCACCCTTTACGTGTGCCAAGGCGTGACTTTTTCCATGTCGACACTCTGTGTCATGCACCCTTTACGTGCGCCAAGGCGCGACTTTTGCCATGTTGACACTCCGTGTCATGTGCCCTTTACATGCGCCAAGGCGTGACTTTTTCCATGTCGACACTCTCTTACCTACGCCATGGGCACATTCATTTTCGTGTCGACACCTTCTGATGTGCGCCTTTAACCTGCACCTTAGGCTATTGGTGACGCAATAAATATTGGGTTCTGAGTTTCTTTGATTTCCATATTCTTCTACTTGTCTATATCTACCCGAGGGGAAGATATTTACAACACATACCACTTTAGTACCAAGTCTCCAACTTGGAATGTCACGCCTTAGCTTTCTTGTCAAATCTCTTTTTGATCAATGCTTGATCCTTCTCCATATTCTCGCATTGCATGTTCTCTTGCTTCTTCTAGTTCCATTAACTCTACATACCTAATTTTCATGGGTTAAAATTCAGCTAGTTCTAACTATTTCATGAGTTCCAATGTTGACAAATCAAGTAATATAGGTAGAATTACTTTTTTTCTGTATACATTCTTGAATGGAGAGTGCCTATAGAACTCTTGGGTGTGATCCTATCAGCCCATAGAGCTGATTTGAGCTTTGTGTGCCAAGTTCTCTCGATTGTCATCAAGAGTCATTTTGATGATTCTTAGTAAGTTTTTATTTATGGACTCTACTTGGTCATTAACTTAAGGGTAATAGTTTGATGAAGTCTTTGAGGTATACACCATTCTTGACAGCCCATTCAGTGATCTTTGTACTAAGAAATGCCAATGCATTATTTGATATAATAGTGGCAGGGAATCCAAACCTAGTGACTATCCCTTCATAGAAATCCAGGATATTAGATTCATTTTCCTCCTTAAGTGCCACTTTCTTCAGTCCACTTGGTGAAATAGTCTATTGCCATAAGTATCCACTTGTGGCCTTGACTTGAATTTGGGTTGATCACTCCAATGAATTCTAATCCCCATTACATGAATGGCTGATCTACTGAAATTGGATGAAGGGGCAGGGATGCTAACCTTTCTTTCCCTATGAAGAATGCACACTTGTTGCATTTCTTGATCCATGAGTAGCAATCACTAAACACCATAGGCCAATAGTAGCCAGTCTTCATGATTTTGAGAGTTGTTACTTGTGGAGCAAAGTGGCCTCCTGCTTCTCTATCATGGAGCTCATGTAAAATCTTCCCAACTTGACATGTTTCAAAGCATCTCAACATAACACTATTGATGTCTTTCTTGAAAAAGACACCATCAATAAGTGCATATGGAATGGATTGCAATATGAAGTATTTCCTATTTACTTTTCTTATTTATGGAGGGCACAAACCTGTTTAGAGATAATGCACTAAATCTTGATTCCAACATGGAATGGGTGCGTCATTAGCTAGCTGTTCTTGATCATTCTGCAGTAATAGGACAACCTCTTCTTCTCCTTTTGATTCATCATGTTGTTGGAAGCGCGCTGCTCACAAATACCTTTTCCAAAAACCAGCTTGGTCACCTTGATTTTAATATCATACTCCATTACATGGGTGATCCAACCTACTCTCTTCTCATTCAAGTCCTTGTTGAGGAGAAAGTACTTGACACTAGCATGAGACACTAACAGTTTAATCTTGTTGTTTGAGACCAAGTGTATGAAATTCTTCAAATTCCTAATGACAACAAGGACATGATTTTCAATAAAAGAATACCTTACTTTGTAATCTTCTAGGCTCTAACTGAAGAATGCTATGGGCTATTATGATCCTTCTCTATTCATTTGTACCAAGATAGATGAGATTGTGCTTAATCCTCCAAAAGAATACAACATGAATTCCTTTGAGAAGTCTAGGTTGATAAGAGTTAGAGCCCATGATATTGCATGCTTGATAGCCTCAAATATCTCTTTGTCTTTTCTTGTCCATTTAAATGCAAGACTCTTATTCAACATCATTATTAAAGGCTTCATAGGAGTGGTAAAATCAGACACAAATCTATAGACAAAATTTATCCTTCCCAAGAAGCTTTGGAGAGATTTCTTGTGGTGTGGCAAAGGAAGTTTTCAGATGGCTTCAAATCTTTCAAGATCAATTTTAACCCTTCTCTTGAGATAATATGGCCCAAAAATTTTCCCTCGTGTGCCAAGAATACACACTTTTTGGATTCAATGACACTTCGAATATTCTACATATTTGAAATACTTGCCTGAGGTGAAAGAGGTGGTTTCTACATTCTTTGAGAATACGGTGATATCATCTAGACACACAAACACTATCTTGTTGATTAAGCCTTTGAATTCCATATCCATGGCTCATTGAAATGTTTCCCCGAAATTTGACAATCCAAATGGCATCTTCTTGTAAGCATATGTACCCCATTTCATAGTGAAGGCTGTCTTGAACTAATCTTCTTCTTTCACCATTATCTGATTATAGCTTGAGTAGCCATCTAACAATGAAAACCTTTCAGAACTAGCTACAACTGCAAGATTTTTCCATTGAAGGAAGTGGGTAGTGATCCTTGAGTGATGCTCTATTTAGATCATGAAATTCTACACATAATCTAATTTCTTCATTTCTTTTCCTCACTTTGGCACCACGGGGTTCACTTAGTAAAATTATGGTATAGCACGTGCGTTCGAAGGGTATTAAATAATACCCTTAATTCTAGTTTCTACCTCTAATTACTCAATTGTTAATACCCCCTCCTGTTATATTATTAGAATGAAAATACCCCCTATTTTTTCCATGTACCTTACTTACCCATTTTTCGATTACAATTTTATTTACCCCTTTTTATTTCTACCCTAATATATTAAACAAAAAATATATTATATTTTTCACTCAATGTTTTTTAATATGCATTTCCTCTCGAAAGATAATTTGAAGCCATTGAAGACCTATTACAGATCACCTTATATATGTTAATCTTTAATCATTTATCAATAATTGTTCAAATAATTAAGATGGTGAAATAATATCACTTGTGTTGAAAAGCATACTCAATCCTAGTTTTCTACCATCTTATTATTCTTGGTTAAGAATCTAGATTTCTTTATTAATAAAGAGAGTATAATTTAATTTATGACCACACTACTTTTTCAATTTTAAGGTATTTAATTTTAAAAACTAGGGTTCAAATGTTTTAGTTTTATATTAAAATCAAACCTCCCTTTCCTTTGGCTCACCTCTCTAACCTACCCCCAATACCTGATTCAAAACATTAATAAATTAAACCCTTTCACCCCCTCATGTCTACCGGTATATTGACTTTAATTTTATTAATTTTAATTACCTCAATATGAACCCACGTGCTAGGATATTGCCTTGCTAATGAACCCCCGTGGCGGCACCAAGTTTGCAACCTAACTTGAATGTTTGATAAGGAAGATGATGCTAGCCTCAATCATCTTGTTCAAATCCTTCCTCATGAGAGGTTAAATGTGAGGATTCACTGGCCTTTGCTTCTGTCTAAAGATTATGAATTTAAATGGGAAGAAGCATGCCAACAAGATTTTAAAGTTATCAAAGAAAAATCGATAATCACAGTAGTGTTGAGAGGCCCAAATTGGAGGCCTCCCTTCCACACACAAACAAATGCTTCCAATGAAGCAGTAGGGGATGTTCTTGGACAAGAAGAAGAAGGAGAGCCTATGCATGCTATTTATTATATCAAGTACTAATCTTTCACCTACTAAAAGGAACTACACCACAATGGAGAAGGAATTTCTTGCAGAGTCTTATATGCAATCAAAAAGTTTCGCCATTATATCATAGGCTATAAAGTGATTGTTCACACTGGCCACTCTACTATTAAGTATCTAATGAATAAAACTTTGGTTCATGGCATGATTTTAAGGTGGTTGTTATTACTTGTTGTAGGTATTTAACATTAAAATCATTCACAAACAAGGAAAATCAAATGTGGTAGCTTATTTTATTTCAAGAATTACCACCTCGAAGAAAAAGAGCAAGTCAATGATAATTTTCCTAATGAAAATCTATTTTCAGTTTCTACTACCTCTCCTTGGTATGCATATATGGATAATTACTTGGCTACATATAAGTTCTTGATATGAAAATGGTACTTAAAATTTTTGCAGTATTTAGAAATTTTTTAGATGAACAATTTTAATAGACTCAACATTGATCATGAGTTCATGTATCTAATTTTGGGTGTCTTGAAAACCCAAGTTTTTAAAACTCTTCCAAAATGATCAATTAATCTGATTTCCAACTTAAGTGAATTCATTGATTCTATTACAAAACCATTTTTAATAATTCACAAGTTGAATTTATAATGCACTCAAATTGAATTCTTGATTCCAAAATTTGAAAGTGCATTCACTAACTGATTGTGGGTTATGGATACTAAAATTTACTTCAATCCATTTACTCCAATTTTATGCTTTCTTTATCAATTAATCAAACAAACTAATTTAAATGTTTTATATGATCAAAAGCTTCTAAAAAACTATAAATAAACACCACAAACCAAATTGATAATGAAGTTCACCTGAAGGCTATGTCTCTGGATTCTCGAAATGAGAATCGATATATTCAACATCTAATGAAGTACAATAAACCTTCAATATTGAATAAAAATATTTATACCTACAAATGAGCTGATAAATATCCCAAGGAACTCTGAAAAATAGCAGAAACTATCCCAAGAATGATTCATGGCTCCTATAGTGCTTCTCCTGTTGTTTTCTTATGAAAATGCATCCAAAATTTTCCTACAAATTTAAATGTACAACACCTACATGAAAGAGGTTTATATTTATGGAAACTAGAGGAAATTTTGAATAACTTCCCTTTTACTCCATGGCCTAGTTTAGACCAGAAGTGCTTGGAAAACTCGGATCTATCTTTGGTTCCTCGTATACATTTTTGTGCAACTATGATGGAAAATCACCTACACAGGAAAATATATAGCACTTCATGAGAAAATAATACCACCATTGTCTTCGTCTTGGAATTTTAAGAAACTTTTATTTTTACATCAAGTTCTAAAAGTGCCTCTAAGTGCCTCAAAACCTCATATGAATGCCTACTTCCCTGTTTGGTCTCCTCATAGTCCGCTCACCATTCTTAATCAAAACACAATGAGTTCCTTTTATAGCTCGACCGTGAGCTCTTTTTGAGTTGGTTAATAGGATGTGACTTGGGAGCATGAGGTTCCAAGTTAAATTCCCATTGGTCTCCCTTTTGGCACGGTAGTTTGCATTCGAAGTGGGTATATCCCACATTTATCCCATGATAGGTGGGTTTAGTTGTTTATATTGGGATACCCATCCCAATTAATACGTGGCACAAGCCACATCTATATTCCTTTTTGGTGGGCGAACCAACTATCCACCGTGCCATGATTGGCTCCATTGAGCTGTGTAAACTCATAAGGGCCATTGTGAGGGCCGAGTTGGTCGGTGCTTTGAATGAGCAGTGATTCTTGGGCCGAGCTAAGGTGTTGACATGTTGTGGTGAGATGGAAGATTTGTTTGGTTTGCTACGCTAATATAGGTACTGAGATATGATCAATCCAACCAATGTGGTCACCCAAGTAGTTGAGAATAATGTAAATCCTAAACTATAAGGTATAAAATTGATCCATACAAGCAATGTGGAAATGTGATCAACTCGATGGGGAGTTGATCACCCCACCGAGCTAGCAAAATAGCTCGTCGAGCTGATTATAAACCTGTAATGCAAAAATCAACTCATAGTGCAAAAATCAAACTTGAAACACAATATCGAGCTTGGAATGCAAAATTGACGTCCGCGTATGGTGGTTTGAGAGCCCACCATGTCAACAAACAAGAATATAGCTCTCACGGTGGTGGGCTCCCCTCTGTTACAAAAGTTGAGCCTTTTGTTATTTTCCTCCATATCATGAGTCAAAGAACGGAGTGCCAAAACCATATCAAAAATAATTTTTACCTTTTTCTTCTTGCCACATTTCACATCCGGATTGGGTTGTTGACCAAGGTTGACCCATTTAAGACCTTAACTTTGACCGACAATATAGAATTTGCATACGGACTCCATTTCTAAAGTTCAACATACTGTCGAAAGGTCTTGAGAAGCCCTTCAACATGGTCTATATTTAGGGAAGTTTAGGGAATATATGCATAGTGAAAAATCCTCCGAGATCAGTTCCCAATCTTTTTCACACAAAAGCAAAGAAAGCAATTAATTAAATAAAGTGTGATGTATACATGGTTCAATGGAATTATTTTTAAATGTGGACTTGACCATGTTTTATGTAGGTGTATAGATGAAGATGAAGTATTTTACATACTTAGGGCATGTCATGATGAGCCATCGGGGAATTATTCGATTCAAAGGACTATTCACAAAGTTTTATGAGATGGTTACTATTGGCCTTCTTTATTCAAGGATGTCAAAAAGTATGTGTGGAGATGTGATTAATGCCAAAGGATGGGAAAACCAACATTTACATCTAAAATGCCACTCCAACCTCAAGTTGTCTTATAACCATTTGAGAAGTGGGGATTGGATTTCATTAGACCAATTGACCCAACTTCTCAAGGTAAAGAATACATTCTGGTGTGCACTGATTATGTCACTAAATGGGCTGAGGTGCAAGCACTATAATATGTCGAGAGATGAAAAATTTATAGATTTCTTATATGATCATATCTTCTAGAGATTTGGAGCACCAAAATCTATTGGTTTAGATTAAGGACCACAATTCATGTCAGGTTTAATCACTTTCTTAGTGAAACATACTAGCTAAAGCACAAGAAGTCATCACCATACCATCCATAGTACAATGGGAAATTGGAGGTTAATAATAAAAAGTTAGAGAATATCCTAACAAAAACAATGGATATCTCAAGGAAAAATTGGGTTAAAAAATTACTTGAAGCAGTTTGGGCCTACAACACTACTTGGAAAACAAACACATGATTTACTCCCTATGAGTTGGTTTATGGGAAGACGCCCATTCTTCCCATAGAATTTGAAATTCAAACCTTAAGAACGTTTTCGAGGTAGGAATTTATTTGTCGGATGCACAAAAAGTAAGGATTGTTTAATTAAACGGGTTGGATGAGATGAGACTTCAAGCATTACATAAAATAGAGATCATCCAAGATCAGAGGCAAGTATGGCACGACAAGCATAGTAAGACAAGAAAGACCCTAAAAGGAGATTGAGCTATGTTATTTGATTGAAAATACAAATATTTCAAGGGGAAGCTACATACAAGATGGATGTGCCCATATCAAATTGAAGAGGTATTCAACAATGGAATAGTTCAACCGATTCCATTTGATGGCGAGAAGAAAGATATGTTGGTTAATGGACATAGATTGAGGTTGTACCAAAACCATCATTTAGAGAAGAATTTCAGAAGGTTCTTCAATAAGATTTAACTCTAAATTGTTTCGACAAAGTTTCTTTGTCCAATTCAACTCATAACTGATCTATTTTTTCACCAAAAATAAAGAGGGGATGACTAAAAACCAGAAATGGTGGTCATCATCCTCTGAGGCATTAGCTGAAAACTAGCAATAGTAGCCACTATCTCTAAAAATAAAAAAAAGTTGAAAAAATAAAAATAATAATAATAACAAATTCATGTGGCTAAAAACCAGCAATGGAGATCACCACCCATGAATCGGGAAAGTAATAAATGAAGGAAAACATGTGAATGCAAGATCAAATCAACATTGAGATGGTGGCCAATGATGTGAAAAGAAAAATTTAATGAGGTATGTGTAATATTCCCCTCTTAAATGTTGAAAAGTTTAATTTATGAAATGTTCATTATGGTACTCGTGCAAATTGATTACCTTCTCCATTTCCAATACATTTCCATGCTTCACATATCCCCACAAAATCCACCATCCACCTCCATAATAATTGCCACACGTACCCAATAACTATCATTATCACCTTGGGATTTGTAAAACCTTTCCCAATTTGCGTTGTTTTATTTATAACCAATTTTTCTCCCTTGTCACTTTACAAATTTTTCCATTACACTCTTGTGCTAATAGTCATTTTGTTCTTGTGCCTATTCCTATCTCTGCAAACTTTTTATCTCTAGTCTTGTGCCCCTTTATTTTCAGCTTACATGTTCTAAACCAGAATGGAACCTAGACTAAGGCATGAGCCAACCAATTCAACAAAACTATTAGTCGATGCAGAGTTAGTAGAAATATTTCAAAAGGTGGGGTGGATTGATTTTTTGCTTGCATATGAGGAATTTAACACAAAAATGACAAAGGAATTTAGCAAAAACATTGAGGAAGGGTACTCTATTGTACAAGGTAAGAAGATTCCATCCAGCCCCACTGTAATTAGTCATCTTTCAGGAATACCAGAGGAAGGTCTACTAGTCAGTAATAGGACATTGTATTATGAAATTATTAAAAGGTTTTTAGTTGTCAAAAAGGAAAAATTAGAATTAGTAGTGGACAATAAAGGGAAAGTCAAAGGTATAAAATAAATACTCGACTTGAGCCTTGGGAAGAAGTTGCTAAGTGGGTAATCAAATATTTCACATATGAAGGACAATATGAGATTATTTTGGGTCATGTGTTGGGAATTATAATACACCTTCACCATGGCCAAATTAAACCACAATACAAAATAAAATTTTATCAATTTTTGTATGGTTATGTTTCCTCAGCCACCAAGAAATTCTATTGGGGTACATCCTACCTAAAATTCCAAGGCCTAATACATTTAATTTGCAAACATCATTTTTAGAAAGAGGCATGACCTTAAGAAATGGTTGAAATTTCAGAAGAAGTGTTCCCTAGAGTCTAAATTGGTCCTAGAGCGAGAGCCCTCCACTTCTGAGTGACCTAAGAAATGTCCTAGGACCTCTAGGAATGCTCAAGCCCTCAATGATACTCCAACTGAAGTTGTTCCTTCTCAAGAAGAACAGGAAGTAGTGGCCATTATGCAAACCCTACTCAAGAAACCACCTGTGTCTCCTCATCAATCTGTCACCCTCTATTCTTGTTGAAGAAATGATCAAACCCCTACCACTTCCACTCAACCTTTTGTCCTGGACAAAGGTAAAGCACCAATGATGGAAGGAGAACCTAGTTCTTCGCAAGATCTAGATAAAATTTTGCCACAAGTGTTATCTCTATCCAAGGTCCAATTTTAACTACAACTAGCTCAGAGAGAATTACATATCTCCAACACCTTCTTGAAGCTAAGGAGTCTAGTTTCTCCCATCTAGAAGTTGTAACATCTTTGACAAAATGTTACTTTGATTTCATTCCTCTCGACCTTACAAACGTTGACATGTGATTGGTATTAGGAAGGTGTATTCTTTTGACTATAGGCAATCATGTTTGTAATGGATAAATCATTACTGAATAGAGATTCACTTTGTTGTGATTTTGTTTACTTGAAAATGAATCCATTCTTCCTTGTGTTATGAAAGGTAGTAAACTGGTATTGTTGTTTTCATACTTATCTAACGTTAACAACAAAACCTTGGATAAATTCCATTGATCCAAGGTATGCTTCAATTCTTCTTACCGGGTCTATATGATAAATCGACATTTTGAAATGGAAGGTAATAAGGGACTGAGTCTTTGTATGTTTTCAACTTTGATGGACCCTTCTTTTGGTGTCCTTGCTTTGCATTTTTCTAAAAATATGAGCTTGGATCTTCTTGTAAAATATCTTATAAAACGTTGAGCAGCATAAGAGGAATAAGGGTCTACTTCAGGACTATTAAGGTAAAAACCTTAGTCTAAGTTGTAAATATCTACCCTAATCGGATCTGACCTAAGGTAAATTGAACCTACCTTAGACCTATTTCTAAACTATTCAGGTTTGTGCCCTAACCTAAGTTTGTATGCTTTACAGGTGTGGGGTTTTGGAAATAACCTAAGGTAATAAAAAGGCCTATCTATTACCTATTACCTAATACTAAACTATTATGGGTTATGACTTAACCTATGTTAGCATGTTTAATTATGGCATGTTGGAATGACCTAAGGTAAATACTATTTACCTAGACTAAGGTCGAATCCTAATCTAATGTCAATCTAACCTAAACTAATGCTAAGCTAAAAGGGAACCTAAGGGGTTGCATGGAAATTGGGATTCGGTGGCGACGGTTTCTAAGGAATTTATGTGATTTGATTTTGAATTTATTGAACTCTGAGTTTCTAGTTTTGGCGGAAGCATGGGAAGTTAAGGGGATGCTTAGTTGGCATCATCTCTAAATTTAAAAGGCATGCAAAGTTTAAAATTGAAATCGCTAGATTTGGATGGCGGTGACATAGAGAAAAAGGAGGGAAAGTTAGTTGTCCTTGCATTTAATGACCTTGGTCATGACAAGGAAACCGCCTAGGAAAAGATGTGAAGTGGATTTTGTTAGAAGTTGTTTGATCATTTGATCCTTGTGATTTTTCTCTGCATGGAGGTTTTGGTTCTTTGAACAAGTAGTTCTATTTTTGATCATAAGTTATTTTTGGCATTGTTGAGCTATTCTTGGATCTGTTGGAAGAATAAAAAGAAGGTTTGGGTTGTTGACGTCATTTTGAAAAAGGAGAAATTGGGAAGGCATGACTAGAAACCTTCTGCAAATCGATAGGAACTCTATCAGGCATAATAGGCTCTATCCATTAAGTTGTTCGATTTTTACTAAACGTTTTCATTAAAGAAATTTTTCTCTTAGAAACAAATGAGTTTTATTTGTGATGTTTATTTTCACTTATTCTTGAATTGCTCACTTGTATTCTTCTGATGAGATTCTCTTGTTTGATAAAAGGTTTAATCTGGGTTGTTTCTTTGCTGGATAAATGAAAGAATCAGGCTTAACCTTGTATGAACTGGATGTTGTCGAATCTTGTATTTTGTCTTGGCTATTATGTAATTTCTATTAAAGCTTGAGATGATTTCAAACCCTTTTCTTCATCTTCTCGAGCTATGATTATGTAGATAGTTTGATTCTAGTTTGGAAATCGTTCTTGTTGGAGGTTAATGAAATCATGTTCAATCATAGCTGAACTGAGACGTGTTGATTCTTTAACTCAGTTGGATGGTTATGGAAGAAGTATACTTTGGTTTTGTTCATCCTTGCTTGAGATTTGATAAAACATGTTTTAACTCCTGCTTGAACTTATAAGACTTCGTTCCTTTAGTTTTCTCAACTGTATGTTATGGGATGACTAAAAATGACTTATATGGTTTGGGATATGTACGAATCCCCTGGATACATCTGCTTGATGGAAGAGTTGGAAGTTATCCTACTATCATGTTGAAAAGGTTTCTCAAAATTGGTTTTTACCCTTTTCTTTGTTGTATGGAGATTTTGAGCTTTTGGAGTTTTCTTTTGGTCATCTTGTTGGATTACTAGTTCTTCTCATTCGAGTATAATGTTTAGGAGATGCTATAGGAATGAGGTAGCTATGTTTGACCTTGGGTTAGCTCGGTCTTGTCTGCCTAAGTAAATAACTAGAATGGTTTTGATTGCTACTCTTTCTTGAGCTTGACTTGAGCACATGACTTGGGGATAAGTCATTTTTGTTGTTCTTCTCTGTGTTCAAATCCGGTAGGGTTATTTCCATCCCTACCCTGTAGATTGTTCTTTGTTCTTACATAGTTGGGGATATGGGATGACTTTGTAAAAATCTTGGTTGTGTTTTTCTGCATTTACCATCAAAGGATGGTTAAGCTTCCTATGCAATGACATTTTAAAGTAAATTACGGTCACATAAAGTTTCATTATTTGATGATACTTTCTCTCTCTTTGTTTGGGGAAAATAAGAAAAACTTCTTGTCAGATGATGGTAAAATTTGGAAGGAATTCAATATGTTGTAGTTGTTCCCTTCTGTTGCTTTGGACATTGCTGTCGAGAAAGGCATTTGATTAACTACTTGTAACCTGTAGCTATTACACTACTGTGGAAATGTTGTTTATAGGTTGAGGGAACTATATCTTTAGTTTTCTAACCTTCATGATTTTAGTCGTTTGTCTCTTTTCTGTATCGAGTGGTTGTTGTGTGTTTGCAATGATTACTAGAGTTGAAAGAACTCATGAGTTGATCTACATCATTCCTTTTATTATAGAATATTATTCATCTTCTAATATGGAATAATGAGATCTTATCTCACCTTTTTCCTTGACATCCTTCTCTTTGTTATGAGTTAAGGTATTCCATTCTGTTTCTCCAAACTCAGAAGGAAGTTGTTAGTTGTTCTCTCTTTGTTCTTAATTGAGGAATGCAATACTATTTTATTTGATGTCTATGAGAAGTGGTTGTAGATATCTCTTCTTTCATTCACTCTTTCATCATGTTATTCCTATGTGAGAGTAGTATAGTTTGGTTGTTCGGTCTGAATGAAATGGCAGAGCAGATAGTGGGAGGATACATCTTTATTTTCTTCTCCTTCCTAAATGCTTGAAAAGGATATAATGATTTTGATGTGTGACTACTCTCAGGTGTAAGTAAATGGAAGTTTTGCATTATTAAACATGATGAAGCTAAACATATAACTTAGGCTAGATATGGCTTTGAATTTGGATGTTGTATCTTAAATAGGAAACTCCTATTTTAGGATGTTGATGGTTCTTCCTAGACTTGTCATAGAGTTTTAATGTACTCGGCCTTAGTTATTCTCTGATAAAGTAAGTTAATAATGAGTATTATGGAGCACTACTTCTTTAAAAATCACTCTATTTTTGTAACTAATTAGAGTTAGCATCTTCATTGATATAGGTTGAATGAACCATGATTTGAACTATAAATATATTTAGTAGGAATGTGATAAGTAATTTGGATGGATTATTACTTGTTTGATTTAATCCCTTATGAAATCATTGACTGAAGATTGTTTTTACACAATGATCCTTACTAATGTTAATGTGATCTTATCTCTTGTTCTTCCTTTCATGAATGTTATTTCATTGAATGTATCTTTCTGTAATGTTTTAACTATTTCATAAAAGAAAAGTTCTTTTTATGAAATAGTTAGTTGAAAGCACATCATTTTAATGCTTAGTGCTTATCATGCTCAGTTCAATGAACTGACCCATGCTAGAAATTTTTGTAGATGGACTTCGTAAGTGATAAAGGAAGGAAATTACTTTCATGATGTTACTTGTTACTTAAATTCTGGATCTTTTGTGAAGAAATATGATTCATTATTGAAATGTATTGAAAGAGGAAAAGTTGTATTTCTTTATAGAGCTTGAAGTTGTTTGACATGAATTATGTCCGAAATGCTTGGTCTTGAAAAATGTGTATTTCACCATGAAGAATTGAGAAATATTGAGAGTTACTTATTCTTGTTGTGTCATTCTCCTTGTGCATTCTGTTAAGGAAATTGGTAATATTATATTTATTTGCTCTTACCCTTATTTGAATGGAATCCCTATTGGTTTGAATTAAATAAGTTAGATAGAAGGGAATTAGTTACACCATCCCTTAAAGGAAATACAGCTTATTAAGTTGGCATGCATAGATGTTCTGTTATCAAAGTTATTTTGGCATATTAAAAAGGTGTTAATGAAAGTGCAAAATAATTATGATGTTTTGTATAATGAAAAAGGGCACAATGAACCCTAACTCATAACATGAAAGAGGAAAGGTGCACTACCTCTCGACAAATACTTTCATAAGTATAAAACTAATGTGAGGTAAATATGAAAATTTACCAATTGGAATTCATCTTAATGAAGTCTATCGTAATGGAACCTATTTTGGAACTTAAACAGGCTAAGAATGATTAAGGTATAATATGAAAATCTTATTGATGTTGTTGTTTATGTTTTAAATAACTGAACTCTATAGTAAGAAGTTGATGATTAAAAAGAAATCACGTTATTTCTACAAAACCCTAACAACTCAACTATGGAAGTCAACCTTAAGGGCTAATGAAATTAGGGTTCAATAGGGTTGTTGTAATTAAAATCTTAATTAAGGAAAATTATGGAGTAAATATATTCTTGAATGGGTATGTGCATTTGGATGGGATGATGAAGTTGTTTGTTGGAACATGCCAACTGTAGAGCTATACCTTCATGAAGACTTGGGTCTTCATGAGGATACAATGTTACAATTGACATGTGGTAACACCCATCAGAATTAGACCAACTAGATCTACATAAATTTGGACTTGATCTTAGTTATAATCTAGGTCAGGAAAGGAGTCTGATTTAGTATAGGAATAACTCACGATGACTTAGGGTAACTAGATACACGCAATCAAATTAGGTTGATTGAGTATGTTTAAGTACCCTTAGTCACCACGAGTGGTTTTTATATCAAACTATGTTTCTAACCTAGGGTAGGGTCAAACCTTGAACAAGTGGACTAATAGGAGTCAATAAAGACCATTATAGATAAAAAATGAAGTGGGTGAAGGACGTATTCCATTTGACGAGTATGTCATCTAGGAATAGTAACATGAGCAATTTGTTGGAAATATTTGGCCAAAGTATCACAATTTGTTGGTTACGTTGTCTTGTGTCACCTAGTTTAAGAAATAAGATTCAGATGAATATTGGTAACAAATATTCAATTAGGTCTCTTAAATAGAACACTTCAATACCTAGAATAGGGTAAGAGAACCAAGTATACTTGTATACAATTTTCAAATGAGTTAACATGACAGATCGGTAGTTCACTAAGTCATTTACAACTACATATGGTTATCTGTTATGAGATTGATTGGAATTGAATGTGTGTTCTAAATTATGATTATTTATAACAAAGAGCATTATATATATAAAAATATATTCTCTTGTTTTTAAAGTCTTAAAATGGGAATGCTACGAAGCTAAGAGGAATCGGAGATCTAACAATTACATCAAACTATAAATAAGCAAGAAGAGGCAACTCCTCAACTCCAACAAGCCCAGGGAAGAAAAAAAAAATGAATCCATTCGATGCAAGCAAATACAAATGATATTAATGCATCCCTTGCATTTTTACAAGAAAATAGGATGGAAATAGAGCTTGTGGTCACTAATGAGAAAACAACTCAGATAGATTTTGTGTTTCCATAGATTATTGTCTTGAAACGTATGGTTAAATGGATGGAGGAATGTTATCGAGATCAAAGTAGTTGTTGGTGAGAATAAGAACTTGAAGGAGGATAAAAATTTCTCAAAGAGAATGTTCTTACTATATTTCAGTTGTATGATCAAGTTCTTTCATGTAGGCCTCCATCTAATTTTATGCACTATTCCTGAAGGAACAATTTTTAAAATGGAATATCTCTAGAGCCCGTGCTATGCAAGATATAGAGTTTGATGATGACAAGAAATTTTTTGGTGCTTATGCATTAGGAAGTGATGTTGAAAATAATCTCCTCTGTGAATTTTATGTTCAAAAATTTCTTCTTCCTAAGAAGATTGAGATCCCCATAAATTTCTATGTGGGTGAAGTGTAGTTGAGGGCATTTATATCTACTATAAGGAACTAGTCTCGAATGGAGGGAACAAAGGGGAACATTTTTTCAAGAAGAATATAATATAGGCCTCTTGATGAGGCATGATCTTCCTGCCCCCATTCGATTCTTCAATAGATTTTAGTCTCAAGTAAACTGTTTTTACGGTTGGTGGACCAATACAAAAATATTATGAGAACTTGTGTGAGAAATTTTAGAGAGCAAGTACTCCCAATGTTCAATGTAAATTTTCTTGTATGTAAAGTAAGGTATGAGTAACTTGAAGAATACTACAAGAATAAGGAGGTGATTTCACACACTAACCTCCGTTTGTCACTAAAATGGCTAAAGACCTCTGCAAAATCATTCTAGAAATACATGAAAATTGGATTAGGATGAGGTATAGTCCTTCATTAGTCATTGCACCAGTACCACGCTGGAATTATAAAATTGATCAGCTAGAGGGTAGTTATAACACTTGAATGAAGGCGGTTACTAATTTCTTTAGGTTATATAATATTGAATTGGATGAAACATGGAAAACCTTTGCCAGTGAATATAATTGTTCAAGGATAGTTGAACAATTTAATAGGTAGTAGGAGGCCCTACTAAATATTAAGTGTGGGGGCGATGAACCCCTATTTTTTCATGTTTATCCCATGTAAACCCTATGTTATTTTGGTATCATTTCACATGATATATAATTTTGACGTTTATAGTTAATAATTTACTATGTTTTGGAAGGAAATGTTGTGTGTATTCTTGTTATTTTTATCTTGTTATTACTTCTTCAAATATGGCTTAAATGAATCCTTTTATGAGTATTAACAAGATATTTTGAAAAGCATATGTTGAGTCATCGCAAGAGTTAACTACTGAGACTAGAAAAAGACTCGTTGGTACACTTTGGCGTAGGACTTGCCTTATGGAATAGGACTCACCTTAGGGCGTAGGACTCACCTTTGCATCTATAGGCACCTGTAGTTTGATCAATACACTATTATTTATAATGGTGCACTAATGCTTCTTCCCTTTACAAATTGACGGAACACAGCCAGTTAGACCTATCTAACTCCCTTCTCACGACACCCTTTTGGTCATTTTTCCTCTTATAAACCATTTAAACAGGCTATTATAGCCTCATTCTAACTACATTAGCTTCTTATTCTCTTCTAGCTTACTTCTATTAGCTCCTGGAAGATCAATCCACTTTGTTGGATTGATTAAGCTCTTCAAAAACCCTTCCAAAACCTTAATTACTCTCTAAGAGAGATTAATTAGTCTAACCTAGGTTATATACCCTAAACATAATCAAATGATACTTTGACTTGCTAAAAGTGCTTTTGGACTTTAGCCTTTGTCCCACATGCACCCAAATCTCCCATTTCTTCCAAACCAAAAACTATAAATAGGGTTATACCCCCTCCCTCATTTCCTAAGAATTCTCTCTTCTTCCTAGCATAGATTATAACAATTTGTTTAGGCTTTAGATTGTATTTCATCTTCTTCCATTTGAGCTAAAAGCATTTGATTTTGTATTTCATAGCACTAACATGGAGTAAAAGGGAAGATCCATTGGCCTTAAAGCCATTAATGGGGATATCTCTTTCTCTTAAACACATAATTGAATGCTTAGATCCTCTTAGGTTCATTATTTCAAGCTTTCAAAGAATAGAGGTTAACTTCATTTGCTTAGTTTGCATGTTTATTTCAAATTAATGTATGTAAAGAAGAATACTTGCTCATTTCTTATCATATGGTCCATTGATCAGATTGTTAAAATCCTTTGGGGTTTCTTAAAAGCCTTTTGTCTTTGTCTTTGTATATGTTTCTTCTTGAAGAGACTAGGTTTGCTAGTTTCGACTCAACTTCAAGATATGTTTTTGGAGGATCTCCTCCTCAACCAGGGGTCCTCTTCTTCATCAAATTTCAGAGAGGGGAAGCTTTCCACTCATCTTTCACTTTACATGAAGGTTTATAGTGAGGTTTCCATGATGGTTCACCTTCGACAATGTGTAGGACCTAGAGACTATACGCGACCTCTTAGCAAGCCATGTAAAAGTCTTTTATATGATCATGAGGATCACTTTTGCACTTATATTTATCAAACTTGGGAATGGTAAAGTGTTTTGGGAAAGGTTGTTGTAACATGTCCTTATCAAAGGGGTAAGGACATAATTCTTCATACGAATATTTTCTATTTTGGCCTACATTTCCCTATTGTAATGTAGTAAGCGTATCTTTCATAGATTTCAATTCCTCCTGAATGAGTTGCTCTTTAGTAGGTGATATTGACCTTTGAGCCTGAGTTTCCTTAAAGGTATAGTCTGTATGTGGATCAAATTGAAACTTGTTAAGTTTGTTTTTGTCTTTGTCTTTGTATATGTTTCTTCTTAAAGAGCCTAGGTTTGCTAGTTTTTGACTCAACTTCAAGATCTATTTTTGGAGGATCTCCTCCTCAACCAGGGGTCCTCTTCTTCATCAAATTTTAGAGGAGGGGAAGCTTTCCACTCAGCTTTCACTTTACACAAATCTTTATAGTGAGGTTTCCGTGATTTTCTCTCTATAGAGATGTGCACATGTCTCCGTAATCTGGGATGCGTATCCGCCTCTCTGACCGCGCATGTGTAAATGGTCTAATTGTGTAAAATTTTTACGCTTCCTATTTCAAGCTTACGTGCGTACATGTCGAACTTGAATGTCCATGTCAATATGGGCACATCTTTGTCATGTTGTGAGCATCTGTGTTTTATTGCATTAGGTTTTATTAATTTTTGACTGTAGGCGTACTCGTTAAGTTGGGTGTGTATCCATTAGTTGGGAAGTGCTTTGTTGTCGGTATAAGTGCACAGTGTTTGTATTAAAATTGGAAATTTTTACAGTCTGCAAAAACTTTTCTTCTGATCCATTATTGTAGGTTTCTAGGACTAACAATTAAAAATACCAGTGTTTTTCTTAAACATTTCAGTTTTCATAGTTAAAAGTGTTTTATTTCTTGGCTTAAAATTAGCTTTGTAGAAGTGCGTATGCTATCTCCTCACGTCTTCAAGGGAAAT
This sequence comes from Taxus wallichiana var. yunnanensis, assembly GCA_018340775.1. NCBI lineage: Eukaryota > Viridiplantae > Streptophyta > Pinopsida > Cupressales > Taxaceae > Taxus > Taxus wallichiana. The sequence goes on from CM031242.1 coordinate 795,455,141, forward strand.
CTTGGAGATAAAAAAACATATACAAAAATCATATAAATTGCCCAAAGAAACACTTGTTTTATAAAAGTTGAAGTAAAACTTTCATGTGATTTCAGTAGAATTTTTCACGTTGCGTATGCTCTTCCTTCACGCCTTTTTAGCGATCTTAAGAATCAAAAGCAAAGTGAAAAACTCTCTTTCTTGACATCAACCTATGAATTGGAAAATTACTAACAACTTGTTGTCTACAGGACCTATCACTTGTCAAAGAAAGGTGTCAAAAACAAAACACAGAACTGCTAATACACGTGTTCTTGCAGGTTGCCAAATGGTGTTCTACTTAAAACCACATTAAGTTAAGCAAGATAATAAACACACCATATTTAAAACACTGTATTGCAGGTTTTGGAAAAGGGTATGTCCCTATCCGCTCAATTGGAACATAACCCCTTTAGCATAACTCCTTAAGCTACAACAATGGGGGTGGTTCTAGGAACCCTAAAGTAATCCACCACTAAGTAACCTCATGGATGAAACAGGAAGCACCTTGCTTACCCACTTGACTAGTTTTCCTTGTGAGTTAGAGTTACAAAGTTGTCTGATTGTGACCTTGGCAAGAGTACACGATGGATGCAATTAGTGCCCACTGTACTTGAAGGGGAAAAAGCCGAGATACTCCCAAATTAGTTAGTGTGAATTTTTGGTAAATCATGCCCACTCTTAGATGGATTTGTAACACCTAGTTGAGAGGTCTTATTAAGGAGGAAATTTTGTCTTGAGGCCCACTTTACTAGTCCTTGTCACGCCAAGCCATCACAAAGTGACAACTCATCTATAATCTAAACCTTATTTTTTGAACAAGGTAAAGAACCCTTGTGAGTTTGATTTGAGTGTCTTTCATCACGAAACTAAAATACGTCCCACTTTTGCTTAGTTTTATTCTTGTCTTCAGATGAGGCGAAGCTTTGCCTAAGTGGTACTTGGTTTGTTTCCATCTTTTAATCAATACCATTGCATTCTCACCACCCATTGTTTGGGGTGAGAAAGGTGCATACATTGCACATTTTATCAGAGATAGTACTCGTCACTTTTTTGTCCGTTTATGCCCATCCATGTTTGTGGTTAGGTTGTTAAATGTCTAAAGTGTGTAGGTACACTTTTCATATCTTTGATAAAATTCCATCCATCTTGATTTCAAGATCATCTTCACTGTCTCTTCTTGAGTTAATACTTTTGTTCACATCCTAGATGCACAATCTTGGTACTTACATCGTATTCTCATTTTGTGAGAAGATGGTATAAGTCCCCTTATTGTGCGGTTACGCTGCTCACATGATTAAAAACTCCTTGTTATACTTATCACTTAGTTTTAATTTTGATGTCATCTAAGTCTTCTTGAAAAGTGTTGATAACACATTATATATATCATAATAAAGTTGTCATGGTACTAACACCTTGCTTTCTCGGTTAATGTATCACGGTGATGTTATTACACTATATTTATTTGCAACTTCCATTTTTCAGAAGGTTTGGCTTTCATCGGCATTCAAACTAGTTTTAGGTATACCTTGTCAAGGGATTGCGACAACATCACGTCAGTGCTTAGACCTTGTTGGGGTTCTAACTTGACTTACATATTGATACATCATTGTCGCTATCTATTTTTAAGGCATAGACTTGGTAACAACAAATTGAGTGATCATAACATTTAGGTGTGCATATGAGTGTTTCTTGATAAAAATGATTACATAACACTACATCTAGGATACACTGTAGTATAGTTCCAACATCACCTTGAATGGCTTACAGAAAACCATACACTTAGGGGTTACGCTAGCTACATACAAATGTCTGCTAGTAATTCCTAAAATCATAAAAATGGTAGCCAAATCAAATGAGCATGATATAGGAGAAAACCATTTCGACACCTTCCCATTCGGTGGTCACAATTTAGGACCACTCTTTTCTCAAGTCAAAGATACGAGAAAATTAATTGATCATAGTGGAGAAGAGTCAAACTCTTCGGAGAAACAAAGGTTAGACCTAAATAGATTTGATGAACTCCTATATTATAATAAAGATTAAGTACTAGAAAGAGTTTTAGCATTAGGAGCTAAAATTCCACATGAACGCCGAAGAAGAAACAAAGGTCATGAACCCTAATTTAGGAGAATGAAGATTCATCTTAGACACAAATAATCCTTTTGATGTGGGGTATGCTTCCACTTCTGGGCAACATAAGGCCACTTGTCGAAGGTGAACCATCATAGAAACCTCACTATAAAGCTTCGCGTAAAGTGAAAACTAAGCGAAAAAGCTTCCCCTCCTCTAAAATTTGATGAAGAAGAGGACCCCCTGGTTGAGGAGGAGATCCTCCAAAAATAGATCTTGAAGTTGAGTCAGAAACTAGCAAACCTAGGCTCTTCAAGAAGAAACATATACAAAGACAAAGACAAAAACAAACTTAATGAGTTTCAATTTGATCCACATATAGACTATACCTTTAAGGAAACTCAAGCTCAAAGGTCAATGTTGCCTACTAAAGAGCAACTCATTCAGGAAGAATTGAAATCTATGAAAGATACACTTACTACATTACAACAGGGAAATGTAGGCCAAAATAGAAAATATTCATATGAAGAACTATGTCCTTACCCCTTTGATAAGGACATGTTACAACAACCTTTCCCAAAACACTTTACCATTCCCAATTTTGATAAATATAAGTGCAAAAGTGATCCTCATGATCATATAAAAGACTTTTACATGGCTTTCCAAGAGGTCACGTATAGTGATAATTTCTTAATACGAATTTTTCCTTGCAGCCTAGGAGCCATGGGATTGGAATGGTTCTATAGCATACCCAAGGGATCCATTACAATATGGCCCATGTTGGCAGAGAAATTTGTAAGGCATTACTCCTATAATATGGAGAGTGACATCACAATGAACGATCTATGCAACACAAAACAAAAACCCAATGAGACATTTGCAAGATTTTTACAATGATGGCGTGGGTTAGCTAGTCACTTTCCTTGTGCCTTACCAGAAAAATAGTTAGTGAGCATATTTGTTCCTAACTTAAACCCAGAAATAGTGTTTCACTTGTAAATGCATTATGGCTCAAACTTCGAAGAAGCCATAGAGAAAGGCAGTCAAATGAAAAAGTGCTCATTGCTAAGGGAATGCTTAAACCATTACTAAAAACAAACATGAAGCCAAATCCACGAGACAAGCCTAATTTTTTTAATAAGAATAAACATGTTGTTGGTGATGGCATTACAGAGACTCTAAGAGCCGCATGCAGCACAAACCCACTCTTAAAGCTTTCGCAAGGACCTCATCCCAAAGCGCCTACAAAACGTACATTCACATCCTTGATAGAATCCTTATCTACCATCCTAAAACAATTAGATGGTGCAAAAATGGTAGAATATCCAACTGCAATAGTACCATATCTGGAAGATGCTCCAAAACCGGTTTGGTTCAAAGACCATGAATATTACGACTTCCACCGTGTTAAAGGACACAAAATGGATAGATGTTTGAGATTGCACCATTATATCCAAGACCTCATAGAGGAAGGGAAGATTACTATGGAGTCTCCCCCTGAGACTGGTAAAAGTTCAAATGAAAAAATGGGTATTTACAAAGAACCTTTTCCTGACCATGCAGATAAAAAGAAAAGAAAACCAGATCAAGGGAAAACTTCCAACGACTATAGGACTGCTGCCTATGTGTACCCTATAAATGATAGTCCTTATGATTCCCTCATTAGATGTATTAGCTCATCTAATGAACAGATCAACACCATTTAGATTTTAGAAAAGAGCTGCACAGTCGGGACAAGACATGCCTGCTTAGTCATACCAGATCTTGTGCCTATCCCTCAGGAAGGTCAGTATAATTTAATAGAGTAGTTAGAGAAAATGCCTGCTAGGATATCTATTCTCAATCTCCTCAAGATCTCTAATGCCCATAAGAACATACTGTACAAAAATTTGCAAAATTTAGGGGTTTCCATAGAGGTAGACCCCATGAACCTTCAAGCCATGATTACACGCTTAGACACCAATGATCATATTACTTTTGATCATATTGCAATCCCGCATAACAACCTAGAGCATAACTTACCATTGTATCTCAAAGTGGTGGTTACCCATCGCAAAATCAAAAGAGTACTTGTAGATGGGGGATCTGGTCTGAATATTTACACCTTGAAGTTGGTAAAGCAGCTAGGCCGTTTATAAACAAAGCTGGGTGTTAAGACTATCATAATCATAGCATATTAAAATGAAGAAATAGAGTCAGCAGGGATTATAGTGGTTCCCATGGAGGTAGGACCAACATGTCATAACACAACATTTCATGTCCTTGAATTGGAACTTCCATACAACATGCTCTTGGGACGCCCATGGATCCATGCCATGTAATATATTCCATCAATGTTTCATCAGTGAATCAAGTTATGTCACGAAGGGTAGGTGGTTACCATTTTGGGTGACTCGGAACCATTCACACATAGTAGAGCATTACACAATTTTTCTTGTGCCACTTATGAATGTCCTTCTATGGATGTTGTTTTCCCTCTACAAACAGAGGCTATAAAAAATGAATAGATTTAGAATCCCTCACGCCTTTCAATCAAGATTTTCCCTCATTGGTCAATCCATTAGCTAAATGGGAGGAAAAATCAACAAAATATGGCCCGTAAGCCATTCACTCTTGAGCAGGCTCTGTTGATATCAGAATTATCAGCATCCCCCAGGACAAGGGGTAAGCCTTACTTTTAGTTCAAGAGCACTCGCGAGCAATGTCCTAAACAATTGGAATTTTTTTCCATAGTGGTCTCCTATCTGAGGAGAAAATGTTAGAAGACCCTACCAAAAGAGAGTGCTAGAAAGAACCATGGATTCATTCACCTAAGCACCTCAAAGCACATCAAAGGTCCTTGTATGATGTTTGTCATGGGCTATAGTGGGTTTGGATGTGGTGTTAATGCACAAGGCTAGTTGGAGCCTATCCCTATCCCTCATTTTAAAGCTGATAAACATGGCCTTGGAATAAGGCCCCATGACACTCTACCTTCTGAGAATGATGCCACCTCTTCTGAACGTGAGGATGTTTCATCTCATTTTGATAGTGACACAGATTCCCAATGTAGCCTTTACGAGGATCTTGCCTCCACGAACCTATTCCCAGATTTGTCAGTCCTTACCTTATCCAAATCCATCCCCCTAGATAAATATCTAGTAGCCCTTGTATATCCTGAACTTATAGATTGGGATCAACTTCACGCGCCCTAGATTTATTTAAAAATGATGAGGCATTTGCAGAGTTCATGGGACTCAGGGACTTTATTCCGGCTGGAGACCACAAAAATGATTTAGGATTCAGCTAGACACTGAGAGCTTACTTCAGGGAAGAAGCGAAATGTGTGGACAAAAGTAAATAAAAAGGCTGTAAATAAAAGTACACCCACTTTTGAGAAACCAAGCAAGAAGGCTCAACAGAGATCCCATAGTGACATACTCTTTGATAAAATCATAGACAAACAGAATGCAGAGTCTAAAGATGAAGTGATTTATACATTTAAAGATGATCATGAGCTACCACAGAATTTGATCTTACTCTTCCCCCTGATCCTACATGGATGGAAGATACTTCTAAAATGATTATTGAGGAAACAATCAATGTCAACATTGGCTCAGAAGAGCAACCTAGAATAATAAAGTTGGGAGCTTCATTCTCAGCTCAAGAACAAAAGACTTTTGTAGAGCTATTAAAAGAATACATAGACATATGTAGATATGCTTCGTTTGGACTCAGAGCTAGTTGTACACAACCTTGTTGTGCACTCGGATGCCAAACCAATCAAACAAAAGATGAGAAAATGCATCCTAAAGTGGCGCTCTTAGTCAAAGTAGAATTAGAAAATTTGTTAGCTATGATTTCATTAAACCTATTGATTATTCAGAATGGATCTCTAACATAGTCCCAATAAAGAAAAATTCTATTGGCATAAGGATCTACATGGATTTCCATGACATTAAAAAATCATGTCCAAAGTGTTAGGTAATAAGAGATAAAATATGTGGAATAATCCCTTACAAAATTGCAACAGTAGAAACTAATATGCAAAAAATATTATAGATCTCAAATAAAAGTGTAGAATAAATAACACAACACAGAGAGACAAGATTTAATGTGGTTCACCCAATTTGGGCTACGTCCACCAAGAATCACTTGCTCAAATTTTATTACAAGCCTCCACTCTCTCAATACAATACCCAGTTCGTTTGGAGCTATGCTTAACAAACTCTACAAAATTCACACCCGAATTCAAAGCACATCTGCAATACATTTGCTTGTCTATGTATCATATGCATAAGACCATATAAATAGACAATTGCTTAAGCAGTTTGATAAAAAACCATGGGTATCAAAACCATGGGCAAAAAACCGTGGGTATCAAAGCCATGGGCAAAAAATCGTGGGTATCAAAACAATGGGTAATGAAAAACCATGGACCCAAAAACAACCCATAACGGTTACCCATTACCCATGGGTTAATAAACCACCCATGAAAATTTGCTTTGGGGCTTCACCCTTGAACTCCCATTGATCGATGGGGTTTCACCCCGAACCCCTTGACCCGCTCACCGGTGGTGGCGGATTTGACTCGTAAAAATACCCGAGTGTAACACATAGAAGGTGTACCACACTCTAACATGAAAATAGGCTCCAAAAACATAACATAAAGGATGATTTTACCCTACCTAACATTGATATGATAGTTGATTCAACAATTGGTTATGAAATGTTGTCCTTAATGGATGGCTTTTCAGGTTATAACCAGGTATGAATTATGGAAGAAGATCAACATAAGACAACATTCATCACTCCTTGGGGAACGTTTTGCTACAAATTCATGCCCTTCGGGCTCAAGAATGCTAGGGCTACTTATCAGCAGGGACATGACAATTATTTTCCATGATATGATAAGTGACATCATGGAGGACTATGTTGATGATATCCTAGCAAAATCCAAAAGTAGAAAAGAACACCCTGAAGTATTGAGGCGTATCTTTCAGTGTCTAAGAGACTATAAGGTTCACTTGAACCCTAAGAAATGTGTCTTTGGTGTTTTATCAGGAAAACTCCTAGGGTTCATTATTTCACAAAGAGGGATTGAAGTGGATCTTGCAAAGGTTATAACTATCACTTAGAAATGCCACCACCTACCACTCTCAAGTAGCTAAGGAGTCTACAAGGAAAAATTCAGGCAATCCGGCACTTTATTTCACAACTTGTAGATAAGTTCCACCCCTTTACTCATCTGCTCAAGAAAGATGTCACATTCAATTAGGGACTTGACTATTAGAAAGTGTTTGCACTACTCAAGCAGTACTTGACCAACCCACCTGTACTAATGCCACCTACCCCGATGAACCTCTCCTCTTATAAATTTCTCGCTACCTAGTAGTTTTCCATTGGTGTATTACTTTCCCAATATGACTTAGCCCGTAAAGAGAGAACAATTTACTAACTTAGCTTTGCACCTTGATTGCATACGAGTTAACTTATCCCCAAATAGAAAAGGCACCTTTGCAGCTTGTCTTCACATTCCAAAAGCTTTGCCATTATCTCCTGAATAATAAAACCAAGCTCATATCCAAAGTTGATCCTCTCAAGTACCTTTTATCCAAACCCACCCTCATAGGACAAATGGCTAATTGGATCATTCTCCTGAGTGAATTTGATATCGAGTTTGTGAATCAGAAGTCTTTAAAAGGACAGGTACTAGCTGATAAGTTGGCAGAAGCTCCTCTTCCAGGAATGGAACCTTTATGCTTAGATTTACTAGATGCATCTATGATGTATATTGAGGAATCCATGGAATGGTAGGTTCATTTTGATGGATCTTTTACCTTCCATGGATCTGGAGTAGGAGTGGTGCTCATCACTCCAACAGGTGATGTCATACCACGAGCATTCCGGTTGGGATTCTTGTGTACAAATAACATTGCAGAGTACGAAGAACTCATCATTGGCCTCAAGCTAGCTATTACATGGAACATCAGACAATTGTGAGTCATTGGGGACTCTCAACTTATCATAAAATAGGTTAATGATGAGTACAAGGTTAAATATGAGAAGCTTATTCCGTATAAGAAAATGGTTGAAACTTTGAAGGAATATTTCACACAAGTCATATTTGAACAAAAACCAAGGTCGCATAATAGATCCACGGATGCTATGGCTACTATTGGGTCTCTCTTACGCATAGCACTTGAAGAAAGAAAGATGCCTTTCTTCATGGAGCATTTGCAGGTACCTACGTATGATATGCCGAAGTCATGTTTGGCATGTGAAGTTGTTTGTCCTTTATCCCCTTGGTACGACCCTATCTTCCAATACCTACAAGATGGTAATTTTCCACCGACATCACCCATTCCAAAAAGAAAGCCCTTATTCACCACATAACCTGTTATACCCTCTAGGAGGCCCCATTTATTGTTGTGGCTACGATGGGAATCTGCTTAGCTATTTGGATGTTGTTGATTCTATTCATGCAATTAAAGAAGTACATAGTGGTATTTGTGGAGCACATACTAGTGGCATGGTCTTAGCTAAAAAGCTATTGAGAGTAGGATATTATTGGCCTACCATGGAATCTAATTGTTGCAACTTCGTAAAGAAGTGTGAACTATGCCAAAAATATGGAAATTTAATACATGCACCAACACAAGCCTTATAGCCTATTGCAACACCTTGTCCATTCTCTAAATGGGGTCTGGATCTCATAGGGAAGCTCCATCCTTCTTCATCAGATGATCATACTCACATCATCACTGCCACCAAATACTTTACCAAATGGGTAGAGGCTGTCCCTCTTACCTATGTCACTAGTGCGCAGATTTCAAAATTCATCATGAACCATCTCATATGCCGTTACAGGATCCCCTCGGCCATTGTCACTGATAATGGTAAATCCTTCAAAAATAAAACGGTTAAAACATTATGTCTACACTTCCATATCCAGCTTAAGTGGTCTACCCATTATTACCCTCAAGGTAATGGACATGCATAAGCCACCAACAAGACCCTTGTATGGATTATGGAGAAAATGATCGATAAAACCATTGTAATTGGCATCTACAGATACATCCCATCCTCTGGGCCTATCGTACCTCCATCCACACTCCTACTAGTGCGACCCCATATTCACTTGTCTATGGCACTGAAGCCATCATACCTTTAGAAGTGGAGCTTCCCTCCTAAGAAAATCTCTCAGAGACTATCTTGATAAAGATGAAGACTATAGGGTTGCTCGTATAGCGAGAATTAGAACTATTAGATGAAAGGCATATCAAAGCACTCGATCACCTAAAAGTATATCAAAACAGAGTGTCCAAAGGATATAACAAATGCATCATTAATTGGGAATTTGATGTAGGAGATCTAGTTCTCAAAGAAAATCAGAAGAACACCATTAAAGACAGAGAAAAGAAAGGAAAGTTTGAGGCTAACTGGTTAGGTCCTTATGTTGTAATTGAAAATTATAGATCATGAGCCTACAAACTTGCATATTCAGATGGTGAAGAGCTTCTAGAACCTATGAATTCCATGCACCTAAAGCGGTTCTACACTTAAGCATGACAAGAATATCAAATAAGAACTAAAAATTAGAAAAACAAAGAAAAAACAAGCAAAAAAATGGAAAAATGAGAAAATAGTAAAGAAAAAGCAGGTCACCCACATGTGAAAACCATGCAATTGTGGCATAGTGGGCAAGTCTTTGGGCAGGTCTTTGAGTGAAAACCAATTTTTGGCACTCAAGGAAGATTCACCGGACATAAGTTACTCTTACGGAAGGACGGGTAATCATTACCACTTTTTAGATATGACCTTCTTCTGCTAGGTCTAGGAACCCTACTAGGACCACCTTTGCCTTGCCATGATCTGGTTTGTTTGCTCTTATATCTGCATGGAGGACATTACCTTTGTATACTCCCATCCAATGCTGAGCATACATGCACCATTTACATCTTCTCACACATACATGCATGGCATTCTACCTTTTGTACATTCCCACATCACACTGGGGAATCCATGCTTCTTTGTTCTTGTACATTGCTTTCAGAACATGACTTTGGAAAATACAAAAACATTTAGAAAATGATACACAAAAATCTAAACATCTAGAAAATTTCCTTTTAAGGATAAAGCTACATTCATCTCACAATGTTATCTTAGGGAAACCTAGACAACAATGAAAACGTAGCTACGAAAACTTATCTTTTTAGATAAACCCAAAAACATTAGAAAATATGTCAATGTTGTCCCACAAAAACAAAGTAGTGCTTTAATTACTTTTAGTTGTTGGTTTGTATAGTTTTGATGTACTTAGTCTGTTGAATTGTTGGTTCTTTAAATGGATCATTTGCTTATCTAATTTTGAATCTTGTTTGATTTAAATTATGTATTGCATTACATACATTTGGGAACTCTCATGCTTGTAAACAATTGTTGTAGGCTTCTTTATTTGTTATGTGTATCTATTAACATTATGTTATCAAAAATAAGCCCCTTACTTATTTTTGACTAACTTTCTTTCATTCCTTCCTTCCTTCCTTGTGCCTCGATTGAATTTTTCCACTTTTCGGGCACTCAATGTTTTTTTGAAATGGCTTCATCGGATAGAGAATTTCCTTATCTTTCCGAAAAGGTAAAATTTTCCTTCTAACTCCTTGTATTTTAAAAGTTATGGCTCAGTGGAGTTTTTGAGGGAAATTTTCCCGGGAAGGTCCACCACCAATGGGAAAGTGCCACATGGCGGCGGAATGGTGGGTCGGTGGAGGTAAGTTAGAAAAATTTCCAAAGGGCTCGGTGGCGGGGCACAAAGAAAATTTTTGGCCCGAAGCCCCGCGAACCAATAGGAGGCTGCCACGTGTCCATAAGGCCGGCATGAGCAGAGGGTGGAGAAAATGTTGGATTTTTTGCCAAAAATAGTAATGGCGCAAGGGAAAACATTGGCTCATAGGCCCGCCATTGAGGAAATGAAAACTTTGATTTAAACCTGCGGACTAATAAGAATGTGCCACGTGCCTGTTCTTGGTAGAGGTCGGGCGCGGAGGAATTTGACAATTTTGCCAAAGTGTTGTTGTAATGGTGCAAAGGAAATTTTATTCCCATGGGCTGCGAAGAAAGAGAATTGGTATAGGCCCGCGCCAAATCAAAGTGTGCCACATGTCCCGGAGTGGCGGGGGGCGGAGTGATTTTGCAAATTTTCCAAAGTCCAAAAAAGTGTAAAATAGCCATTTGAACCCGCAGATGAATAAGGAAGTGCCACATGGTGGTGGAGTGGTGGGGTGTGGAGATTTTTGGGGAATTTTTCCCAAATTCAAAAAAGGGGATATTTTTCAGGTTTTGGCCCGCCGACCCAATTTTTGCCCCTGTTTTCCCTACATCTTCAAGAGGGGCATATCTTTCGATCCAGAGCTCAGTTTTCTTGATTTTGGTGTCATTGGAAAGATATTGAAGTCCAATAAATGATGGAATCTTCAATTTTTTTGGGTGGATTTTAGTGAGAGAAAAATGAGAAAAACTCCTTTGGCATGGGGAAAAGAGTAGAACTGACATTCAACCACCATTTTTAATACAGTATGGCTTCCATTCTTCTCCAGCATGGTCGAAAATCTTAGGGAATGAATTTTTAAGGGTAACCATGCTATTTTGATGGATTTGGTTAGTGGTTGAATCATTCATTTCAATTTTACCATGTTTCTTCTTCCTGAACTCGAGTTTTCATTGTCAAAAGCAAGATTTGACTCATTTGTAAAGGGTTGGACATTTGTTTTTTGTTCTGCAGGCTCCCTCCTTCACCCTGGCAAGTGGATTTTTGGAATATCATACCTTTTTTAGGACTGTAAAATATTTTCTACCTCCTTGCTGTTGTAATGCACTGTATTTAAAAATGGAAATGATAATGCAAGCTCTGTGAATGAATTTCCAATCCTTTCTTGTGTTGTTTTCTCTATCCTAATCCTTCATTACAATTTTAGCAATTTGTGAATGATTTGTGTTGCATTTTTATAATATGTGTCAATCTTTAGACAAATATGTTCACCACTCCTTTGGTGTATCACCCTATTAGTTTAGTTTTATCTTTTTTTCTCTCTTCTATCCTTGTCTCCTTGGTAGAATTAGAGTAGGATTTTGAGTTAAAACTCTACAAATTTCATGTATACATCTGATCAGAGGAGTAGAGGAACCAACCTTTAATATGGAGAGTTTTTTCCCATTTTTGCAAGTCCCACACTTGGGGAAAATATTCCATGTTGTGCAATCACACTGGATGCCCATTATCAAACTAGAAATCTAAGAAAACATCCAGGGTGCTATTAATTTGCACTAATAGTTTTGGCATGCCTGGTGGGACCTTATAGGTCTTCATATTCATTACAAAAAAGTTGATGTGCATTTGTTGTAAGTTTCTTGCTTAAAAAGAGCCCTGATTTGCACATTTGACGACTCCAAAGAGATAAAATCAACTGGTTTTAGCAGTCCAAGTCTGAAGATTCATGAGAAGGATCCAAACAAGGTCAAGGGCTAGAGAAGAGAGATTGTCTAAGTATATGTAGTTATCCCCATAAAGAAGAGAGAGAGGAAGAATAATTCAAAGGTCTCCATCTCTACCAAACATAACTCTATCAACTCCTCCACCTGGTAGACCTTTCACTCAATCAACAAGGGTTATTAGGCCAATCATAATGGCACAACAAAACCCTTATGTCAACTTCACTAGCAGCAGCCCACTTGCTCTCAATGCACAAAATCTAGTTCCAGTTGCAACATTGAAGAACATCCCATACTTTATTGGGGAAAATCAGACCACTCCTGGTGATCATGTCAAAGACATTGCTAATGTTTGTGCAATCCATGAGATTGTTGAGATGCAAATTATTGTCAAATTGTTGGCATCTTCATTCAAAGGGAAATCCTTGCAATGGTTTAGGAGTCTTGGGGCAGGCTCTATCCAAAATTGGAACCAATTGTGCATAGCTCTCCATGAGCAGTTTGGAGAAAAGGGAGATAATTTGTCTCTATTAGAACAACTGAAAACTATCAAGAGAGCTCCCAATGAGCAGCTAATAGACTTCAATTTCAGATTTCAAAGGACATGGGATAGAATCCCAGTGACAGTAAGGCCAACAACTGAAGGTGCTTTCTTATACTATCTCAAAGCTTTAAATTCTGATATTTCTATGTTAATCCAATCCATGGGAGGTGTAAATATACCTACAGCTTATAGCATCGCCATTAGGGTTGAGAATTGTTTGATCCAAGCTAGTAAATTGGCGCCTAGGCCTCCCATGCCCTTATATCCAAACTTGGAAAACCCAAGCACTAGTCAAGCACCTACTTTAGCTCCTATTCCCACTCCTAGAAATTAGAGTTCAAATGAAACTTCTACTTCATCCTCTAGTGCCTCAAATGAACTTCAAGAAGTCATGAAACAATTACAAAATTTAGGCAATGAGTGGTTACACTCAAGAGGCATCAAGCCCAAAGTTTTAGACCTTCTTATCAGTCTCAAACTCAACCTAATAGGCAACCATATCAGCCTAATAGGCCACCCAATCTAGCTACAAATAAAAATCAAGTAAGACCTTTTGCCAATAGACCATTTCAGCCCTATAAATCCAATGCTGCATCTACCTCTAAAGCCTTAGTGCCAGTCTGCAAAATAATATAGCTCAAGAGTATGATTGGTGTTTCCCATGCAATGAACCTCACAACCAATCTATGTGCTTCAATGGTGCTTTGAACCAAGCTTTGATGGTGATAAAAGCGGCGTAGAGAGTGAGGTGAGTTAAGAAACAAACCAACAACAAGGAACATCTCAGCAAAATAGAACTCCAAATGAGACTACACTTGTGAATTGGCAGGTTGAAGATTTTTGTGGTATGAATCAAACAATTTCTTAGAATGTAGCAGCTAACACACTGTCAAAGAAGAGGAATATTGGTGAAGGAAAATCATTAGCTCCAGGTGATCCACAACCTTCCATCAATCCACAAAGTGTTGGTAAGAAAAATGCAAGGAAAACCCAAGCCACCCTCTAAACCAACTCAAATGCCAGCTCTTGTACCCATGCATAAGAAAATAATGTGCATGCTAAGGGGTGGCAAAGAGATGTTTCATTCCCATTTAACATCATTGAACAAATGAAGAAGAAAATGTGAATATATGTATGTGGAAATCAATATCCATCCCGAGCCAAAGGGATCTACTACAAGCTGCCATGAAGAATGGGTTAACTTGAAATCAACAAGGTCATATTCAAGAGAAGGAACTCATAAATGCTACTAAGCCCGAGGGGAAGCTTAGAGGACAACAAGGTAAAGTTTTGAAGCCCCCTCTATTCTATGTGTCATTGATCATTGGGGATAAACTAGTACACAATTGTATGATTGATTCTGGGGCAAGTAGTTCTGTGATGCCCAAGCAAATAGCTGATCAGTTGGGCCTCCAATATGAAGTCATATCCAAAGGGGTGGTGCAACTGGATGGGACAACAGTAACAACAATAGGGGTAATTAAAGATTTGAGCCTCACTTTGCATGCATGCCCAAATGTCACTATTTTGCAAGATGTGTCAGTGATAGATTTACCACCACTTTTTGCCCTATGTTTGTCAAGGGATTTCACAGCTAGAATTGGAGGGTATTTATCTGCTGATTGGTCACACATGTTGTTTCGCAGACCATATATGAAACTAAGGCCACAATCGATTCTGAACCTATTGCAAACTTTCACATTAAGCCTTATTCTCCAAGCTCAATCAATTTTGATCAAGAGGAATATCCAAGCATAGATGAAGCTAACACCAAAGTTGGAGACATCCCATATTTGACTCTTGATGAATGGGCAAGCAAGGTGCATGATTTTGATCCCTACAAGGAAATAGAGGAATCTGAACTAGGATTTTATTGCATGCATGAAGAAAATTAGCCTATTCCTAGCATCACCAAGCCAGACCATAAATATGACAATGAGGTATGACAGGTTGTTATTTGATGGATCGAGAAGTAGACAAGGTCCAAGGGGAGCTATGCTTGTTTCACCTCAAGGCATTAAGTATTATTTAGCTTTTAGATTTCAGTTTGCATGTTCTAACAACATTGCTGAATATGAAGCTTTGATACAAGGATTGTATTGGTCAAGAAAGAGAGGTATCAAAAACTTACAAGTATTTTGTGACAGTGAGCTGATTGTTAATCAAGTTAAATGACAACATGCTGCCAAAAATGATCTGCTCAAAATTTACAAGAATAGGGTGTGGGACCTCATTGAGGATTTTGAAGGCTTTGGCATCAACTCCATCCCTAGGAAAGAAAACCAAGCTATTGATAGGCTTGCAGCAATTGTAGATAAAGTGCAGCCAAACATTCATGTGATTGTAGGTTCATCGATGCTGGATAATAATGTAAGTTGACAAGTGTTTGAAGGTGACAAATAAATCATCAATTTCTTGCAAGAAGAAGCTGAATTCTCAGCCACAAATCGGAAAAGTTAGAACAACAATATGGTGATCAAGTGGTACAGCTTAAGCACCAAAAGCTGCCAAAAGGACTTGTCACTTTGGAGTCCATCTTTAATCCTAATGATCAATTTAAGAAAGAGAAATAAAACATCTAACTCAAGGGATAAGATTCAATTCCCATCTCGGTAGGAGAAGGCAAATCACTTCAAATTGGTAAAGTGACAACCAATCAAGAAAGGTATGAGTTCATAAAACTTTTCCAAGAGTTCCCGGATATATTTTCTTAGAGCTATGAAGACTTGAGAGGTTTCAATCCCAAGCTATCTCAACACACAATTGAATTAGATCCAAGTGCTAAACCCATTAGGAAAAAACAAATACCGGTCAATCCACACATGGAGCCTCTCATGAAGAAGGAATTACATAAGTTAATAGAGGAAAGTATCATATTTCCCATTAAGCATTCAAGATGTGTTAAAAACTTGGTTCCAGATTACAAAGAAGAGTGGAGAAATTAGATTGTGTGTGGAATTTAGAGATTTGAATAAAGAATCCCTCAAGGATCATTACCCACTTCCTTCTATGGAGCAAATTTTTCAAGTTGTTGCTTTGCTCGAGAGGTTTTCATTGCTAGATGGTTATTCGGGTATAATCGGATCATGGTAAAGGAGGATGATCAGTTCAAAACAACCTTCACCACCAAATGGGGAACCTATGCATATAAGAAAATGCCATTTGGGTTGTCTAATGCCGGAGCTACCTTCCGAGGGTAATGGATTTGCGTTTAAGGGATTGATAAAAAAATAGTGCTAATATATCTAGATGATATTACTGTATTTTCTAAAAGTGCAGCGAGATCATCTCTTTCATTTGAGACAAGTGTTCCAAATATGTAGAATATTTGGGGTATCCTTGAATCCAAAAATGTATTTTCTTATCTCATGAAGGAAATATCCTAGGCCACATTATTTCCAAAGAGGGATTAGCAATTGGTCTAGATTGGGTTGAAGCAACAAAAGCACTTTGCCATTACCAAGTCACAAGAAGGACCTTAAAAGTTTCTTGGGAAGAATCAATTTTGTTCGAAGGTTTGTTCCAGACTTTGCAGCCCTTGTCAAGCCAATAACTATGATGTTGAAGAAAAGTATGGATTTCAAATGGATAGCTGAAGGTAAAGAAAGTTTTGAGGCAATCAAGGAGGCTATCTCACAAGCTCCAACTCTCATTAACCCAGATTTCTCTAAGGATTTTATCCTTTATGCATTTGGTGGTGATGATACAATTTTTGCAATTTTAGTACAACAGAACAAAGAAAATGCAGAGAAGCCAATTAATTTCTTTAGCCAAAGCTTGGAGGACTATGAGGTGAGGTATTCCTTCATTGAGAATCATGTTCTTGTAGTGATTAGGAGCTTGAAGAAATTTAAGCATCTAGTTTCAAATAACAAGGTTCAATTGTTGGTTTCTCATGTGTGAGTTAAGGAATTCCTCCTCAACAAAGACCTAAATGAAAAACATGTAGGGTGGATTACTTGTGTCATAGATTATGAAATTGAGATCAAAGTCACCAAGCTGGTCTGAGGAAAGGGATTGTGTGAGCAGTTGGTCTTGAGCAAATCAATGGAAGCAAGAAATGAGAAGGATGTTGTTTTGGCGTTGCAAGACAACCAAGAGCAAAGAGGTGTTCAAGAAGAGAATGGTGGTATGCTCACTCCTTGTTGGACCCAAGACATAATGCACTTCTTACAAAGAGGCCTATGCCTTCCAAAGATGAACAAAGCCAAGAGAAAACACTTTAGATTACAGGCTATTCCATATGCACTTGTTGATGGTATCTTGTTCAAAAAGGATATAAATGGAGTGTTGCTGAGATGCATTGGGACAAATAAAATTAAGAGAATGTTAGAAGAGTTCCATGGTGGATCAGTTGGGGGTAATTTTTCTCCAAGAGTGAAAGCCCTCAAGATTATGAAGGCTGGCTATTATTGGCCCAAGGTGTTTAGTGATTGTTATGCATGGATCAATAGGTGCAAAAATTGTGCATTCTTCATAGGAAAGGAAAAATTAGCAGCCCTTCCATTGCACCCAATTACAGTTGAGTATACATTCATGCAATGGGGTTTGGACTTCATTGGAGTCATTAACCCAAACTCAAGCCAAGGATACAAGTGGATTTTAACAGTAGCAAACTACTTCACCAAATAGACTGAGACGGTAACACTCAAGGAGGAAAATGAATCTAGCATTCTAGAATTCTATGAGGGGATAGTAACCAGATTTGGTATACCTACCACTATAATATCAGATAATGCATTGGCATTCATATGATCAAAGGTAACTGAATGGGTTGTTAAGAATGGGATCTATCTAAGAACTTCATCAAATTATTACCCTCAAGGTAATGGCCAAGCTAAGTCTACCAACAAGAATCTATTAAAGATCATCAAGAGGACTCTTGATGAAAATTAGAGGACCTGGCACACTAAAATGAAATTAGCCTTATGGGCTGATAGGATAACTCCCAAGAGATCCATTGGTAACTCTCCATTCAGACTTGTTTATGAAAGAGAGGTAATCCTGCCTATGTTACTTGAGTTACCAACGTTGGAACTCATGAAGCAATTGGAATTGTTGGAGTTTGAACCCATGGAGGTTAGATATGAAGAATTGACGGAACTCTAAGAAATCGAGAGCATGTAGCCTAAACAATGGAGAAGGACCAAGCCTTGATCAAGAAAACCTTTGATAGGAAAGCTAAGGCTAGATCCTTCCAAGTTGGAGATTTAGTGTTGAAATGGGATGCAGACCGAGCAAAGCTAGGAAGGCATTAAAATTTTGATGCCATTTGGAGTGGCTCCTACATGGTCACAAAATGTAAGAACAACAATGCCTTCCAATTGTCTACATTGGATAGTGAAGATCTGTAGATTCCATTTAATGGAAGCCATAAAAACATTGCTACTAGAAGGGAAACTCCTCACCTTGTACATATTAGCTTAGATTTTTATTCCTCCAAGTGATTGTGCACATTGTTTTTTTATAGCTTAGTTTTACATTTCCTAAGTGCTTTGGCACAAGCTTTTCTCGTCTCAAGGATGCATCTTTCCAAGCCATGTTCTAGATCAAGTGTTGTTCTACTCTCACAATCTTATTTGTAGAAATTTTCTAATGAGTTGAGAGCACCAAGTAGTTAAGTTGATGAATCCATGCCCAATGGATTGATTCAAAGGCCACTGATCATTCATCCCACAGTAGATGACCCCCCCGAGTCACCAAAATTGTTATCCAAAATAAGCCCTTGCTTATTTTTGACTCTCTTTCATTCCTTCCTTCCTTGTGCCTCAGTCAAATTTTTCCACTTTTTAGGCACTAATTTTTTTGGAAATAGATTCATCAGATAGAGAATTTCCTCACCTTTCCAAAAAGGTAAAATTTTCCTTCTAACTCCTTGTATTTTGCAAGTTATGGCTCGATGGAGTTTTTGAGGGAAATTTTCCCTGGGAAGGTCCACCACCAATGGGAAAGTGCCACGTGGCAGCGAAATGGTGGGTCGGTAGAGGTAAGTTAGAAAAATTTCCAAATGGCTTGGTGGCGGGGCGCAAAGAAAAATTTTGGCCTGAAGCCCCATGAACCAATAGGAGGCCGCCACGTGTCCATAAGGTGGCGGGAGTCGGAGGAAGAGAAAATGTTGGATTTTTTTACCGAAAATAGTAATGGCACAAGGGAAAAAATTGGCCCACAGGCCTGCCAAGGAGGAAATGAAAATTTTGATTTAAACCCCGCGGACTAATAGGAATGTGCCACGTGTCCTATTCTCGGCAGAGGTTGGGGGCACGGGGAATTTGACAATTTTACCAAAGTATTGTTGTAATGGCGCAAAGGAAATTTTGTTCCCGTGGGCCCGTAGAAGAAAGAGAATTGATTCATGCCCGTGCCAAATCAAAGTGTGCGATTTGTCTCGGAGCGCGGGGGGCGGAGTGATTTTGGAATTTTTTCCAAAGTTCAAAAAAGTGTAAAATAGCCATTTGAACCCATGGATGAATAAGGAAGTGCCACATGGTGGTGGAGTGGTGGGGCATGGAGATTTTTGGGGAATTTTTCCCAAATTCAAAAAAGGGAAATTTTAGGTTTCAGCCCTGACCCAATTTTTGCCCCTATTTTTCCCTAAATCTTTAGAGGGGCATATCTTTCGATCCAGAGCTCGATTTTCTCAATTTTGGTGTCATTGGAAATCTATTGAAGTCCTCTACATGATAGAATCTTCAATTTTGTTTTTTTGGTGGAGTTTAGTGAGAGAAAA
Source organism: Taxus wallichiana var. yunnanensis (assembly GCA_018340775.1). Taxonomy (NCBI): domain Eukaryota; kingdom Viridiplantae; phylum Streptophyta; class Pinopsida; order Cupressales; family Taxaceae; genus Taxus; species Taxus wallichiana. The sequence continues at coordinate 795,474,973 of CM031242.1, forward strand.
ATGAGAAAAACACCTTTGGCATGGGGAAAAGAGCAGAACCAACATTCAACCACCATTTTTAATGTAGTATGGCTTCCATTCTTCTCCAGCATGGTTGAAAATCTTGGGAATGAAATTTTAAGGGTACCCATGCTATTTTGATGGATTTGGTTGGTGGTTGAATCATTCATTTCAATTTTCCCATGTTTCTCCTTCCTGAACTCGGGTTTTCATTGTTAAAAGCCAGATTTGGCTCATTTGTAAAGGGTTGGACATTTTTTTGTTCTGTAGGCTCCCTCCTTCACACTGGCAAGTGGATTTGTTGAATATCAGACCTTTTTAGGACTACAACATATTTTCTACCTCCTTGCTATTATAATGCATTGTATTTAAAAATGGAAATGATAATGCAAGCTCTGTGAATGAATTTTCAATCCTTTCTTGTGTTGTTTGCTCTATCCTGATCCTTCATTATAATTTTAGCAATTTGTGCATGATTTGTGTTGCATTTTTATAATCATGTCAATCTTTAGACAAATATGTTCACCAATGCTTTGGTGTATCACCATGTTAGTTTAGTTTTATCTTTTTTTGTCTGTTCTATCCTTGTCTCCTTGGCAAAATTAGAGTAGGATTTTGAGTTAAACCTCTGCAAAGTTCATGTATACATCTGATCAGAGGAGTAGAGGAACCAAAATTTAATTTGGATATTTTTTTCCCATTTTTGCAAGTCCCACACTTGGGGAGAATATTCCATGTTGTGCAATCACACTGGATGCCCATTATCAAACTAGAAATATGAGAAAACATCTAGGGGTGCTGTGAATTTACACTAACACATTCATTTTTACTTTCTTAGATTAGATCTCATTTTAATCTGATGTTAAAATTTTGCATGTGTTTGTTTAGTAGTGGTTCACTGTGTTGTTTGTATATATATTTGTTAGTTTTGTTAGCTTTTGCTTGTGTGTTTTTGCACAGTTGTTTGTTATCACATCTATCATCTATCATTTCATCACATTTCTAACATCATTCACTACATCATATATATACAAAAATGCTAAGTATTACATCATGCATGTATGCTAAGCTAATCATCACATATCGTATCATCAATGGGGGCAAGAGGGGTTGCACATAATCACAAATCTATCCCCCCACACTAATATCATCTAGTATCATCCCAAGTGCTAGAATACAAACTCAAAAACAAATCATGAATCCAAAACATGTGGTGCTATCTACAGATACATCATCAATATGAAAGCATGAAATATACACATTTCTAAATCTAAGATATGTCACATACATAAAGGAAAGAGCACTCATACATCATAAATCCATCATAGTATGATACATCAAAAATGTCCATATATACATGTATAACTGTCTAGGTCAGTACTCAAAATAATACATCATCAATACAATATGCCATAAAAAGGGGCATGCATCAAAAGAATCGAGCCTTCATCACGAGGCATCATCAAAATAATGGTATACATAGCTATACATCAAAATCAGCCTTCATAAGAGGCATGTATACAAGATATCTATACAAAAAGAATATAGAGCTCAACCACAGCTCTCACCCTCACTGGGGCTCCCGGGTCTATCACCTAGTTGATGGAATAATGGTGGCTATGATGGACCTGCACTGGGGGTACCACCAAACTGTCTAGATGGCCCATGTCCAACTGGCTACTGCAGTGCGGGCTGCCTAACTGATCTCACTGAATGACTTGATATCTATGACCTAGAGCCTGTCACACTCACATCTGACTGCTAGAATGATACTACTCGCTGATCTGTCAGACACTACCCTGAAGTAGGTAGTCCTATAGTATAAGGCCTCACCATCGGATCTCATTGCATCTTGTATCAAATTTACATCTCCAAAAGCGAGAGCTACCTATAGGGTGACATCTCACTGGCTTGTCAACCTGCTAATATTAGCCTAAGCCTGTCTCAAGGTGATAATGTCTCGATCGCTATCTACCATAATAACTCACACTTGGGCTCATGCACATCCTCTATGCCAAGTAGCCCCGGGCTTGTGTGCGGATCTGATCCCTCTAGCCCACAACCATCATGCACAGTGCGGGACTAGTGTAGGAGGCTCAATATCTAATCCCCTGTGCAGCCATCTCCCAGATATGACTCTACCATGAAACACTATCACTGCTTTGGGTAGCCTGTGCCCTAGCTTGATCCCTCTCTGCTGTCAAAATCTGCACCTGGGTGAGTGCCTGATCTCGCTCTATTGTGAGGGCCTGTACCTATGCCCTAGCTATGTCTCTCTCACCAGCCACATGTAAGTGTACAAAAATAGCCACCTGTAACTACTACTTTGAAGAGTAGCCCGCTGCCCACCAGCGTTGCTACTCTTTGGAATATCAAGTGGTGGGCCCTGCTCTAGAAGTACCTACTGAAGAGGGGTATATATCCCCACTGGAATGCCCATTGGGTAACTCTATGTCCACTTCCTGTATACTTGTCTCGGCCTGGGCTTGGGGCCCTATCCCTGTGGTTGCTATGGTACGGGACCTTGTCCCTTGCCTCTAACATACTAGTGCGCATCGGGCCCACCCTCATCATCATACTTGTTAATGCCACTAATGGCTCCACCCTCATCACCACTAGGAGGCCCTACTGGAGGAGGTCTCACACCGATGTTATACGCCACTCTAGATATAGTCAAACGACATAGAAGCACACCATGATACTAGGGCCCATACTCAAGAGTAGTGTCATGGGATCCCTAATCTGTCTCAATGGCACCCAAATAATAGGTGCCACCGTCGAAACTCGCGGTGATCTATCACGAGTAATTTGTGACCCCATGGTGAAATGCTCTCGGGCTCTGTGGGCATACCATATATCTGGCCTAGGAACATCCTAGGTAATACCGAACTACCTCTAGCACCGATCAACCCTGTATATCTCTCACATGTAGCTGTGGCTACCTAGAATGAAATTCTCTACGGTGGCGATCTGAGACCTAAGCCATCATTGGGCCACTAGAATGTCTATAAGGCCTCTAAACCATGGAAGCCTGCCTCAGCTCATCTAGCTCACACCAATAATGATATACGACCCCCATGTTGGGTCACACATCGTCCCCTACTAGGACCCAACCCATCATCAATGGCTCATCAGGAGCCCAAACTCTCAGAACACCTAAGGGGTGACCAATAGCAATATGGTCCCATGCCCAAATCTGCAGGAGGTGAGCAGGTCCTACCGTCTTCTGATGGTAGTAAGTAATCAAATGGAGGTCCCAGTATAGATGTGCTAATATGCACTGACCCTAGTAATAGGTCTCTCCCTCCACCAAACCAAGAATCACTCCCAGGAGTCCAAGTGGAAATGAAGCACCAGTCTTGTCAGGGAGTAAAACTCCACTGACAAAAGCCATCATATAGACCACTACTCGGTCTAACTCTAGATCATCTATACATCAAGATAATCTAATGGACATCCCGTGCCATGGTATAGTAGGGATCTTTGAACAAATGTATAATATGTCGCTGAATATCGGTCTAGTGGCTCATAGTCTGGATGAGATGGCCCTGAATAGGAACCCAAATGATGCGCCACACGTCTTCCAACATAATAGTGATCTCCCTAGTTGGGATCCGTAAACACTGACTCTTGCTATGCCATCTCTCTACTATGGCTGTCAAGAGGCCATGGTCTAATGTAATCTGTGGCATCTCCGCCACATGAGACAATCTTGTCACGTGTAAAAGGTTCTCCAGAGTCACTCTATCATCGTTGTCAAACTGCACCTCTATAATAGCTAGCCAACCTGTAGCGCTCGTGAGTCTGCAGAATGGGTAGTATATCTTTGCAAGATAAACATAAGTGTTAGGTACTTACTTATTTCTATTTTTCTAAGGAAAAATGCTTCTTCAAAACATCTAACTTACTACTTATTCTTTTCTTCTGAACTAATCTAGTCTACTTTTCTTCTATACTTGACTATTTTTAGCCAATTTTCTTTTCTCCCTTCATTCTAGTGCCTACGCACCTCCTTTGCTTTTACACCCTAAATGACACATGCACACCCTTTCAGATGCATACACGCACTAGCTCCTTTTTTTCCTTTTTTCGCGCAGGCCACATAAGATGCATACGTGCCTAGTATGATGCCTACATGCCTGCTTTAATGCGCATGCATGCGTGTGGCTATTTTAGCCTAGGCCCGACGCATACACACCCCCTGCCATAAATTTTCTTCTTACGGGTACACGTACGCGCACCTACCTCTTCCAAACAAGTATGCATGCGCATCCCTACCTCCCATGAACGGACGCACATATGTGTCCATGTCTAGTCCGACGCATACCAGTCAAGTGATGCATATGCCCACGCACATGCATCAAAAAGGTCCTACCTACCCTAGAAAAGCCTTAGAAAGTGTAATAAATGCGTAATTAATGGGAGGGATAGGCCACTCACGTATGGTCCATCCACTAGGTCTCGCATGAACTCTTGGATGTGATCCATATGTCTTGTCATCCTTGGTATTCTCTCCATCTCACTCCAGGGCTATCGCTCTCACTCACAATAAAAATTTGCAAGAGCTCTGGTAGAAATGAATTGGTCGTGATTATTTTACTAACCCTGGGTGGGTATATTAACCCGTCGCGGTGCCCCAGGGCATGTTTTCTCTGCCATGATCATTCTAAACTTCTTCTATCTGCTGTGATAATTATTTTTACTAATTTTCACACGTTGGGGCATAGTGCCACCAAATGGTCACTTCTTCATCATACTTGAAATAATTTACACATCTTTCAGGCACTTTTTCCTGCCTTTTCCTCTAATTTTCATCTATTTTCCCTTGCTTGGGATAATTATTTGATCATTTATTTTTTAATGAATTCTTCCCGACTCGTCTTTCTTCTTGCGAGCGTATATCCTAGCTCTCTGGTAGCTTCACCTTCCCATTACTACCTTTGCACGTAATTTTAGAACATCTTTGATCTTTTGAAATTCTTCTGACCAATCAAAAACCTAGAAAAATAAAAAAATTAGAAAAATATTTAAAAACAACAAAAACATTGAAATACATAAAAATGGCTCAAAATTGGTTAAACCGATCATCTACGGCTGAAATCTATGTCTATTGCATGGCACTCATCCCAGATCTTGTTGACGTTTTCAAACATTTTGAAACAACAACTCGCGCATCACCAAAATATTCAATCACCTACACAAGCTATGTTGCTTACTTTATCTGTACTCTAGGGCACTATCAGTTGCCTAGTACTATTTTCATCATGCACATTACTTTTTCGCAAGACCCAAGTGTCCTCCATCTTTCCCCTTGCATAATACACCTTGTTTGGGGCATCATTCTTCACCCTTGTCATTTATTAGAACATTTGGGACTTCATCTCGATAACAAAATATTTGTGCAACTATCTTAAACGTTGTTGGTTTAAGTGTGTGTGATTGTACTTATTTCCATGTTAGGTGATTTTGTTTATTTCTCGTATTGCATTGCATTCGTGTATGTTGCATGGAGTTGGCCATTTTTAGCACATGACGGTTGTTTATAGCTTGTCTTTTCATGTCATTTTACGCTTCCATCACATGCTCACATTTTAATAAGGACCCATGAGGAGGATTCTAAACATTATGATGATTAAGTATTGTTAGCAATTGATTTGCGGATAGCTCAATATCCCTTTTTTCTAAGTTTCTCATCTTCTCTATCCACTTCTCTCTCTGTTGTTTTCTTTTTTGATCATCGATCAATTTTCTTTGTCACCCCATTGACACTCGAAGGGGGAATTCGTCATCCTTCATCCTATTAATTTTTCTTCTACCCCTTCAAAAAAATTTCTACTTGTTTGCGTTTGTCTACTTTCTTTGAAGTGACATAGCTTACGTCACCTCAAAGAGGGGAAAATGTAGACACATGTAGTTTGATCAATACACTATTATTTCTAATGGTGCACTAACGCTTCTTCCCTTTACAAATTGATGGCACACCGCCAGTTAGACCTATCTAACTCCCTTCTCACGACACCCTTTTGGTTGTTTTTCCTCTTATAAACCATTTAAACAGGCTGTTATAGCCTCGTTCTAACTACATTAGCTTATTATTCTCTTCTAGCTTGCTTCTATTAGCTCCCTAGAAGATCAATCCACTTCGTTGGATTGATTAAACTCTTCAAAACCCTTCCAAAACCCTAATTACTCTCTAAGAGAGATTAATTAGTCTAACCTAGGTTAAATACCCTAAACATAGTCAAATCACACTTTGACTTGCTAAAAGTGCTTTTTGGACTTTGTCGTTAGTCCCACATGCACCCAAATCTCCCATTTCTTCAAAACCAAAAACTATAAATAGGGCTATACCCCCTCCCTCATTTCCTAAGAATTATCTCTTCTTCCTAGCATAGATTATAGCAATTTGTTTAGGCTTTAGATTGTATTTCATCTTCTTCCATTTGAGCTAAAAGCATTTGATTTTGTATTTCATAGCACTAACATGGATTAAAAGTGAAGATCCATTAGCCTTGAAGCCATTAAAGGTGAGATATCTTTCTCTTAAACAAATAACTGAATGCTTAGATCCTCTTAGGTTCATTATTTCAAGCTTTCAAAGAATAGAGGTTAACTTCATTTGCTTAGTTTGCATGTTTATTTCAAATTAATGTATGCAAAGAAGAAAACCTTGCTCATTTCTTATCACATGGTCCATTGATTAGATTGTTAAAACCCTTTGGGGTTTCTTTAGAGATTCTTAACCCAAATCCATGGCTTTTACAACTTTTTATTGAACACAACATTAACACATGACTCATCTAGTTCATTAATTCAGACTTCCTTAAAGAAAGAGACTTGCAAAAAGGAGATAAATAGATTAGATGGCTAAACTACGAGTTGATATAGCTGGCACATTAGTTAAAAAAATGACATGAGCATGAAACATGTGCCATTACTTCAACCTACCTTCATGCAGATTATGAGGCCTAGTCACTCCTAGTTTAACTCCAGTTTCTGGAAACGTGATACAACCATACACTTATGGATTTATGATCACCATGATTTTATGGAATCAATTTAGGATTTGCAGTATCTTCCAACACTAATTGACTCTCTCAAAGGATCAAATTATGGGCATCATATGTAGTTAACAAGATCAGTTCAAATCAAACATTGCATAGATTACTCCTTCCACAACTATAATTCTTAGGATAGTTAGTCATTGTTTTAGTTAGCGTCCAGTTAAGTAGATATTATTAATTACAAATAAACTAGTTCTCTCCTAGAGGGACTAGGACTTCTCTAGTATAAAAGAGCTAATGTATGATGATTCAAAGTTTGGTTCAGTCAGTTGATTATTGTAAAAGTAGTTCTTTCAATAAAATTGTAGATTCAAGGTAAAACTTTATTGTGTAACTTGTAACGTTGAACCTGATCAAAGGGGGACCAAGGGCCACTCCTCAATGAGAAGAGATATTTTACTATTATTTCCTTATTTTTATATCATTCCTTCAAATTTCCAATGACTACAAGGTAAAGGAGTTAGTCATTTTTGGTGAAAAATTTGACCAATCGTAAGGTGGTGCACTTTTGTGCACTAACCGTCCCAAACGTTTGGGACAAAAAGTGTGTCCAACCTCATTTTAAGGATATAGACCCTCATATGACCTCTTTTGAACATAACTAAGCCGGTTTATCCCCATGCACCAATTTTGAGCCCTTAGCTCTTTCCAATCACACAACGCCACGTGGCCGAATGGGAAAGGGGCGCAAGTTTTTGCACCAAAATTCCTAATTTTTTTATGGTTGGGACAAAAATGTGCCCCCTCCCATTTAATCCCCTGATCAACCATGTGACCCAAGAAGGGGCTAAAGAGCTTCATTTTCAGCCCCCTCTTCCTCATTGAAAAACCACGTCATATCAAGTGGACCAATGGGATAGGGGCACAATTTTTGCACCAACCATCCCGAAATTTTTGGATAATTGGGAAAAAAGTGTGCTCATGTCTAAGATGAAAAATAAACTAAGTTTTTAAACTTACCTTTGCTATACGCTTTCTTCCTTATGTACTGTGAAACCTCCATTATCGGATTCCTTCATTTCTCCCATTGCTACCATTTCCGTCTCTTTTCCATTTATTCTCTCATCCATTTTCCATCCTCCCTCATTGCTGTAACACAAAAAAAAATCACTTTTTCAGCTTGCACCATGTTCATATAGTTCCGAAACCCTCATGAACCAAAATGGTGAAATGATCATATCTCACAATTCGAGCACAGATTGAAGTGAGGGTTTTTGCAAACTTCTTCATTTTTAGAAGCCATAAAGATGAAAAAAATGAAAATCAAATGATTCCCTAGATTATTATCTGGACTAAAAACTCCATTTTGTGCCTTGGATCTCATTTGTCAAATTTTTGATCAATCTGGAAATTAGATTAAGCTAGATTTTTGCACACAAACTCCAAATGAAAAACCTATCCCGATGGAGTTGATTTCATTGCTATCAGAGGTGAAAATAGAACATTTCAAAAATCTCAATGAATCCATTAATGGATGCATTGGTAGCTTTGTGCTTGAAGTTCTCACCAGGTGAAAATTTCATTTTTATTTATGAGCTTTCCAGAGAGTGAAACACAATGAACTTCAAAGCACATGATCGCAACAAAGAGATGAATCCAAACATGCTATCCCCATCAAAAACTGAGGAAATTCTCACCACTTAATAAAAATGTAATATTCTATGCTTCACTATATGCTAAAAATAGTAATTCCCCCAAGTTGCAAGTTTGATCATTCGAGACAGTCGGAAAGATTGTAAAATGAGAAGTAGGACACAAACGACAATTTTCCCAAAATAGTGGGTCCCCAAAAGGTAACCTACTAAAAATAGAAATGTGCTAGAATAAACAATGCATCAGTAAAAAAAGAGGATGGAATGTGATAGAAGGTTCATGGGGTGAAATTAGAGCAAAACGGGTTGTATGTCCCAAAATATTAGGTTATGCTCTAATATTCTAAAAATAAAAAAGTTTTAGTTTTAAGTGCGAAAGGTTTAGATGGCCTCATTATCACACATATTTCTGATTTTTGGAATCTTCATGGGGTTGTAATATGCTTTCATGGGTCAAACATAGGAATGAAAAATTTACATAGATCATGGAAGCATCATCCTGAGTTCAATTGTATTTAGAGGCAAAATGGAGCATCACAAGGTGCATCGAGTGAAATCATCTTCATCAATCAGAGATTTGGGTGATTTAAAATGAGTTGGTATGGATGAAGCTTAATGAGATAAGTAATTTTATCAATCAAATATCAAGGAGGATCATTATGAGAATTGCATGTGTTCGTCTTGAGCTCACATCGGAAGTCTTGAAACAATGTTTCTAAACACTCATTTTATGGTCTAGGGTGTCTGTGCATCATGTAGAGGTTGTGATCATTGTCGGAAAGATATTCATCAAAGGTAGAGGTATCCCCACTCATGATTTGGAGAATTCTTCCCTTCTCTCTTCATTCTTTCTCCTCTTCTCTACCCCCTTTCTAATTCTTCATTGTGAGCAATCATGATGTTTATCCTATTCATTTAAATGTGGCTTTAAAAAACATTGTAATAATTTTCCCTTGATTAATATAAAAGGGAACTTAATTTCATTCCTAATAATTTTAAGAGTCACATTTTGTGAGGAAAATGAAAGGTCATGTCGGGGGTAGCCGAAGATTCGTTTCTTAGTCTATATAATGTAATGGCATACCATTACTTAAGGGTTGTCAATTTTGTGCACTCAAGAGAGATTTTTTGAGCAAGGAAAAAGAGATAGCTATTCTTCCACTTTCCCTACCTATTTTCCTCTATTTTCCAACATTGTACAACTTGTTAATATGTCAATAAAGAAAAGTATTCTATTTTTCATGACTCATGGATGTGTGCATGGTTTCATCTAGTTGTTGAAATTCTAAACATGATTGTTTCTTTATTATAATTTGATAATGTGAAACTATTAATTAGATTTGGAAAGAATCTGATTTTATACCTACATAGTTAATTTCTCATATCTCATATCTCATTCCCCTTTCCCCATATTTCAAGTAAATTCCCCCTTAATTCATTGTAAGCATTTTATGTGGGTACAATGGAGTGTGCTTATTGGATCCCTGACCTCTTGGCCAACAACATATTTCCCATTTTTTCATTCACAATAAAGTGGAGTTGCACCACCCAAGCAGAGGAACCTAGAGTCCGAGAGTGTTGGGAAGATAACCATCAAATTTTCCACTTGAATTTTTTTCTCTCGCCAACAACAGCAGTGTGATGAGGTGGTAGTAGAATAAAAAAATCCACCCTACACTACCAAAGGGGAATACAAACATTCAATGTGACAAAAAATTCTAACCTTGGTACCATAGTGACAACCGATTTATCAAAAATAAACTATTTAATTCTTCTTTTGTTAAATTCCTAGATAGGCTACAACAGTAGATATAACAATAATATAGCAATGAAGTACATATATAACCTAAGAAATAAGAAAAGTAAATAAAACCCTAAGTGCAATGAAGAGTTAGAACACTTAGCTGATTTCAAAATAATCCTAGCAGTGTGTAAAGGTGGAAGACTAGCAAAACAGAAGTGCAAGATGTCATGGCCTAGCCCAAAAAAATGCAAGAGTGCAAGAGAAGAAGGGACTTGGATGTCTAGACTAGTATTGTGGCACCTAGACGTTAAGATCACTATCTACGTGTCAGGGTTTGCGGAGATGCTCACAAACTAAATTTTTCGTGGTTGTAAACTTGTCCAAAACCCTTAATGCCTATCGCTATAATGTCACACTATGATCACCAATGTCATTGATAACTAGGAATAAAGAAGACCACCTACAAAACCCTAAAAAACATATCAATTCCTACAAAATGAGAGATGGAAAATGAGGGGTTTGATTGTCCTTAGCACAAACAAGTGAGCTTGTGGTGAGTGATGCACTACATCTTAGACTCAATGTAGTTCTATGTGTGCATAATTGTGCCCTAGGAGGATATTGTACATGTCACAATTGATAGTAAGTAGCTATATGTAAAAGATGTAAATATATGTGTGCATGGAAAGATGATCTTCCCTCTCATGAAGTGTATGCAAAATGACCAGGCCTTGTCGCTTGAATGAAGATAGATGGATGCAATGATGCTCTTAGATGTCTTTTGATGCAACATTAGGTGGTGATAGTAGATGCTTAGAGCTTGGTACTTTAATTTGATCCTATAACATTGTATTTATTTGTTTCCCTTGCTCAAATTTCATAATTTATCACTAAAAGGCTGACCCCTAAGATATAAGGATGCCCAACAACTAGAAATAACCCAAAAAAGAGCAAGTAAGATACAATCTAGGGCACCCAAAGGGGATGAGGGTGCCTAAGTGCTGACGTCCTAGCTGGGAACTAGTGTCCAGAGATAGAGAAAGTTAAGTATCGAGGGTCAGACTAGGAAGTAGGGTCTGTAAGGCAAAGAGGTAGAACATAAAGGAACCTAAGAGGCCAAATATAGTGATCAATTAGTACTTTTTCTCTCTTAGGAAACATATGAATGCAATGCATGTGATTAGGACCTAGAAATGTACCCAAGTGTGTGATTTAGTGTCTACATTTTCCTCACTTTATGTTGGTGAACAAAATATCGGTAACATAAAGTAGATAGAGATGCATACCTGATAACCATGTAGATCAATGTAGAAGAGCATGTCGAGACAAGAAAAAGTGTGGAGTGATAAAAGTGAAGCGTGAAAGCTAGAGAAGAGGAATTAAAAAGTGATGATGATGACCCTAGGTTGAAAGCATATGTGTAGATGTGACATTGTACCTATTGTTGATGATGTGCTTTAAGTGTGATTGTTGTGAGTTGATGTTGACCGCCGCTTCTCATATGGACAGACTGAAAAAGATAAGAATGAACAAGTAGTAACATATGTGTATAGAATTTTTTTGATCCAAATGTGTAGACACCTATAGTTTGGTCAAAGCACTATTATTCCTAATATTTTGCTAACTATCCTCCTTACAAATTGATGACACCTCATTAATTAGGCTCCTCTAACTCATCATTTACGACATTCTTTTGGTCATATTTCTTCTATAAACCAACTAATATGGTTAGTATAATCCTTTATTGGCTAAACCATCTCCTCATCCTCTTCTATACCACTTTTACTAACTTCCTAGATTATCCATTCATTTCATTGGATTGATTATATCTCTCAAAACACTCTGAAACCCTAATTCCTCTATAAACATGATTAACTAGTCTAACCTAGTTTAACTAGTACTAACCATGATTAACTTATTCTAAACCTAGTCAAATCTTACTTTGACTCCTAATCAACTTTTTGGCTTATCCTTTAGCCTCACATGCACCAAAATTCCTCCACTTTCCCAAAAGGAAAAATATAAATAGCCCGCTACCCCCTCTCATTTCTAATAACTTTCCTTCTTCCTAACATAAACTATATTATTATTGCTACGGATTAGGGTTGTTCCATTTCTTTAATTGAGATATTACTTTGCCATTGCACTACACACCAAACATTGAGTTTATGGGAAAAACCATTGGCACCTGGAAGCCATTAATGGTGAGCTCACATTCTCATAATCACATAACTAATTGCTTAGATCCTTGTTAGGTTCATTTTTAAATATTTCAAGAGTAGAGGATTACTAAATATGCTAGATTTGCTTGTTTCTTTCAATATTAATGTATGCATAGTAATGAATCCTTGTTTATCTCTTATCTGATGGTCCACTTACTAGTTTGTTAAAAGCCTTTGGGGTTTCTTGAGAGATTCTTACCCCATGTGATGGATTTCACAACTTTTCATTGAATACATTTGGCATGCCGGACTGGGACATGAAGTCCATTCTCCATTAATGGGGTCATTTTGAAGTTTTTATTTCAGTTCCTAACTTTTTACATTTTTTGTATGGTTAAATAGTTTTCCTTGGGATTTTTAGCTAGGTTTTATGTAGTTAACCCTCATTTTCTTGCTTATTTATTAAGTTTGTGCTAGGAAATACATTTAATGGCTAATTTCTAACATGTTAACACTTTTAAAATTTCATTTTCCATGTTCTTTGGTGGTTTTTTAGACAGGTACACACACCTTTCTGCTAGTGCGAGCACCTTCAAAACTATCATTTTTAGCAGAGAGGTGTACATGCATCCAAAACCACACATAGGTACCTTAAACCAGGCACACACACCCAAACCATGACACACATGACCTTTTACCAAAGCACAAATGCCTTGCCAGTTGTCATTTCTTCTAGGCGTACAAAGCGCCTGTGTTCTCTCGGCCCTCTGTCACAATTTTTATACCCAAGGTGTGAACATATCCAAACCATGGCACATACACCCTTTTTCCTGTAGGTACCCCTCTGCCAATGCACACACACTATCATAACTTTTACCATTTTTCTACTTCCACAGCACAAGCACCTATTCCCCGGCATAAGCACACTTACCCTAGCGCAAAGCATGTCTCTGCAAGTAGCACATGCACCCCGTAGATCTGCTAGGTTTACATGAGAGGGCGCATTTACTCTAACCCATGTGCACACACCTAAAACAATGTGCATACACCTTAAAGGGGGCACAGGTATATTTGTTTAATCCATATTTGTTTATATTTTTTTAGTGCTCCTAGTTTTAGTCATATCTTTTGACCTATTGACCCATTTTCGAGTTTGAATAGGTGTTAAAAAGAGAACAAAGCAAAATTTACGAGAGAAATTCTAAAAGTATTATACCTTTGGTATCATTAATTCTATCATCAAACTCCCAAAGTGCCCCAAGACCTCCAAAATGTAAAATACTAAAAACCATTGAAAAATTGCTAAAAATAGATTTATGGAATTTCCTAATTTTTCTTGGTTTTCTAACTTGTTTGTAGGTTCTAACAAGTGATTGCAGGTTTATTTTTGGTTTTATTTGACTAAATTAGTTTAAGTGTTTCATTTTCTTAGTTAAAAGGGGATTTTCGAAGTGTGTATGCTCTTCCCTCGCACCTTCTAGGTGATCTTGGGAATAAAAACACTTCTAAAAGCACCTTGTCAGTTTTAGAAAAACTTGCGTTACGTTCAAATAATTTGATTAATCTTTCAAAATGGGCTAAAATGAACTCTATCTTTCAAAGTATTTTTTTTTCACAAAGGCTTATTTTAGTAGGGTTTTCACATTGTGTATGCTCTTCCTTCGCACCTTTTTGGTGATCTTAGGAATCAAAAACAACATGCAAACTCTCTTTCTTATTTGATGGAAAAATACTAAGTCCTTGTATGTAGGGCCTAACACTTTTCAAAGAAAGAAAGAAGTCAAGGAAAAAAACCTTCTAATACACGTGTTTTCATGTAGGTTACCAAATGGCGTGCTGCTTAAAACCACATTAAGTTAAGCAAGATTAAAAACAAACCACTTCACTTTACACTATATTGTAGGTTTCAAAAAGGTACATCCCTATCTCGCTCAATTGGAAGATAACCCCTTTGGCATAATGCCTCAAGCTACAAAAATGGAGGTGGTTATAAGATCCCTAAAGTAATCCACCACTGAGTAACCTCGTGGATGAAACAGGAAGCACTCCTCTTACCCACTTGACTAGATTTCACATTGTAAGTTAGAGTCAAAGTTGTCTGTATCGCGATCCCAATGATGGTAAAACTAAATGCACTAGTTGCTCATTGTATCAGAAGGGGGTAAATTAAAGTTGAGATACTCCCAAATCATTTAGTGTGACTCTTTGGGAAAATTGAGCTCACTCTTAGACAACTTGTGACACCTAGTTGAGAGATCTTATTAGGGAAGCCATTCTGTCTTAGAGCCCACTTTGCTAGTCCGTTGTTGCATCAAGCCATCACAAAGTGACAACTCACTTGGAGTCTAAACCTTGTTTTTCAAACAAGGAAAAGATCCCATGTAAGTTATAACTAAGTGCCTTTCATCACGGAATTAAACGATGTCTCATTTAGCTTGATTTCATTCTCATCTTCAGATGAGGTGAAACTCTGCCTAAGTAGCGCTTAGTTTATTTTCATCCTTTTGATACATACCCTTGCATTCTGATTTGCCCATTTGGAGTGAGAAGGAAGCATACCTCACATGTTTTTATCAAAGATAGTACTCACCACTTTTTTGTCCATTTACGCCCATCCATGTTTGCGGCTAGGTTGTTAAACATCTAAAGTGCGCAAGTGAGTTTTCTTGTCTTTGATAGTTCTTTGATCTTGATTTCAGGATTGTCTTCACTACTGTGATTTTGGTTCATCATTTATCTCTCCTTAGGTTGATATTTTTTATCTCGCATTCTAGTCACATAATTTTTGTACTTACATCATGTTTTTAATTTCTTGAGAACTTGATATAAGTCCCTTTATTGTGCAGTTACACTACTCACACAACTAACAAATTCCTGCTATATTCATACTTCGTTTCAGTTCCGAAGTCATCTAAGTATTTTTAGGGTGTCGATATTGCCTTATATATACTAAAATAATGTCATCTTGATACTAACACCTTGCTTTCTTGGTTAATGTATCAGGATAGTGTTGTTACGCTATACATACTCACAACTTCCATTTTCAAAAAACTTATCTTTCATCGGCATTCAAACTAGTTTTAGTATACCTCGTCGAGGGATTGCGTCGCACCACCACTTTAATATTTAGGCCTTGCTATAATTTTAACTTGACCTATGTATTGATATGATATTCTTAGTATTCACTTTAGACCCTTCACTAGAATCATAGTTAGGGTATAGGCTTGCCAAAATGATAATTTGAGTGAGCATTTCACTGAGTGTTCATATGTGTGTTTTTGAATCATAAAAACAATTGCATAATGTTACTTCTAGAACACCACAAGGTTATTTCAACATCACATCGAGTGACTTACACAAACATAAGCCTAGGTTTCACACAAACTTTGAAGCAAATATAGACAAAGCCTCGTATAACTTTGACTAGTGATGCCTAGAATCACAAAGATGGCATCTAAACCAAGTGAGCATGACTTAGCGAAAAATCCTTTTGAGTCCTTCCGATTTAGAGGAAACAACTTAGCCCCTCTATTTTCACAATTCAAGGATACATAGCCATTGATTGATCATAGCGAAGAGGAGTTTGACTCTTTTGAAGAACAACACCAATTATACCTAGATCATTTTGATGAAATCCTTTATTACAACATAGATCAAGTACTCATAATAGTCTTAGAGTTATGATCCAAGCTTCCATAGGAATGCAAAATAGAAACCAAGGGCATTAATCATAAAACAGAAGAATGAAGGTCCCTCTTAGATATGGATAACCCCTTTGATGTAGGTTACACTTCTACTTCTAGGTAACATCACAACACCATTGAAGGAGATCCATCCAATCCACTTGGTGATCTATGATGAAATTATTACAAAGATTCACATAAAGTGAAGATTGAGCACAACTCATCACCTCCTAAGTTTGATGAGGAAGAGGATCCTTTAATTGAAGAAAATATCCTTAAAAACAGATCTCAAACCGAGCCAAAAGTTAGCAAACTTAGGCTCTTTAAGTAGGATCAGTATACAAAGATAAAATCAAAATGAAATCTAACGAGTTCTAATTTGATCCATATAGTGACACAACCTTTAAAGTGGATAAGGTGCAAAGACCAATGTCACACTACCGAATAAAAAATCATTGAATGTGAATTACAATCGGTGAAAGACAAACTTACTACACTACATGAGGAAAACGTAGGATATAGTAGGAAATATTTGTATGAAGAACTATGCCCTTACCCCTTTGATAAGGACATGTTGTGGAAACCCTTCCCAAAGAATTTTATTGTTCCTAAATTCGATAAATATAAAAGAAAAAGTTATCCTCATGATCACATCAAAGAATTTTATATGTCTTTCTAAGAGGTCGCATACAATGATAACTTCTTAATACGAATCTTCCTCACAACCTAGGGGAACCGGGTTTGGAATGGTTTTATAAAGCATACCCAAGGGCTCCATTACAACATGGCCTCGAGTTAGCAAAAAAATTGTATGACATTATTCCTACAACATGGAAAATGATATCACAATGAACAACCTCTACAATGTAAAGCAGAAGCCCAACGAAACCTTTGCAAGATTTTTACAATGATGGTGAGGGTTGGCAAGTTGTTTCCCTTGTGCCTTACGAAAAGAAGTTAGGAAGCATATTTGTTCCTAACTTGAACCCAAAGATAGCCTTCCATTTACAAATGCACTTTGGCTCTTACTTCAAAGAAATCATAGAAAAGGGCAATCAAATCAAAAAATCCCTAATCATAAAGGGAATACTAAAACCAGTTGTCAAAGACAAATGTGAAACAAAATCCTTAGATAAACCGAAGTTCTTCAAAAAAACAAACATGTCATTAGAGATGACATTACGGACTCCAAGAGATTCCAAGATGTGCAGACTGGTCTACTTTTAAAGCTCTCACAAGGACCTATTCCCAAAGCACCCACCAAATTTGAGTTCACACCATTAACAGAATCCCTATCTCGCCATACGAAAATAGTTAGATAATGTAAACATGGTGGAGTACCTGATCACGATGATACCATACCCAGAAAATGCTCTAAAATTTGTTTGGTTCAAAGAACATAGTACCGTGACTTCCACCACATTAAAGGACACACAACAAATAGGTGTCTAAGACTACGTCATTACATATAAGACCTCATTAAAGAGGAAAGATCACCATAAATTTTCCCCGAATTAAGACAAGGTCCAAACGAGAAAATGGGTATCTTTAAAGAGCCCTTTCCTAACCATGCAGATAAAAAGAAAAGAAAGCTAGATCAAGGACAAACTTCCAATGACTATAGGAATGGCAATTATATTTATCCCACTAATGATAGCCCTTTGATTCCCTCATAGTATGTATCCGTTCATCCGATGAACAAGTCAATACTACCATGATATTAGAAAAGAGTTGTGTAGTAGGGATGAGACATGCTTGTTTAATCATACTAGATCCCCTACCTATCTCTATGGAAGGTCAAGACAATCTAATAGAGTAGCTAAAGAAGAATACCACTAGGATATCAATCTTATATCTTCTCAAAATATTTACTTCCCATAAAAACATATTGCACGAAACACTACGAGAGTTTGGGGTCTCCACCGATGTAGTGTTGATTAGAAAAAATATTGCACTTAGTGAAAAACATACGTAGGATTACACAAAGAAGAAAAGCACATTCATAAGCCAAGGAGGATCGTAAAGGATAGCGCGTGAAGAAGAGAGATAGATTTGGGACTTAGCCATTTTTACGACGAGGATTTATTTTTTTGAAATAGCGTGCAGAGCACATGAACTCGTTAGAGAATTGCATAACACGGATTGGCTATTTTTGGAGGATCGGATATGAAGCACTTCACATGGATGTGGATAAAGATAGAGTTGTGAACTGGCGCTTAACTAGAATAAGTCTATTGTTAGCGCACTTGCATGTGTGGATATTTTTGTAACGACACATGGCTAATAATAACATGCAACCTATTTTTGGATTAGATAAGCGGTGAAGGGAAAGTCCCCACCCTTATAAATATGTAGTAAAATGTGTAGCATAGGAGAGAGGTGTGAGAGCTAAGTTATTGTGAGGTTATGTCTTTGCCAAATTTGATGTGTGCATGAGCATATATTCTTTCGTTATTGTAAGGAAGCTTCGTGTATTAATGTATTTAATATAATGGGGGTATTGGTGGATCAAGGTATTAATCATGGTTATAGTTTATTACTGCATGAAGGGTTTCACTATGGTTATTGTTTGATTCATGATACTTTAAGACCTAGATCTAGGATATGCTCTATGAAATGCTAGATTAATTATGGATCTAAATGTTTTAATTCTTCATCATGCTAACATCCTATAAAATCAACCCGAAGAGGGGCCTATTACCTTTGCATGCTTTTGGTAGGCACTCAATCTAGGCTAAGTGATGTGCCACTATGCCTGGAATTTTACTGGTGAATTCTAGGTTGCATCATTGGTTCCATTACCAAGACCTCTTTGTTAGTTGTTTTTAGGATGGTTTTTAATAAAGACATATCGGCTGACCCTAGCAATTGTTGAGGAGTGGATACATGATCTAGAAGAAGAGTACACATGGAGGTTCAACATTAGATCTGAGTTTAACACACGTGCATGGGTGGAATAGAATCTGTATGAAAGTTTGTATGAAATCTTGTTTTCTATTTTTCTAGTAGAATTGTATGAGTGGCTGGTTACTTATGCATCTAAACATAATTGGAGGTATCACACACTTGTTTGGATGCAAGAATAATTTTAGGTGCTTTATGATGCTGATCTGATTTGTAATCACACCGTAGATACGTGGTTATGTGGTGTTTTGAATAATTATATCTTGGAGTACTCAATTTCCACTTATTTGTGCCCAGAGGTAGCTAAATTCTAGTTTTTACGATATCCCGGAGGAACTTACCCAGTAAGGCATTCCATTAGTGATCAAGATCCTAATGGTAAATTTGAATTTAGAGAATAAACTAATGGATAACTAAACCCCACCACGTGCAAGGGTAGGAGAAGGTTTGGTGAAGGATGGAATACCTAGTGGTGGAAAGGAAGAGAGAGGTAAGGCAGCTCAAGATAATGAAGCACGTGAGAGGGTAGTAGAGAAGCAATGGGAGGTTGTAGAGCAAATGGAATTGTGGAGAAAGATAGTTCAAGAAGGAATTGAAGTTCATGTAGAAGATGTGGAATCTGAGCATCCGAACTCCCCATTTTGGAAAAAATGATAGGGAACCCTCCTCGGCCTCACGTAGAAGCGTGCAACAGAAATTTATTGGTCCGCGGGCATGCATCCGAATCCACACCGAAACCTTACCCTTGTACTTGGTTTTCTAGCATTTACTATAACAAATAGTCAACAAGTTAATTCAAGCAAAGTGGGAGAGTAGAAGAAAGTATTATAAGAGGAATAAAAATGATAGCAAAAATGGATTCATTGTTATATGGAAATACCTTTTCGTGTTTATCATCTCGCATAGATTTTAGGCACGTAGATTCTTGGACTCTCTTTTAGGAGTAGTAACGCTTCACGAGACCATCAAGGTATAGTTTAGTACTACTATTGGGACACATGGAACTACATCCTCTAGTCTAATCCTAGCTACAGGTTTGGGGTCGGGAGGTATAGGTGGCTCTAGTTATGATGGGTCCGGAGGTTTTGGATTGGGTGGGAAAGGTCCACACTAACCCCATAATATTTACACGGAGATGTTTTTTCATCTTATAGAGTATATGGGCATAGAATATGTTATTGAAAATGTACACATGTGTGAAATACTATGGCCTAAATAGAATCACGGATTTTGAGCGTAGGGAAAGTCAATTTTCTACTACGTTGCAAGGGCACGCACACACTGGTACAAATTTTTGACCCTAGTCAAACTTGCGTGAGACTATATAGCTTTAAAATATGCTTTCCTTAAAGAGTTTCACATCCCTGAGTTCGAGTAGAAGAGTATATGTGTGCTCAAAGATATTAAGCAAGGAACTATTGAGATTTTTAGAGAGTATGATGCCCATTTCAAAATGCTGTTATCTAAGTTGTCTTATGATATTCATGCAAGACAATATGTACACTGGTTTGTTGGAGGCCTAATTACACCTTTTAGAAGGGCACTATCACATAAGACATACATTGATCCATGCAAAGCACTTGAAGAAGCTTTATGCGTTGAGGCAGTTGGAAGTATAGACACTGGGGTGAGCCCATTTTTAGAAGCACAGATCACAGCTATGACAAAGCAGTTGGAGAAACTATCGAAAATTCAGCACATGAGATGTGCACAGGGATTTGGTGCACATATTATGAAGTGGAAGGTCACACAAAGGATAGTTGTCCCCGCAGATTAGTGCACTCATTGCTGTTGGATTGTGAGATATGCCATTTAAACCATGATGTTAGCTATTTCCCACTACTAAATGCACAATAAGGAAGAACGTTTCATGCTACTGCAAAATTTGTAGGTCCCCGATTCATACATAGAAGACTGTCACTGATTGGTCAAATCTAAGATGCTATATATATTGATGTACATAAGACAAGAGTTTTATATAAATCTAAAGGCAAGAACAAACATCGGATTTGGATCACAATCAAGTGCGCTATGATCATAATGAAGGGAATTTTGAAGGCGGTCATGGAATAGGTCAAGGATACTTGTGGTGGATTAGGAGGAGGAGTCTATGGTGGTGGAAGAAGTGAGTTATCTCGTGGGACATTTTATACATGTGGATCTCCTAACCACTACAGCGTGAATTTCCTCGAATGTTACATGTTATTTCATGGAAAGAATCATAGTTATGAGGAATGGCTGAACTTATATGAGCATTTTAGCAAGTAGCATAAATAAGAAAAAAGGTGTCGGGATGGGTAGGATACAACGCGCTATGGAAAATCAAAGGATGCCTAAGTTGGAAGCAAAGTATGAGGCATTACAAGTAAAGATCATGACCCACACGAGGTGGCATGTGCTAGAGAAGCATTGTAGTAGAAGCCTACCATATCTAAAGAGGAGGTACTATATGCATGGTACCCAGATCCTGCCCATCACAAGGAGGTTTACCAGAAACTATGGAGGTACTCAAGAATCTTTAGGGTGAATTACAATATTTAAAGGAGCAATCACAAAAGATAGAGAAAAAGAAAGCATCGTAGATGACCTCAAGTTGGTTGGATATTTTGTCAGACCAAAATATGAGATTCAACCACAGTACATGGGGTTAAATACCTCCTCAAAGACAGGTGAGGCTGCTTATTTATTACTAATCTAAAACACAGCAGAAATAATATATACAATATCCACACTATTCTAACCATTGGGGTTGGGATACAATCCCAAAATCCATATCAACATGAAATGGAGATATTACAACTTTAGAAATGCAATGGATTAGAAAGGAAACTTATTATAGATGAAATAGAGTGGAAAGGGAATGAGAGGAACGTATTTTCTTTCAAGAAAACACAGATCAAGAAATACTTATACGAGTTTTAGATAATGAGTGTAATATTTTGAAATGATTAAAATGATTAAGAATACTAAACAAAGAATAGCTCAAGATTTTGGACGTAAGAACAATCTCTCAAGATAGATGAATCCCACAACACAAATTTTGTAAAATAACACCTGTTTCTATTCTTCAATGATTAAAAATGAAAATACAAAGTTTTCTTCTTCTTCACAACAGCTCTTAATATTAATATTAAAAAAGTCTCTCCTTTTGAATGCACAAGCATCCCTTATTTATAATAGAGAGAGCAGAGAGAAAATAGGATAAATCCTAGAAAATAGTATTTTAATGAGATTCCTATTTTTCTTGACTCTCACGCAGGAGAACAAGTCAAAATTTGCTTCCTATGTGACGAAATGAAAATGAAAAAGACATGACAATTTCTTGATAGAAATGACATGGAACATTATGTTTATTCTCGCTTCATCGTCCTTATCTTCTTCCAATGAAGCCTGCTTGTCTCAAAATTCTTGGAACTTCCAGATTATGCTCTGCATCTCATCTTCATCTGGCACACTAGAATAATCACTTAGGACCTCGCAAGTTTCCTGAGTGTCACTTGCGTTACTAGGGAGTTTCTTCAATTTCTTATTGAGTTTCCTTAGTGATTCCAAAACATTCTCGATCCTTATGAACTTATCAATGGCTGCCAGATCAAAGATGGAAGTTGGTTCATGCTAAATTAATTCCTAAATTTTCTTATAGAGATCATCACAGTAGAATCTCTGAGATTTCACCCAACACCTTGGTGAAGATCTTGACAACTCCTCTTCTATGTCATTGGTGGCATCAACCAACTGATCTCTAGATTCCCTCAACTTGCTGCAAGCTTCACTAAGAATCTTTATCCTGAATCTAATAGCCTTGGCTAGCTAGAAATGCTTATCCCCATGTGGAATGATTCCTTCTTCCATTAAGATCTAGGATGGAACTTGTTTCAGTGCATTGAGAGCTTCCAAAGTTAATTCAAGGTTCCCAAATTCCTGTGAAAATTCATCATCCATCTTGTCACCATCTTTCTTTATTTCCTCCAAGGATTTATAAACCTCCACTGTGTCATCTATGACCTCTCTTCCTTGTAGGAGTAGCCTCTTTATCCATTCTTCAACCTGTTCTCCCCTTCTCGTTGATCTTTTCAATCATAGGCACCGATGAGAAATCAAACCTGATAGGAGTAGGGGTAGAAGATGACGGTGTTGACTGAGAAGGATTTGAAAGCTTGAGTAATACCTCTGTCAACTGTTCAACTTTCTCCTTTAGCTCATCCCTGCTTACCTTTGTTTCTTTCAGCTTTTGGCAAAGCACGTTCATGGCATCCTGTGCATCCTGTTGTGCTCCTTCTATTGTTACTTTTCCCAGATCAACCCTTGTAATCTGATAATCAGTCACCGCTATATCCTCCTTGGTTTTGTCGGCCGTGGGAGTGGCAATCTCTGTAAACTTATGCCCTGAGGCATCCACTGAAACTCTTGAAACTGTTTTGGGTTTCTTGGTAGATTTGGCAAGAGAAGCCTTGAGTGAACTAAAGTTGAAGGCTAGTAGGGGAACTACCACCTTCATCTTTCTCAAATTCTGATTAACCAACCATTAAAGTACAATGGATGGAAGAAGTTTCTCCTATTAGAGGTGTTATGGTTGTATCTGTAGGTGGAGGAAGATTTACTTGTGGAGTCATGATGACTACAAGTGTGGTGACTATGGGAATGGATTTAGGGAATGAAGGTGCGGAAGGAGGAGGCATTTCTATGGCCATCGTAGGTCCAACAGAGAGAGGTGAGAGATTAGAGAAAATGTTGGCCATGGCTGATGAGAGTGGCATCAAAATATGAGATGAGGAAGATTGGGAGAGAGGAGGTAAAGACTCTAAAGCCAAAGCTTGAGAAGCAAGAGAAAGACTTACTTTCATCGAGAAATCAACAAAAGGAGAAACAAGAGGTTGACTAACCTCAATTTCTAGAAAGAATTTCTCCTTGTTCTGGTGGAGGAGGTGAATCCAAGATCTCAACTATTTGTGTAGGAGTAGCAGATGATTCGGCCCCTTGCTTTTCTCCTTTTCTAACAAACTTAAACTTTATTTGCCTCTTGGTAGGGATTTTATCCTTTTCCTTCTCTCCCTTGGAGGGTCCCACTTCTAAAGTAGTTATTTTTGAAAATATCTTTTCCTTATAACTCATTCCCCAAGAAATGAGCCATGCCTTAGTGCAGACAAGAGTCTGAGCATCTCTTTTAGCGATAGAATCCTTTTCAGCAACAAACCAATCAATGGCTGGGAATCCAAGTTGGTCTCCATCTGACTGTTCATACCTAGGTTCCAGAACACTTTCATTGTTCGTGGTGCCTTCAGGGATATCAGCCAGATCTAACATCTGAACTTCTTCAAGTGTCATGCATGTTGTTGTCTTTTCTTCGATGGAAACTTCATCATGAAGATCAACCCAAATATCTTCCATAGTGGGCACATGCAGGTACAATGTTCCATATGACTTGAGGACTCCTTGGATGTCGAATCCCTCCCTCATCTTCATGTGCTTCTTCAATTTGTCTTGAATTTTATGCACCATGTTCTTGGCCTTAACCATGGTAGAACATGTATACCTTCTAATGGAAATGGGGAAGGAGACGGTGGCTTTGTCCTGCTTTGTTGGAATTTGTGAAAATCCAACAACTACACCGACTCCCATAAGGATCACTTTATCACCTAGAACCCAGGGAAAATGAAAAGGATTACCATGGAACCTTACCACTTAAAGATAAGTAAACTTCTTGAATTACAAGAAGATGCAACCCCATTTTGATACTTCTATCCATGCTTCATCGGAAACCCTTCTCTTCCTCATATCAAGATCCAATCAGAAATGTTTTCGTAGAAGAAGGTGTCATTCACTCTTCTAAATTGGTCTTCAGACCCTTTTATTATCAGCTAGTGGGAAGTACCGATATATGTGTTTTATTTCTCGGTTTCCCTTTGCATCTAGCCCTGGATAGTTTCTCATGCTTTACGCATGCATAGGTGATGCATGACATCATATAGAACTTTCCAGAGACAAGATAATTTTCATTTTGGAGTCTATCTCATTACTTATTAGGCTACCCCAATCAATCCCTTGGTCATTTTTATTTATGATGACCATGAACTGGTACATCCACCCTTGGAATTATTTTGAATCTGGGAGTCCAAATAACTAGCTCAGTAGGGTGATGATATCGCTGACTTCAAGAATAAAATCACTTCTAGGGACCAACTTAGGAAACCTAGAAACAACTAGCTTAGCCTTGATCAAGAACTTCTTATTTATGTGCTTGATGCGTCTTCTTGATCTTTTTCCTAGGCCTTTTGTGCTGATTTAAAGTCTAAATCAACATATTCCGTAAATTTGGGAAACTTTAGGAGTTGATCAAAATAATCTCCATCCAATTTTACTATAGACTCCCCTGCTTGATTTCTTACTGAGCGGGAGGCTGAGTCATAGTGGGAAGCACAAGCCAGGATGAATTCAAGGCATTGAGCTGATATTGGAAATCCTACTGCGAGAGGGAGACCACTACCGGCTATTGACTTCATCCATGAATTCTGAGAAGAATCCTCAATTATTTTCCATAAGTCTTCCATATCTATATTTCGAGCTCTATGTCTCTGGATGTCGTAATTTGCAACTTACATAAGAAGAAGACTCCATCTTTTGATACTTATACTTCATCTTTCCTGACTTATCTGACTTATCCTTAGATGGGCCAGGGTCTAACATGAGGAGTCTTGAGAATGCCTTGATGACTTCTGGAAGAGTAGTCAGGTGTGAGAGCTTTTGGACAAGTGTACAGACCCGACACACCTTTCGGGTTTTGAAACTTGCAGAACACCTTCAAAAACCTGACAAACTAGATTGTATGTTAGAAATTAGGATGTTTCAAACACCAATGGAAACCCGAAAGACTGGTAGAGTTTGGAGGATGTTGGACACTTTGAGAAACCCAAAACACTAGTGGGGTGTATGTCGGAAATTAGGGCATGCGGCGCATCGACGAAAACCTAACACAAGGTGGAAGTGAGATGATGTCGAGCAGGTAGAAATACCTGACACACTATGGAACTTAGAGGATGTTGAACACCTATCAAGACCCGAACACAAGGCAGAGAAAGCAAGATGTCGAGTAGCTAGCAAAACCCAAAACAAGGTGGAAACTAGATGATGTCAAGCACCCTGCAAAACCCGAAACAAGGATATCGGGTCTCTATCTTATCAGAACATGAAAATTTCCCACTTTGTTCACTCATTGGTTTTTAGATTCTTTTGAAATCCACAACTTACAATAAGTAAATAACCTAAGGGGGAAAATTCCAAATGAGAACCCTCATGAAAAAGACAAGAAACAAGAAAAACAACCTAAAACCCTAAAGCAAAGTAAAGAAGAAGAAAAAGAAAAGAAAACCCCAATCAATCCCTTCACAAATAACCCAAAAATCTTCTAAATATAAAGAAGAGAAGAATACCTTCAATAAGATCAAAAAATGATCAAGAATGGATGGTGAAATTGACTAGGAAGCTCAATCAGGTCTGGAGGTGGAAGAAGCATGCACAAAAATCCAACACATCAAAAATGTACCAGGTAACAAATGATGTGGAAAACCACCTATTTATAAAACCCTAACATTAATTACACCTCATTTGACGCGTGTGCCAACTACCAGACAACTGGACATTAATGACATGTCATCATGTGTGGAGCATCCAAAACCCGACACAAAGGGTTTGGTTTAATTCGGGTTTTGGTTTTGGAAAACATGAAGCATGATGCATGAGATGTTGAGATGCTTCTAAGTCCCAAAATCCCAACACAAAGGCTTCATTCGGGTTTCGGGTTTCGGGATCAAACGACATGAAACATGCATTGGATAAAGCATGTTTTGATGCTTGGGGTTCTAAAACCCGACACACTACCAAGACAATCGGGTTTTGGGTTTCAGGGAACATCAGACATGTAACATGCAAGAAACATGCTTTCATGCAATGAGAACAAAACCCAAAAATCTCCTTCAAAGGGGAATTTTAAGAGATATGTCCAAAATTTTTCTATGGTTATCTCATTTTTAGTTGGAATCACTAAATGAGATAACAGATCCAAATTGATATAGATGCCTTGAGAGAAGTGTGCAAATTATTGTGCTAGGAGAATATCATTCCATTGTTGGGAAATTGGTTAAAAGGAAATATTCCATGTGTAAGTACTGAGACTAGACGACAGATCCTACATGTGAATCTTCCCCCTCATAGCCTAGATTATGACAAGGAAATAACTTTGAATGTTATTGTGGATGGGTGGCTATTGAGTAATATATTGATTGATATAGGTGTGGAAGTCAATGTTCTTACCTTAGATGCATGGGTACAAATTGGGAGACCTCCATTGCAGCCATTTTCTAATGTATTGTTCATGGCTAATCGACTAAGGCCACTCCCATCGGAGTTTTAAAAGATGCATCCATTACCATACAAGGAGCCAAGTTCACTGGATATTTTAAGGTTCTAGTGCTGGCAGAGTCAGATAGCTTCCCAGATCTATTGGGGCGTCCTTGGTGCTATACAAATAATGTTGATCTTTGGTTCAACAAGGGTTATATCAGCTTTGAAAACAAGGAGGAAAGAGTTATTATCCCTTTAACAGATGGAAAATTTGTGCCCTATGTTGAGCCTTTGAGTGAAGAAGACCTGAATAGATACGTGCCATCCGGGATCCGTAGTGCTTGAGCCATGTAAAGAAGGAATACTTCAATAGGAAGATGCACAATTTATTAGCGATACTACAAGTGTTTCTTGTGATAATTGGGCTCATAACACTTATGAGTTCGTAGAGAATGTATTAAAGAGCCTATTTTCTAAGGACATCAAACCACGTTATATCGTGGAGAATAGGTGATAAATTGGTATCCTATTACACTGGAGAAGGAGATCCTATAGTATTCCTACACACCATGGAAGAATGGTGGATAGACCCACTGGAGAGAAGGAGTATGCTAGCATATACACTATGTGGGAAAATAACATGCTGATGGGTAGTCCACAAGGATAATCTTATAGGATGGAATGAAATTAGGATTTATCTTGCCACAAGGTTCTTCAGGAGTAATGCACCTACTCAAATATGAACTTATCATGGTAATCACTTGGTCGTAACCACGTTCGTATGTGTGAGACTCTGGATAGAGGGGCAAGAAGCTTTACCACCTTCACTTTGGGTACACAAGTTTTATTCCACTTTATAAGGTTGCATGTGTGTTTGGTATTTATAAGCGTAACTACATATAGAGAGTGGAAATTGGCGCAGAATTTAATCACAGGAATGGCCCGTATGTTTAACTTATTATCTACCAAGCCTCCAGTGGAAGAAGCATTAACAATCATAAAGTGCGTAACTATGGGATATAGTGCCAAGGCTGAAAAAATACTTTAGGAGTTATTAGATGAAGGAAACTCAGGAGCACGTTTTATTTAAGAGACAAAGGATGATACCACACTACTTCAGTGTGCTTGCCTTGAGAAAGAAAAAGGAAAAATGGTCTACTTAGTGGATGAAAAAGAAGTAGAATATCTGGTTATAAACCATGTAACAGGTAGGTGTAAAGTATTGGATAGCATAGATAAGACCACACATGCCTATCATGAACCTATAAAGACCAAGAAAGTGAATATTGGATCGATGATCTTTGAGACTAAGGAGGCCATAATTGGAGACTATTGGTTAGACTTTGAAGTGGAAAAAATCATAGAGATACTACGGGATTATCAGGACTTATTCCCTCGAGGGTATCATGAACTTAAAGGCATGCATGAATCATTAGGAGAGATGAGGATAAATCTTAAGGAGGGTGCATGCCCAGTTAGGAAGAGACCCTACAGGATGAACCCCAACTTGCACGAAAAGGTAAAAGAAGATATTGAAAAGATTTTGAAGTCCTGGGATTAACAAGCCCCTCAATGAGTTAGAATGGGTTAGTCCAATGGTGATCAGTGATCAAGAAGGATGGTAGGATTAGGATCTCATGTTGACTATAGGGATTTTAATGTTGCATGTGTGACTAATCCCTTTCCTACGCCATTCAATGAATAAATACTAGAAGGCGTGGTAGGGTGCAAGATCTATTCATTGACATATGGGTTCTCCGGGTATCATTAGGTTAGGATTACCCAGGAAGATCAGAAAATACTACTTTTACTACCGAATGGGGTAGCTTCTCCTATACTTGTGATGCCTTTTGGTCTAAAAAATGCACCTATTTTATTTTCAGGCATAGTTGTTCAAGCGTTTAATGAGTTTATTCACAACTTCTTATAGGTTATTTGGATGATTAAATGATGTATATATTAGTAATGGATCATTGTGATAATCTTTTCTTAGTGTTTGAAATATGTAGACAGTTGAGTATTTCTTTGAACATCAATAAGTTCATATTTTCAACACCATTTGGGATATTGTTAGGACACATAATCTGCAAGGAAGGTTTGTTAGTTGATCCAGCTAAGGTTGCAGTCATTATAGGCCTAAAGTAGCCTACTAGTCAGAGTGAGATGCATGGATTTTTGGGTCATACAAGATATTATAGGAAGTTTATTAAAGGATATGCCAAAGTTTCCACACCGTTGGAGGATTTATTGAAAGGGAAGTGTACGTTATATTGGGGACAACCACAACAATGTGTATTCAAGATATTAAAGGAGAAACTTACTACCACGCCTATTCTACGTTTTCCTTTGTGGGACCAACCATTGCATGTACATGTAGATTCCTTTGACACGGCCATTGGATTAGTCTTAGTTCACTGGTGAAGGTATTATAGATCATCCTATCTTTTTGCAAGTAGAAAGATGACTCTGTAGAAACAAAATCACACAACTATAGAGCACAAAGATTTATCAATGATCTATGTGGTACATAGATTTAGAAAATACCATTAGCTAAGCTACACCATTTATCTTCTATACGAGATCACATGGCATCGAATTATTTGGTAAAAAATGTGTGTTACAAGGGCACATATGTAGATGGGTACTCTTATTCAAAGAATTTGACTTCACAGTTGTGGTAAAACTAGGGAAAAGTAATTCTAGACCAGACCATTTATCCAGAATATAGTTAGGAGAAGAAGCACATGCCATTGAAGATACCATGCCCGATGCACAATTATATAGGTTATAATGAGCACCATCAAAATTAGAGGACATTGTTGTCTTTCTATAAACATGCATGGCACCGTGAAGGAATGAATTCCTCGAGAAAAAGAAACTTTCTATACGCATGACACCCTATATGTTGATTAGCAAAGTGACTCTATATAAATTAGGTTAGGATGAGGTATCACATCATTGTGTTTTGGAACATGAGAACACAAATATCATGGAGGAAGCTCATGGTGGTATTGCAGGTGGCCACTATGCAGGTGATGCCACTGCGCACAAGATTTTACTCGTTGGATTATGGTGGGAGACCCTGTATAAATATTGTAAGGAATTTTTTAGGACTTGTGATCACTTTTAGTGTCTTAGGAAACCATGAAAACAAGATGAGATGCCATTAAGGCCTATTCCTAGTGCAGAACCATTTGAGAAATGGGCTATATATTTTGTGGGTCCTATTTAACTAGCCACACACGTAATCTGATCGCGCTATATCATCACTTGCACAAAATATATGACAAGGTGGGAAGAAGCAACACCTATAAAGGATTGTACAATAGCTATAACAACTATGTTTCTATGGGAGAATATAATTACAAGGTATGGATGTCCTTTAAGTTTTACCAGTGATAGGGGCACACATTTTCTTAATGAGATGACCAAAATTTTATTGGATGAATTCATGATTGCAAACCATAAGACTACATCTTATCATCCTCGGAGAATTGTACTATTGAGACTTTCAATAAAATTTTGAGCCGGACATTGAAAACAATCTGTGATGTTGGACGGAAGGATTGGGATGATAAAGTATTTGCAGTACTTTGGGCATATAGAACAACATATAAAGGTTGAACAAAGCCACACCATTTCGCTTAGTGTTTGGTACAGTAGTTATTCCTATGGAATTTATGTTATCTTCTTTACATATTACACATGTTGGAGTTCTAGCTAATTATCAAGCATTAGAAGAATGGATTAAGAATTTAATCAAGTTGGATGAGCAACGAGAAATAACAAGTTGGAGTTAGAAACATGAGAAGGCCAGAAGAAAGCATGGCATGACAGCACATCGTGTGGATAAAAGCTTGGGATACAAAAATGGTACTCCTTTATGATTCTAAATTTTTGTACCATTTAAGTAAACTCAAAGTAAATTAGTTGGGGCCATATGTTATCACTCACATACTCAAACATGTGCTTTTCAATTAGAGGCACTTGATGGAATACGGTTACCTGGTTACTTCAATAGGAGTAGGCTAAAGCCCTACTATAAATAAGTCTTCGTGGTGTTTGTAATAAGGAAGTGTTGTCATTTAGATTAGGTTTTCTATTCTACATTTCCTTAATATGTTTCCTTATTTGTCACTATGCTTTGTTAATTTAGTTGGTGTGTTTGTGTAATAAAGCACATTTACGCGCCAGAAGCTAATTCTATTTTGAAGAATTTTTATGCACAGAGGACTGCACATACCCTTAGTGTGGGGTAGGTTATTGATATCTAGGTACATGACTGCTGAAAATAATACATGAAAGGAAAAAACTACCACAAAAGTTATTCAAGTTGGATAATTGAAATAAAAAAAGTTGCTTCTAGAAGTAAGGACCATAGGTGGAGGTAGATGACGAAACAAGTATAATGTGAGATAAGTAGAGGCCATAAAGACTACTAGTAAAAGGTGCAAGGTGATGAGGTACTTGAGCACATGTAAGCATGCTGAAGAGAAGTATACAATGAAAAGGTAGGAGGGCATGCTAGAAGGTTATAGCTTGGGTGCAAATATGTACCATGTGGAAAGAATGAAAATGGTTAATTAATGAGAGGATTTTTGGTAGGTGAAGAAGAAATAAATGCACAAACTTTTTGAAAATCTATATAAGGATGGGATGTGATTTCATTTTTACCATTGCAATTGTGATAATTTGAAGGAGCCAAGTGTGACTGAGCTGTGAGAAGAGTATTCAGGTGCGAAGAGTGTGAATCAAGATGAGACGATAATATTTGTGCATAGAGGAAGCTTGCATCCCCATTCATGCGAAGGGTTTGAGAAAACAAAGGCATTAAAAAGAGCTAGGGCACGTAATCTCACCTAGGGCATGTTGAATCAAGCTAGGGTTTGGGTTTGCATGTTGTAAGAGATAAAAGGTGAGTATTTGGAGTTGAAATATTGCAGGTTATAGATGGCACCGAAGAAAGCACCCACAACAAGAGTAAAGGGAAGAAAATGGTTGGTGGAAGAAGAAAATTGCTTCCAAGAGTAATTTCTCATAAATGTAGTATCCAGAGGGTGTGATCATGGGAAAAGAATGGGATTCCCACATCCATCAATGTAAAATAAGTGATTACAACCATCAAACATCAGATAATAAGAAGGAGCTCGATGCGTTGTTGAGCACAAAAATAAACAAGTGCACGATAGAAGATATGCCCGTATGCGATGACGCTGGTGAGAAGTTACTGAAGTAGATTGGAGTCTACCAGTTGTACAAGATACCATAATTTGGGAAGTATGAACCATTGTATCGATGGTTGATGAGAAAATTCCATGAGGACTTTTTCTATTTCGTTGGATAGAGGCTTAAAATCATAGCTGCTTTGATTTCAATGGTGACAGGACTAAGGGCCTTAGGAGTGGATCTGGAGAGTGATTTAACTGATAAGGCCACAATCTTGGAGACAAGGAAGGAGATGGGGTATACCAAAGGTCTACACAACATGGACACTTTGAAAAATTTAAGATGTACCCAATAGTTTAAATAACTACACATTTGGTGACAAAGTTGAATGACCAAAAAATATGGTCGCATGTAAACACAATGTGGCTGTACATTGCAAAGAAGATGTCTCAAGGAGTGGCCTAAAATATCACATATTACATAGAAAATAAAATCATTGAAGAAGCGTGACATGTGATAGAATAACTTTTGGTGTTGTTTTATCGTCTTTAGTGTTCATGGAGATTGGGGTGCTCAATGGGCCAAAGGAGAATATTTGAGAATACCCCACGGAACACAAGCCACTTGCGGAAATATTTGGCAAGTAATTGTGTGATGGATCAATGAGTGGACCATTCAAGTAGAGAGTAAGTATGTGGTATGATAGAATCAGTGTGGCATTCGAAAAGAGTAAGCATACCCAACTAGTTGCCTTCGGTTATGGGTAAGGCGGTTTAGTTTCTAGTCTACTAGCATTTTCACATCGCACGATTTGTGGTAAAGGATGAGGCTTGGAGCCCATGGTGCAAACTTCCATATGCCTTCACAATAAGATATTTCCGTGAATCGGTTCACGGAGTTTTCGATGTACGCCACCTAAGCTTCAATGTAGACAAGGTAGATTGTGACTACCACACTCTAAGAAATAAGTATGTATATCCAGGGAATAATACCTACATTGAGAGGCTTATATCAAATATTATAAGAATGAATCCTGTAAGCTTGAAATTTGGGGACACCAGAGCAGTGCTTGTGTACCTTCAACTCAAGCCCAATCTAGAGAACACTAAGTATGTGGAGAATGAGTTCACACTCCCAGGGCCACCAAAAGGTAAGCATACAATGGAGAATGTTCCAGTGCCTAAACCCATAGAGACAATACAAGTAGATGAAGAAGAGGGGCATGAAGATAGTGGTGGTTTGGAGCACGAGGTAGAAGAAATCCTCTGAATCGAGAAGAAGCTAATCGCATGACTACTTCCCCAAAAACAAGAGGGAGATGATGAGGACTTGGATGCACCCAAGGAGAGTGCCATTTCAAAACAATATTCGTGAGAACAAGGACCCAAAGTTCTACTCCACAATCAGTGAACCGATTGCCTTGAATCTCTCCATAGAAGGAGATAATTGAGAAGAGAAGAATGAAGTTGAATCTGAAAAAGGAGGAAAAAGAGTCTGAGGAAAGCACATCTAATTCCCCTACACCTTCAGAGGACATGGAAGAACAAAAGGATGAAGAAATGAAGGATGGAGAAGAGAAAGAAAGGGAGACAGATGAGACAGTGGACTGATTCTACCGAGGGTACATAAAAACAAGCTCCAAATATTGAAGCCCAAGTTCCTAAGGGGCCAATATCAAAGAGAAAAAGTGGAGAGTATGTTCCACTACCATAGGCTATGCTTGAGGACATAGGAAAAATTGTCCTTGCCCACTTTCGAGCATAATTACACAAAAGGAGTTGTATGGCTGGGAGTATATGGATGAAGAGATGGCAACCGTGTGCACAAGGAAGAAACTGTCATGGTCAATGCACACACATATGGATGAACTAGATTTTGATGCATGTGAAGAGTCATGTGTATCAAGGTGGTTGAAGAAGACACCTCAAGCTAGACACATAATAGTAAAGCCGACTGTTATGTCGATGAAAAAGTGAGAAATGCTTTGGTAAAGGTCTCAATAGAGGTGGCAAGGTGAAATATGGATAAGGATAGAACAATTAGGGTGCTGAGAGAGGAGATAAAAACTAAGGATGAAGAAATAGCGTGCTTAAAGCAAGAAAAGGACTTAGCACAAAAGAAGAATGTTTTTTTCATCAGCATGGCAAAGGAAGTTGGGGATAATATCATGAAAGCAAAGCCACATTTAGAGCCAAAGGTACCCAAAACATTTCCTTCCACAATGCATTATGTAAGTACCCTTATGGATTTAGTGCTTGAAGATGAGCCTCTGCACATGCTATAACCAAAGGATCCAACATAGGAAGCGAAACGGAAAATTCTTCGTGATGCGAAGATTACATCATATGAGGGGTTGCTTCAGAGCTTGCAGGAGGAATTAAATAAAGAAGATCAAGAGATGAATATTTGTACAACGCCATCAGCTGTTATAAGAACCAAGACCATTTTGGAAGATAATGAAGTCTTGAAGGCCATGAAAGATGAAACATTTGGCCATGCAGAATGATTAATGTTTTTCAAATGTAAGCACAAGGCCCTTATAACATGCACAAGAGCCACATAAGGAAAGGCTATATGAGCTTGCTTGATAGATGTGGCAAGGAGGAATATGGATAAGGCTGCAAACATTAGGGTGCTTTGAGAGAGGAGATCAAAACTAAGGATGCGAAATAACGTGCCTAAAGAAAGAAAAGACTTAGCACGGGAAGAAGAAAGTTTTTTTCATCAACATGGCAGAGGAATTTGGGGACAATATCATGAAATAAAATCCACATTTAGATCCAAAGGTACCCAAAACATTTCCTTCAACAATGCATTATGTAAGTACCTTGGTGGACTTAGTGCTTGAAGATGAACCTCTGCACATGCCAGAACCAAAGGATCTAACGCAGGAAGTAGAGTGGGAAAAGGCTTCTGTGATGCAAAAGATTACATCATATGAGGGGTTGCTTTAGAGCTTGCAGGAGGAATTAAAGAAGGTAGATCAAGCGCTGAATATTTGTATAGCGCCAAAAGCCATTATAAGAACCAAGACCATTTTGGAAGATAATGAAGTCTTGAAGGCCATGAAAGATGAAACATTGGGCCATGTAGAATGATTAACGCTTGTCAAACAGAAGCATGAGGTCCTTACAGTAGCACAAGAACCACATAAGGAAAGGATAAATGAGTTTGGGAAACTCATCATGCAAAATATGGAATTGTTAGAAGGAAGAATGACTGTAATGTCTAGTATTGTGTTGGTCTTGCAAAATGAGAAAGGAGAGATTACAAAAGATGAGTTAGAGTCAATTGTAGTGGATATCCTAGAAAAGACAAGAGGCCATGCTCAATGATTGGTAGAATTTAGAGGTGGAAATAAAATAAGAATATCCAAAATTGATTCTTCAGGTTGAAGCAGAAGATACTGCAGGGTAAAATCATTCTTTTATTCATAAATATTCTTTCTATTCTTCTATTCATATTATTTGATTCGTTTTGGGTGAAAACCATTTCCGGGGCAACAATGCAACTAGTGTGGGGTAATGTTGATTATACAAAATCTGGAACTTAGTGAAAAACATATAGAAGGACCACGTGAAGAAGAAGAGCACATTCAAAAGTGCAAAAGGATCGGAAATGATAGTGCACGAAGAAGAGAGAAAAATTCAGGACTTAGCCATTTTCAAGATGAGGATCTATTTTGGAAATAGCATGCGAGAGCATAGAAACCAGTTAGAGACTTGCATAACATGCATTGACTATTTTGGAGGATCAGCTACGAAGTGCTTCAAATGGATGTGGGCTAAAGATAGAGTTCAAAACTGGTAGTTAACTAGAAGAAGTCTATCGTTAGCACACTTGCAAGTGTGCATATTTTTGTAACGCAAGTGCGTGGCTAATAATAAAATGTGACCTATTTTGGGATTAGATAAGAAGTGAAGGGAAAGTCCCCACCCTTATAAATATGTAGTGAACTGTGTAGCATAAGAGAGAGGTCTGAGAGCTAAGTTATTGTGAGTTTATGATGCCAACTCTTATGTGCACATGAGAATATATTGCTATTATTATAAGGAAGTTTCTCCGTATTATTGTATTTAATGTAATGGGGTATTGGTGAATCAAGGTATTTATCATGGTTATAGTTTATTCTTTTTGCATAAATGGTTTCACTATGCTTATTGTTTGATTCATGATACTTTAAGACCTAGATATAGGAAATTCTCTATGGAATGTTAGATTAATTTTGGATCTGAATGTTTTAAGTCTTCATCATGCTAACATCCTACAACAAGAACCCTAAAGAGGGCCTGATACATTTGCATGCTTTGGGTGAGCGCTCGCCTAGGCTAAGTGATGTGCCAAACGCACTGGGATTTTATTGGTGAATTGTTGGTTGCATCATGTAGATCCCACACACAATCAAGCCGAGATTGAACACCTTGACTCTAATGATCATATCACTTTTGATCATACTGCAAACCCACGTAACGAAACAGAGCACAACTTACCCTTATATTTAGAAGTAGTTGTTACCCATCGCAAAATTAAGAGAGTACTTATGGACGGTGGATTTGGTCTAAACATTTGTACTTTGAAGCTAGTTAAGTAGCTAGACCTTTCAAGAGATGGATCTAGGCGCAAAAATATTATAATCACAACTTGTGATAATGAGGAGTGAGAGTCAGTGGGCACTATAGTGATTCCAATGGAAGTAGGGATGACTTGTCATGATATAACGTTCTATGTCCTTGACTTGGATCTACCAGACAACATGCTCTTAGGACACCCATGGATCCATGCCATGCAAGCCATTCCTTCAACTTTCCATCAATGTATCAAGATGTGCCATAAAGGGCGGTAATCAACATTCGGGGTGATCCGAACCATTTACACATTGCACAACCTTGCATAGTTTTTCTCGTGTACCTTATGAATTCCCTTCTATAGACATTATTTTTCCTTTGCAAATAGAGGATATCAAGGAACATGTAGATCCAGATTCACTCACTTCTTGCAATCAAGACTTTCCTTCGTTGGTCAACCCTTTTGCATCATGGGAGGAAACGTTGGCAAAATATGGCCCAGTGAGCCATTCACTCTTGAACAAGCTTTATTAATATTAGATTTATCAGTGTCACCCAGACACGTGGAAAACCCTATTTTCAGTTCAAAAGCACTTGGGATCAATGCCCTAAACCATTAGATAAGTTCATTCCTAGTGGTTTCTTATCCGAGGAAAAGATGTTAGAAGATTCCACTAGTAGAGTACCTAAAGGTACCATGGCTTCATGCCATCAGGCCCCACTATATGTCAAAGGCCACCATATGATGTACGTCATGGGTTACAATGGGTTTGGATGTGGAATCAATGCACAAGGAGAACAGAACCCGTTCCTATCCCTCGCTTCAAAGAAAACAAGCATGGTCTTGTAATAAGACCACATGATGACCCACCATGTGAGATTGATGCCACCTCTTCCAAATGGGATGACGACTCATCTCATTCCGATAACGATGTTGATTCCCAATATAGCCTCTATGAAGATCTTTCCTCCACTAAATTATTCCCTAATTCAGTTGTCCTTACTTTATCCAGGCCCAATCCTCAAGCCAATTACCAAGTAACCCTTGTATATCCCAAACTTCTAGATTATGATAAAAATTTCATGTTCCAATCGATTTCTTTGAGAACGATGAGGCATTTTGGAATTCATGGGACTCAGGGATTCTATTCTAGTTAGGGATCATAAGAAAGGATTTACAATTCAACTAGACACTTGTGCATAATTCAGAGAAGAAGCAGACATGTGTGAATGCTTGAATAATAAGGTCACAAACAAGAATAAGAAAAATTTAGAGAAACCTTGTGCAAGGAATAAATGCAAGTCTCATAGCGAAATTTTTTTTTGAAGCACTTGTAGACAAACATAATGAAGAACCTATGGAAAAAATGATCTATCCATTCAAGGATGATGATGAGCTACCTAAGGAGGTTGACCTTACTCTTCCCCCTGATCCTACGTGGATGGAAGATACCTCTAATATGCTTGTGGAAGAAACCATTAGTGTTAACATTGGCTCAGAAGAGAAACCTAAAATGATAAAGTTAGGAGCTTCACTCTCAACTCAATAATAAAATGTTTTTGTGGAGTTATTACAAGAATATGCAGATATATTTGCATGGTCATATGCCGATATGCCTAGTTTGGACCCAAACTTGGTCATGCACAACCTTGTTGTGCACCCATATGCCAAACCCATCAAGTAGAAGTTGAGACGATGCACCCTACAGGTTGTGCTCCTTGTCGAAGAAGATTTCGAGAAATTATTAGCTCACGATTTCATTAATCCCATCAACTATTCAGAGTGGATATCAAATATAGTCCATGTTTAGAAGAAACTTGTTGGCATAAGGATCTACACCGACTTCTGTGACATCAATAAGGCATGTCCCAAAGATGACTTCCCCTTGCCTAATATTGACATGATTATTGATTCTACCACCGGTTATGAAATGTTTTCCTTAATGGATGGTTTTTCAGTTATAACCAAATCAGAATTGTAGAGGAGGATCAACATAAGACATCCTTCATCACCCCTTTGGGGACATTTTGTTACAAGGTCATGCCTTTCGGACTCAATAATTCCGGGCCACCTATCAACATGCAATGATTGTCATCTTCCATGACATGATGAATGACATCATGGAGGATTACGTTGATGATATCTTGGCAAAGTCCAAAAGTAGAGGAGAACACCTTGAAGTGCTGAGATGTATTTTCTAGCATCTCTAGGATTACAAGGTACACTTGAACCCCAAGAAGTGTGTCTTTGGCATTTTTTCAGGGAAGCTCCTAGGTTTCATTGTTTCACAAAGAGGAATAGAAGTGGACCTGCAAAGGTTACAACTATCACATAAATGCCTCCACCTACAAATCTCAAGAAAATAAGGAGTTTACAAGGAAAGATTTAGGAAATCCATCGTTTTATTTCACATCTTGTGGATAAGTGCCACCCATTTACACATCTCCTCAAAAGGATGTTGCATTCAACTGGGGACCAAAATGTCAAAAGGAATTTTCATTGCTAAAACAATACCTTTTCAACCCACTTGTACTCATGCCGACTACCCCAGTGAACCTCTCCTCTTATATATCTTAGCTACCCAATTTGCTATTGGTGCATTGCTTGCCCAATATGACCTAGACCACAGAGAAAGGGCAATTTATTACCTTAGTCGCACCTTGATTTCCTATGAGTTAAATTACCCATAGATTGAAAAGGCATGCTTAGCGATCGTACTCACCTTTCAAAATCTTTTCCATTATCTACTTAAAAACAAAACCAAGCTAATATCCAAAGTTGACCCTCTTAAGTACCTTTTATCAAAACTCGCCCTTATAAGACGAATGGCTAATTGGATCATTCTCCTAAGTGAATTTGATATTGAGTATGTGAATCAGAAATCCTTAAAGGGACAATTATTGGCTGATCGATTAGCAAAAGCTTATCTACCAGAATGGAACCTTTGTGTTTGGACTGCCGCGATGCATCCATGATGTATGTTGAAGAATCCATAGAATGGAAGTTCCTCTTTTATGGATCATTCACCTTCCACGGATCCAAGGAGTAGTGATCATCACTCCCACATGTGAGGTTATTCCAAGAGCATTCTGTTTGGGATTCCTTGCACTAATAACATTACAGAGTATGAGGCACTCATTGCTGGCCTCAAGCTAGCTATCACTTGGAATATCGATAGCTACGAGTCATTGGGGACTCCCAACTTATCATTAAACAATTTAATGATGAGTATAAAGTCAAATATGAAAAACTTGTTCCATACGAGAAATTGGTTGAAACCTTGAAGGATTATTTTACATATATTGTCTTTGAGAAAAATCCGAGGTCACATAATAGATCGAAGATGCTATGGCTATAATTGGGTCTCTCTTACACATTCCACCTCAAGAAAGAAAAATGTCTTTCTTTGTAGAGAATTTACAAATACCCGCATATGACATGCCATAATCTTGTTTGGCATGTGAAATTGTTGGTCCATCCTCCCCTTGGTATGACCCTATATTTAGATACCTACAAGATGGCACATTTCCCTAGACATTACCCATTTTGAGAAGAAATCCCTTATCCTTCGTATAGCCCATTATACCCTCCTAGGAGACACCCTTTATCGTCATGGCTACGACAGGAATCTGATTTGCTATTTGAATGTTATTGACTCATTCCATGCTATTAAGTACATGGTGGTATTTGTGGAGCACACACTAGTGGTATGGTTTTGGTTAAGAAGTTATTAAGAGTAGGTTATTATTGGCCCGTCATGGAAGCAGACTGTTGTAATTTTTTCAAGAAATGTGAGCTATGAAAAAAGTATGGGAACTTGATACATGCACCAACACGAGACTTTGAATCCTATCGCAACACCTTAGCCATTTTCTAAATGGGGC
Organism: Taxus wallichiana var. yunnanensis; assembly: GCA_018340775.1. Taxonomy (NCBI): domain Eukaryota; kingdom Viridiplantae; phylum Streptophyta; class Pinopsida; order Cupressales; family Taxaceae; genus Taxus; species Taxus wallichiana. Next base: position 795,516,075 of record CM031242.1, read on the forward strand.
CTAGATCTCATAAGGAAGCTCCATCCATCTTCTTCGGATGGCCACAAACACATTATCATCACCACCGAGTATTTTACTAAATGGGTATAGGTTGTTCCTTTTACTTACGTCACCAAAGTGTACAAATTTCCAAATTCATCATGACTCATATCATCATTGTTACGTATCCCTTCCACTATTTTCACTGATAATGGTAAATCCTTAAAAAAATGGTTAAGATATTATGTCAACGTTTCCATATTCAACTCAAGTGGTCTACCCCCTATTACCCCCAAGGTAATGGAAAAGCCAAAGCTACCAATAAAACCCTTGTACAAATCATGGAGAAAATGGTAAGTAAGACTGGCCGTAATTGGCACTTATAGATACATCCCACCCTCTAGGCCTATCGAACCTCCATCCACACTCCTACTGGTATAACCCCATATTCCCTAGTTTATGGAACTGAAGCCATCATACCCTTGGAAGTGGAGCTTCCCTCCTTGAGAATATCTCTTTGGGATTATCTTGATAAAGATGAAGACTATAGAGTATCTCGACTAGCAGAGCTGGAACTATTGGATGAAAAGTGGATAAGAGCACTTAATCACCTCAAGGTCTACTAGAACAGTATCAAGAGGATATAACAAATAGATCATTCATCATGAATTTGATGTAGGTGATCTAGTCTTTGAAAGAAAATCAAAAGAACAACTGTCAAGTATAGAGAAAAGAAAGATAAGTTTGAGGCCAACTGGATAGGGCCTTATATAGTGGTTGTTAAATATGGGTAAGGAGCTTATAAAATAGCATATTTAGATGGTGAAGAAATTCCGAACCAATGAATGATATGCATCTCAAGTGTTTCTACGCTTAAACATTATGATAATATTATATAAGAACTAAAAATAGAAAAACAAAGAAAAAACAAGAAAAACATGAAAAATTTAAGAAAATAAGGAAGAAAAAAATAGGTCGTCCACATGTGAAAACCACACAATTGTGGCGCAGTGGGGAAGTCTTTGGGTGAAAACTGGTTTCCGGTGCTCAAGGAAGATTCATCAGTCATAAGTTAATCTTGCATGAGGATGGGAAACCCTCACCAATTTCTAGAAATGACTTCCTTTGATAGGTTTAGGAACCCTATCGAATCCATCTTCACCTAGCCGTGATCTGGCTTATTTGCTCTCATATCTGCATGAAGGATGTGCCTTTTTATATTCCCATCTAACATTGGGGGCACCTTCACATTCCACTTTCTTATACATATGTGCATGACATTCTTCCCTTTGTATATTCCCACATCACGTTGGGGGCATCCACGCTTCTTTTTCCTTGTACATTGCTTTCAGAACATGACCTTAGAAAATAAAAACAAGCATTCAGAAAAAGATACAAAAATCTAAACATTCAAAAATCCCCTTCTAGGGATGAAGCTACACCACCATTGTAAAATTGTCTTTGGGAACCACGAAAACAATGTGAACAGTAGCTTTGAGAATTTTTATTTCAAGATAACCCAAAAACATTAGAAAATATATCAATGTTGTCCTACAAAAACAAGGTAGTGATTTAATTGCTTTTAGTTGTCGATTTGTATAGTTTTGGTTGTATAATTGTTTAGTTTTATTAGCTTTTGCTTGTGTGATTTTTTACCACACCTATGCTGTTATCACATCTATCATTTATCATTCGTCACATATAACATAATCTACTACATCATATATACAAAAATGCTAAGTTTTACATCATGCATGTATACTAAGCTAATCATCACATATCATATCATCAATGGGGGCAAGAAGGGTTGCACATGATCACAAATCTATCCCCCCTGTACCAATATCATCTAATATAATCCCAAGTGCTAGTATCTACCAAAATATCTCACGTACAAAATGTAGGATATCATCTAAACCACCCTTGGGCACTAGTTTCCACCTAGCGCTTATCTCTTCACCCTGAGGAATTTTTAAATATTTCCAGGGGCTTCTTGTCTTCTATTTTTATCTAGCACCATCATTATTTTCAAAATAATAATTATTGTTCCATTTATCTTCACACTTTGGGCATTTTATCGCTACCCGATGCTTGCTATCTTTGCCTTGGGACATTTTCACATGCTTTTAGGTGACCTTCCATTTCCTAAATTCTTTTGACCAATAAAAAATTTTAAAAATTATAAAACCATTCAAAAATCCAAAAAAATCGTAAACACTTTGAAAATGGAATAAAATTTGTAAAAATCTCATTTGCAACTAAAATTTGTGTCTCTCACATGGCACTCATTTCGTATCTTGTTGATGTTTTCACATGTTTTAAAACAACGACTCATGGATCACCCAAATCTACAATCATTTACAAAAACTATGTTGCTTACTTCATCTATACTCTGGGGCACTATCAGTTGCTTGGTACTATTTTCATCATGCACATTACTTTTCCATTAGACCCAAGTGTCCTCCATCATTTCCCTTGCATACAAAAATTTCTTGGAGCATCATTTTAAAACCCTTTTCATTTATCAAAACATTTGGGAATACATCTTGATAAAAAAATATTTGTGCAACTATCTTGAACATTTTTGGTTTGAGTGTGTGTGATTGTACTTATTTCCCTGTTAGATGAGTTTGTTTACTTCTTAAATTACATTGTATGTTTGTATGCTGCATGGAGTTTTTGTTTTAGCAAGGGATGATTGTTTGTATCTTGGATTTTCATGTCATTTTACGCTTCCTTCGCATGCTTACATTTTAATAAGGACCGATGATGAGGATTCTAAGAAAAATGATGATTAAAAATTATTTACACTGGTTTGTGGATAGCTCAATATCCATTTTTCTTGTTGTTCTCTAATCTTCTCTTCACACTTTTCTTTCTTTTGTTCTCTTCTTGATTATTGATTGAGTTCTTCCATCACCCCATCGACACTCGATGGGGCATCCCTTTAGTTAACTAATTTTTCTTCTACCCCTTCAAAAAACATCATTTTCTTATGTTTGTCTACTTTCTTTGAAGTGAAGTAGCTTATGTCACCCAAAAGAGGGGAAAATGTAGGCACCTATAGTTTGGTCAAAGAACTATTATTCCTAATATTGTGCTAACTATCATCATCCTTACAAATTGACGACACCTCGTTAATTAGGCTCCTCTAACTCATTGTTTACGACATTCTTTTGGTCGTATTTCTCCTATAAATCAACTAATAGGGTTAGTATAATCCTTTATTGGCTAAACCATCTCCTCATCCTCTTCTATACCACTTTTACTAACTTCCTAGATTATCAATTCATTTCATTGGATTGATTAGATCCCTGAAATGCTATTGAAACCCTAATTCCTCTCTAAACATGATTAACTATTCTAACCTTGTTTAACTATTTTTAACCATGATTAACTTCTTCTAAACCTAGTCAAATATTACTTTGACTCCCTAATCAACTTTTTGTCTTATCTTTTAGTCCCACATGCACCAAAATTCCTCCACTTTCCCAAATGGAAAACTATAAATAGCCCACTACCCCCTCTCATTTCTAAGAACTCTCCTTCTTCCTAACATAAACTATAGTATTATTGCTAGGGTTTAGGGTTATTCCATTTCTTTCATTCAGCTATTTCTTTTCCATTGCACTACACACCAAACATTGAGTAAATGGGAAGAACCATTGGCCTTAAAGCCATTAATGGTGAGCTCCCATTCTCATAATCACAAACTGATTGCTTAGATCCTTATTAGGTTCATTTTTAAAGCTTTCAAGAGTAGAGGATTACTAAATATGCTAGATTTTCTTGTTTATTTCAATATTAATGTATGCATAGTAATGAATCATTTTTTTATCTCTTATCCGATGGTCCATTGACTAGTTTTTCAAAAGCCTTTGGGTTTTCTTTAGAGATTCTTACCCCATGTCCATGGATTTTGTAACTTTTCATTGAACAAAAAAATATGAAATGTATGTAAAAAGTGTGAAAGTGCTGAAAAGTAGAGAAAGGAAAATGTGCACTTGATCTGTGACGAGTGAAAGAGGTAGAAAATATCCTGAAGATGTTGATGAAGAACGAGTTTTTTAGGCGATCTCATGCCATTTGTGCTGAATGTCAATTTTTTGGGTGAGCTTACACCATGACGGATGCAAGTGTAGATAGAATGGTCTAGTTTTACTCTCCAACCTTTGACCGCTTTACAAGTAACAAAAGCATTGTAGATGGTGTGTGTAAATCCAATCCAATGCGAATGCTAAGTGTTGAAGGATTGTCTTCCATGTAAAAATCCTCTATAACAATGGTGAAAACTATGTTAAACTGAAAAATGTTTTATATCTACCCAGTCTCGGTGCCCATGAAGGGACAAGAATGCTTAGGCACCCAAGTATGATTTTGGGTGCTAGTGTGTCTGCATTGCTAAAATTAAGGATCCAGTGTCTGATTTTGAGCCACATCTCGAGACTAAATACTATGTTTTCTCTATACTGAACTATTTCTGTGGACTACTAAATGGTGTGATTGATTCAAACAATATATGCCCCTCCTCATTTGGGGTGCATACGGCCTAAAAGAGGACCCCATGATGAAATAATACTTGATATATAGGAGGGAATGTGCTTGGTAAAAACCAAGGCACATGAAAACAATGGCTAGGAGATAAGTGTTAGTGCAAAAAGGAATGCTTAGAGAAACCAATGTAACCTAACAAGTAAGAAGAAAATGTAGACCACAAAAAGTGGGTTACAAACATGGGAAATCACTCACGATGTCACAAGACAATTGAGGCCATGGTGGGAAAAAAATATAGTGGGCACACAAGTCAAAGAATAGGGAAAATCCTGTAAATAATTGCATACAAGAGTAGACAATGACAAACAAACATCGACAACCATGGTGGAAAATAGTTCCTACAAGGAAAATTCTGCACATGAAGCATTTGTTAACATGTTAGAGAGATAGAAATTATGTCAAAGTGTGTATAATCTGATATAGTAGTGTGATAGTATGAAATGAAACAATAACACCTGTAGTATGTACGAAAGTGATTGCTCCCAGGAGCCATTGTGGGAGTGGTATGAGGTATTGCACCAAGCATCCATGTTGTATGTATCAATATGTGTAGGGTATGTGATAAAAAATAGAAAGCAAGTGAATGCATATATGTATATAGAAAGATAATGAAATACAAGATATCGACTAGCATGATAAGAAAAGTGTACATGTGAGTATAAGCAAGTAAGAACTATGTGCAACCTAGGTATGTAGCATATTGTGGGTGTGAATGGAATGAAATGCATTGTGAGTGTGATAGGAGCAGTGTGCCCCCAAGTATGGATGTAAGCATGAGTGAAATGAGGTTCATTTATACAAGACCCATCAGCTAGTCAAGAATGAACCATAGAACAAGAGTGTGTCATCGGGAAATGGTTCGAATGATGTGTTGTATGCAAGAAAGAGTCAAACATTGGAGCATGGAGCATAAATTGTAGAATGATGTGATGTGTAAGATTGAATTCAAAATTAAAAGAATTGATCGTGAAGCTAGAATGATTGATGATGTAGCATAGAGCGTAGATCATAGAATGTGTGAATAAGATGCTAGAAAGTATTAATTGTGAAGTACAGTGTGAATTGTAGAGTAGTATCACATGATGTGAAAGATAAAGAGAGATGAATTGATTGATGTAGGAGGTGTAGAAAAATATGATATAAATATTGATTATGAATCACAAAGCGTAGGTTGTATAATAACATATCATTGTGTGCTAGAAATATTACATAAGCTGCTAGAAGGATTGGTCATGAATGTGAAGTGTAGGTTGTGATTAAGGTGAGGTTCAATTCAAATTTAGACCCTCAACAGTTGAGTATGAACCATGGAACTAGAGTGCATCATTAGGTAGTGATATATGCACTATAAAGGTTTCATTAGAAAGCGTTTAATGTAGAATAATAAAGTGTTATGCACAAAAAGAATGTGCTGAAATGATGTAGATTGAAAGTGTATAGTGTGTTGTTTGAGAATGCGACACTAAAAATATGTGTTGAATGTTCCGAGTGTGAAGATGTGTAGTGTGCAGTGCAAGATGTGTAGAATGTGTAATAGTAGGAGATGCAAAAAGAGTGTAGAATGTGTAAGTGTAGAAAGCACAAAGTGTGTATGATGTATAATAGATATAAGAAATGTTGTAGGTGCGTAGTGTGTGAAATGTACAACATGTGAGGTTCATGTATATAATATACCCTTAATAGTCAAGTGTGAACCTTAGCACAAGAGTGTGACATAGGGTAATGATGATACAAGCGGGGGTATAAAATTACGCAAGATGAATGTATACAAATGTGAAGTATGAGATATATAGATGTGCTGATAGAAATGATATAAACCCAATGATATAAGGAGGGGAATAAGTATGATGCCCCCTAAGTATCTGAGGATATGCAAGCTATCCAATAAAAATGAAGGGTGAGGGTCCTCCACCCGATTCATAAGGAAATGAAGATGTGTGAAAATTATCTAAAGGCGGGTGGTGAGTGAGATAGATGATGTAATGGAGGCCAAGGTGGTGAATACCTACATGAATGAGACCGCAAAGGTGATGTGCATCCAGTAGAAGAATGAGGTGGTGTACACCGAGATGAAGGAGACCTAGGAGGTGATGAATACTTAGGTGAAGAAGGCATATGAGTTGATTTGTACCTAGATGGAAGATGCCTATGAGGTGATGTGCACCTAGATGGAGGAGGCCTATGAGGTGATGTGTACCTAGATGAAGGAACTATCTAAGTAATGGACCTAGACTAATGAGATGGGCTAACAGACCTATGAGGACGAGTGTGTCATACACGGGCAGGAGAGATAAGATTATATTGTGCTTTATATTTTAGAGTTCCAAGGTACCTAGATACTCTAGCAAGTGTGAGGGCCACCTCAAGAGGAGGTTGAGGCCAAGGTGTGCATAGAGGGACACCTCAAATAGTGACAACCTAGTTTTTATGGATGAACTTGAGACACAAGTGAGGCATGGAAATAATTTCTTGAGTGGCCATGACCAATGGAAAGCCTAAGAGCATGTCATAATTTTTGACACTAGGTGCCACAAGGAAAGGAACAAGCATGGTGAGAGGACCAATAGTGACTAGAATCTTAACATAGCCATAAGATCTAGGCACTAGATATGAGATCTCATGAGAGTAGATAGTGATGGCAACAAGTAGTGCAATAGAGCATGAATTTTGATGGATTGATGGATCAATCATAGTATTATTGATAACAATAGATCAAAACGAAGCAATTTGTTGTGAAAGTAATTAGTGGAGAACGTAGCATGACGATCGTAACTAGAAAATGTAATAAAAGCTGGAGATGAATCAAAGGTGTGAGGAATAAGAAAATAAAGAGGTCCCAATGAAGGATGAGGGTGTTAGGAATAAACTTAGGTTAATTCATCATTTACTAAGTTGTAATGTTAAAGTAATTACATTTTATTATTTTAACTTACTTAGTTGTTAGTTAGCTATTATCTAGTCATCACATCCCTAGATTAATGATGGATATACTATTGTTAGTTTTTATTTTTGAATGTTCCCGATGTGATTAGTTAGGGGCAATATGCTATTTTTGCATATTTTTGTAGTTAGTATATTTGATCCACTTTTCATGGATGTTGTTACTATTGTACAATGTCTATAAACATTACAGACTTCTTCATTTGATATGTATGAAGGGTTTCCAGAATATTACATTCTTAAGATTTGGTATCGAGTTGGTTGATCCCGGTTTACGTGATATTGTAGGATCCTGAATCACCAAGGAGGAAAGAAAGAGGTTGCGAAGTTTGAAGCACTAGAGGAAGTTGGAGCTGCATTGGAGAGCCATAGAGCCTCTCATCCCATTCCTAGCCCATTGCATGCATACCCACATCCCCTTGTGTTAATCTGCACATATTGTTGTAGATTTATTTTCTACACAGATGATGAAAATATGTAGATTAAAAAATTTAAATAAAATTACATAATCTCGCTACTACATTTGGCAGAATGGTGGAGGTTTTGAACTAATCTACAAAGCTGATTTGACCATGTTGGGAGTCCTTGGCAAGCTGGTTTAGATTTGGGCATTGCATCAAACTGTTTGCATCCAGATCAAGCTCCATATAGAGCTCTACATAGATTTGTGTTTGGAAAAGGTGTGTTGACATTTGCATAGCCCACAAGCTTGGGCGTATTGGGGCTCAAATCATGCCAAGTGACTAGATCCACACTGATTTGGGGAAAAAAATTGACTTATAGCTGATAAAGTTGACCTACACGACAAGCAAACAGCCACACAGAAAAAAACATGCACAAAAATGTGGAGGAGAAAATTTAAGTGGTAGAGGCGTCAAACCAAATAGAAAGAAAAAGTTGACGCTTCTTTACTACGGTGGAGCAAAAACAAAACAGTTGCATCTAAGAGAATACAATAGGTGGCCAAATAAAAATAAAAATCACAAGCGGTGAAGGTGGATATCTCGAAGCGCATTCGAGCTAGGTAAGCCCTAATTAGGTCGACATGTTTTTAAAAAAATAAAAAATTCCATTTTTGGATTTTGTGAAAATAATTAGAAATAGATTTTTTTCCATTTTTGGAAAGGGCCCCGGAAAGATATTTAAATTAGAATTTAAACAAGTCATAACTTTCAAATGGTACCTCAGATTGAGGTGCCATTTTTAAAAAAATTTTATGGTTTTTTGATCTCTACGTCTTGGTCCAAATTTTAATAAGCTTTGTAGTGTAAAAATTTCAAAAAAAAATTATCTCCCAATTGGTCCGAAATATCATTTCGAGCCTTTTTTGTAAAGGTAAAGAGGCCAAAGAGCCCAAAATTTTGTACTCACAATGTATCCCAAAAGGGAATTTTTCCACGAAGAAGAGACAAAATTGTAATCACACTATCATTATAAAGTGCCAAAACTTTTTCATTCTCATGGAGCTAGTTGTCTTCACTTTTCACTTAGAATTTAGGGGAAAAGATGAAATACTTGCAAATTCTTCATTGATCGCTCAATAGTGGTATTCCTTGCAGATTAGAGAAAAGTGAATGGAGGGTAGTTTTTCGTGCCAGTTCCAATTTTGAGCTACGAGACAACCCAAGAAGAGGTTTTATTGAGCCAAGAGCCAACCCAACAGAGGTTTTCAAAATGTTCAGAGCTACTCATTTGTTTTTGAGCACATGTGCCAACCTAAAAGAGATTCTAGACATCCAGAGATACTTCGTGAGCCTATTCCATCTCTTGTATATCATTCAAAGGAAGTACCTTCATCCATCTACTCCTGTTCAGATGAGATCCAAAGAGAACATAATAAATTAATGGGGAATGATAAAGTCATTTGAGTCACCTTAGAATAGGTTTCTTTTAGCATTTTTGTCCTAATGAATGTTTACATCATGTAAATGTTATCCAAAATGAGCCCCTACTTATTTTGGCTAACTTACCTTCATTCTTTCCTTTCTTGTGCTTCAAATTAATTTTCAAACATTGTAAGCACTCAAAAGATTATGGAAATTACTTCATCGATAGATAATTTCTTCCCCTTTCCGAAAGGTAAAGAAGTCCTCCTAACTCCTTGTATTTTTTGAGTTATGGCTCGGTGGAGTTTTGAGGGAAATTTTCCCTGGCAGACCCGTGGAGGTAAGGAAGCATTTTTGTAAAGGAAAATTTTTCAAGGTGGACCCGCTGGGAATTTTTTTCGCACTTAGCCTTTTGGCTAAATAACTCAAAGGAAAATTTTGGCCCACGGGCTCGCAACGATAAAGGAAAAGAAATTGATTAAGGCCCACAACTCATGAAATGATGCCACGTGTCAAGGTGGAGTGATAGGTGCGAGAGGGGACTTTAAGTTTTTTGTCGTTTGGTCAAAAAGTGTCAAAGGAAAAAATAGGAGCGCATCCCCACCGAGCTAAGTAGAGGGTGCCACATGTCCATTCATCGGCGGGGATCGGGATGATTTTGGAAAATTTTCCAAAGTGGTGAAAATGGTAAAAGGCAAGAATGGGCCGCATCTCCTCAGCTAATCAGGCAGTGCCATGTGTCTCGGAGCGGTGGGGCAACAGAGAATTTTGGGAAAATTTCCCATTTTCACGAAAGGGGCAAAATATTGTTTTAAAGCCATAGATCAACCAGAAGGTGCCACTTGTCATCGGGCTGGCAGCGGTGCGGAGATTTTTGGAAAATTTTCCCAATTTGAAAAAAAGAGGGAAAAAGGTCAAGTTTTGGCCCACCGACCCGATTTTTGCCCTAATTTTGCCATTTTTCCCTAAATCTTCAAAGGGGCATATCTTTCACACCAGAGCTCAGATTTTTGCAATTTTGGTATCATTGGAAAGCTGGTGAAATTCTCCACATGATGGACCCTTCAATTTAAAATTTTGATGGATTTTTTAGGAGAAAAATGGGAAAATGTCTCTGACATGGAAAAGTTGCAAAAAATGACCCCAACCACCAAAATTAATGAAGTATGGGCCTCTTTCTTGCTCTACGAAGCAATGTACTTCAAGTATGGGATTTTTCATGGAAACCCATCATTTTGTAGGCCAATTAAATAGATCTTGTTAGTGGTTGAATTTTTAAATTGATTTACCTACATTTTCTTGGTTCTTTCATTCTGTTCAAGTGATAAAAGCCAGTTTTGGCTCATTTGTAAAAGTTGTTCATCATTCTTCTCTACCTCTCCCTTCTTTTCTTCCCTAGGGTTGAAAATGGAGTTTGAACCTCCTCCCCTACTCTGTAATGGCATTTTTGCCTCTTACCCATGAAATGATGTTTTGTGTAAACTTCTGGAGTAATAAAAATGTGTTTTGTGATGCATTTGTCCATCCTTGCTCATTTTTGGTTGTTTTCTTCTTGCCTCTCTTCATTGTAGGTATTTGTGCATGTTTGGATGTTCATTATAGGTTTTAGAGCTGTGTTCATGGAGTTTTGGAACATTTTTTGTGTGAAATCCATCTTTGGTCTATGATGCACTTGTCCATCCTTCCATTGCTCACCTCTCTTTGTTTCCATGGTAGTTTTGATAGATGATCAACATTTTCCTTCTCTGGTGTATCACCATTTTAGTGTAGGATCTATTTTTTCTAGTTTTCTTTCTCTCCCTGTCTCCTTGGAAGTTAGATTAGGTTAGATTAGCTTGCTTGCACTGGAATAGCTTGTGGCAGGTAGTTTAGGAAGAGGAACTAGCCTTCTCTGGAGAGCTTTCCCCATTTGCAAAGGTCCCACACTTTGGGAAAGCTCAATGTTGTGCAATCACACCAAATGACTTTGCCTTAGAAAAGTAGATCCATAACTCATTTGGGGGTGCTATGATTTTACACTAACAGTTTTGGCACACCCAGTGGGACCCAAGAGGTCTTCCACTTCATTTTAAAACACATTTGGTGACTCCATCTAATCAACAACCCATATCAGAAGTTGCAGACCCTCTTTCCATTCATTTTCATTCATTTTTCATCCACTCTTCCTTCCATCTCTTCCATAATCTTTCATTCCATGAAGTTTTGAAATCATGACTTCATTTATATCATGGAATTCACATTTACAACAACAACAATGTTTCCCACCTCCAACATATTTTTCAAATCCTCCACTCAACATTTTGATCAAATTAAAAACCAGTATGGATATCCATATGAGCAATGCCAAAATTAGTTTGGCTATGAAGCACATCAATAGCAAGGGTATGCATGCAATGAAGACAATCTAATGTAATATGCTGGTCTGCATTGGAAAAAATCCAAAAAATGGAGATTTGCATGGTGTAATCTAGGGTGCAAACTCAAATGGAGGATTTCAAAATTGGTTGTAGGGCACCTTGTCCATGGGTTGGCCTTTTTCCAAGACACTTCAAAGACTCGAGAAGCTAGACTTCATGGTGGAGATGCTGCCCCAACTTGCACAACGGACAGTGGAGATAGAGGCCTATGAACTTGGTGTCAGGAAGTCTTGTCAATGGGTAAATCCTACACCATCATTTAGTAATTTTCTCTCTACTCCTCAAGTAACACCACCTCAATTTGGGTTTCGGTTTCCAAATCCGCACCATGCTGCTCCAAATTTTGGTTTCATTTCTCCATCCCCTAGTCTTCCACCTCATCTCAATTCTTCTATCATTTTCCCTTCCAAACAGTCATCCCCTCCACAAGAGCTAAAATAAATACCTTCCACTCCAAGGAAACAAGAAGTTTCATCTCTTCCACCACCACAAATAATTGCAAAACCGGTTGAGTCACAAATCCATGTTAGGAAGATAAAAATCAGAATGCCAATCAAGGATAACAAAAAGAGGAGCCCAACAGAAAAGAAATGATAGACAATCTGAAGAGTTGGGCTGCTAAATTTGGGATAACAAATATCCCCTTGATGGTTAAGCCTTCAGAGGAGGTTAGAGTTGAAGAACAAGTGGTGGCCAAGGCTGATTTTATAGTAGCAGAGAAGCAAGAAGATCATTCATCAGTTTTCTCAGAGTGTAGTGTCCATGTTGGCACTCTACTTGAAGAAAATTTTGGTCCAATTCAAGTTGCACAATCAGCCATGGAAAGGAGCTCTGAAGAAGATCTTGCAGTCCCAACTTGTCCTCTAGAGCAACAAATTGAAGAGTTTGATTTGTCAAACTTCATGCTAGAGGAAGAGTTTAATCAAGAGCAAGATGATATTCAAGCAACAAAGAAAGGAGAAGTTTCTCTAAATCAAAAGAAGAGGAGCACATTCTAGCTATGGAGGAGAAAAATTTAGATCCAAAAGATTTGAATGCAAAATAGGCTATAGGAGAACCTTCATTTCTTCCTTATACTTCATTCTCTTCAAGCTCCAACATTGAATAAGAGTTTGATATTTTAAACTTCATATTTGAGAATGAAGTAAATCATGGTGAACAAGTTGTAGACTAAGAAGACACCATGGAAGAGGTTGAAAAGTTGCAACAAGACAACAAAGAGGTAGATTATCTATCAGATTTTTAGGACTGTTTTGATGGAGAAGAACCGGTTGAGTTTCTATTTTTTTCTCCTTCATCATCCACCTTCCAAGCACATGAGCCTACTATCATGGAGGAGAACTTTCAATTGCAGTAGCTTGCATATTATAACAGCTCTTTGGAATCAAGTTTGGGAGATTTAAATCTTCCATGTTCTTCATTGGAGGAAGAAGGGAAAGAGCAGAAGAACTTCACCATTTCTTCCACACCATCCATTCAAGAAGGTCTACAAGAGGACTCCATTTTGGAGTTGAATTTCAGAGCTATGGGCACATCCAAAGGATTAGACCATGCCCAATCAGGTACTTGGCTTCATTGGAGCTAAGGAGAAGCTATAACCAGATCATGCTTACTCCCGAGCATGATGATGATATGTAAAGTACCAAGGATTAGCTGCAATGCCTCTTCAATCCAAATGCAGAGAAACTAAAAGAGGTATTTGATTTGTCTCCGGTGATACCTTGTTGATTTGGGTAGAATACCAGCTTATAGTTGATTTTCCACTCATACAACCAGCCATGTTCAGTGTCAAATCAATTGCATCACTTTCTAATTTTAAGGAAAGGAAGCTATTTTGTACAACCGATTCACGGGGTTTGTTTAACTTACCTTTGCTCTTGGTTAGAGCGGTGTAGGTAGGTTTCCTTTTAGCAAAATAAGTGCTTTTACACACTATACATGTTCCATCTAGAGCATGTATGATTTCCAATTTTATACATAGATTTTGGTGTTATTTTGGTTGCTCTTGCACAATGCATTTAGTGGCTTTTAGTGAGGATCAACTCCAAGTTCAGTGGGTTTCCAAGTGGCTCAGAGGTCAGATTTACATAGTTCAAATCAGAGTTGGTTATCAGGCTTGACTCCATGCCCAATGGATGCAACAAAGGCCATTGATCATTCATCTAGCAGCGGATGACCCTCGAGAGTTTCCAAAATTGTTATTTAAAATGAGCCCCTGCTTATTTTGGCTAACTTGCCTTCATTCTTTCCTTCCTCGTGCTTCAACTTCAATTTTCACACATTTTAAGAAATCAAAAGATTTTGGAAATTGCTTCATCAGATAGAGAATTTCTTTCCCTTTCCAGAAAGGTAAAGAAGTCCTCCTAACTCCTTGTATTTTATGATTTATGGCTCAATGAATTTTGGAGGGGAATTTTTCCTTGGGCAGGCCCGCAGAGGTAAGGAAGCATTTTTGCCAAGGAAAATTTGCCAAGGTGGACTCGCGGGAAATATTTTGGCACTTAGCCTTTTGGATAAAAAAATCAAAGGGAAATTTCAGCCTGCAAGCCCACAAGGATAAAGGAAAAGAAATTGATTAAGGCCTACAACTCATGAAATGATGCCACGTGTTAAGGCGGAGCAACAGACACCAGAGGGGACTTCAAGTTTTTTGGCGTTTGGTCAAAATGTGTCAAAGGAAAAAATAGGAGCACATCCCCACCGAGCTAAGCAAAAGGATGCCACATGTCCATTCATCGGTGGGGATCGGGGCATTGGGAGGATTTTGGAATTTTTTCCAAAGTGGTGAAAAATGTAAAAGTGAAGAATGGGCCGCATCTCCTCGCTAATCAGGTAGTGCCACATGTCTCGGAGCGGCGGGGCTGCGGAGAATTTTGGGAAAATTTCCCATTTTCGTGAAAGGGGAAAAATATTGTTTTGAAGCCACGGATCAACCAGAAGGTGCCACATGTCATCGAGGCCGGTGGGGTGCGGAGATTTTTGGAAAAATTTCCCAATTTGAAAAAAGAGGAAAAAGGTCAAGTTTTGGCCTCGTCGACTCATTTTTTTCCCTAAATCTTCAGAGGGGCATATCTTTCGCACCAGAGCTCAGATTTTCATGCTTTTGGTATCATTAGAAATCTGGTGAAATCATCCACACGATGGACCCTTCAATTTTAAATTTTGATGGAGTTTTGTGGGAGAAAAATGGGAAAACGTCTCTCACATGGAAAAATTGCAGAAAATGACCCCAACAACCAAAATTAATGAAGTATGGGCCTCTTTCTCACTCTGCGAAGCAATGTACTTCAAAGTATGGGATTTTTCATGGAAAACCATCATTTTTAGGCCAATTAAATGGATCTTATTGGTGGTTGAAGTTTCAAATTGATTTACCCATGTTTTCTCATTTCTTTCATTCTGTTTGAGCGATAAAAGCCAATTTTGGCTCATTTTTAAAAAGTTGTTCATCATTCTTCTCTGCCTCTCCCTTATTTTCTTCCCGAGGTCGAAAATGGAGTTTGAACCTCCTCCCTTACTATGTAATGGAATTTTTCCTCTTACTTGTGAAATGATGTTTTGTGCAAACTTCTGGAGCAATAAAAACATGTTTTGTGATGCATTTGTCCATCCTTGCTCATTTTTGGTTGTTTTCTTCTTACCTCTCTTCATTGCAGGTATTTGTGCATGTTTGGATGTTCATTGCAGGTTTTGGAGCTATGTTCATGGAGTTTTGGAACATTTTTGTGTGAAATCCATCTTTGGTTTGTGATGCACTTTTCCATCCTTTCATTGCTCACCTCTCTTTGTTTCCATGGCGCTTTGATAGATGATCAACATTTCCTTCTCTCGGTGTATCACCATTTTAGTGTAAGCTCTATTTTTCTAGTTTTCTTTCTCCTGTCTCCTTGGAAGTTAGATTAGCTTTCTGTCTTTGGAATAGATTGTGGTAGGTAGTTTAGGAAGAGGAACCAACCTTCTCTAGAGATATTTCCCTATTTGCAAAGGTCCCACACTTTGGGAAAGCTCAATGTTGTGCAATCACACCAAATGACTTTTCCTTAAAAAAGTAGATCCATAACTCATTTGGGGGTGTTGTGATTTTGCACTAACAAGAAACATATGTTATTTTAGAGGGTTTTATCTCACATTAAATTCAAACCATGATGAATTAAGGGGGCAATGCTAGGAATAAACTTAGGTTAATTAATCATTTACTAAGTTGTAATGGTAAAATAATTAAATTTTATTACTTTAACTTAGTTAGCTATTAGTTAGCTATTATCTAGTTGTCACATCCCTAGATTAGTGGGGGCTATACTATTGTTAGTTTACTACTTTGGAATGTTCTTGGATGTTCCTAGATGTGATTAGTTAGGGGAAATATGCTATTTCTACATATTTTCTATAGTTAGTATATTTGATCCACTTTCCATGGATGTTGTTACTGTTGATGTACAATGTCTATAAACATTGCAACTTCTTCATTTGATATGTATGAAGGGTTTCTAGAATATTACATTCTTAAGAGAGGGAAAATGTGATATGTATGATTTGACTAAGATTTGAAAGCTTTATTTTCATGATTTGGAATACAATTGTTGAATATTTTAATATTTTTATTTTCATTGACTAGTGGAGAATTTGATGGCTCAGGGATCTCAATTTGATTGTTTTCAATAAGATCCTAAATAGTGTTTCACAATTTGAAACAAAAATTAGTGGAATGACCAATGCATTGGTGATAGTCACATCTAACATATTTTTTTAGTTGTGGCCCTTAGGGTGAGATGATGGATCTAACGTGAGTGGAGGAGGAAGCGTAATAAGATTTCTCTCAATGAGTTATGGTAATAGAATATGTGGAGCATATGTTAGTTTAGTGAATGTACACTTAGGTGGTTTCCATTGAAGCTTCTCAGGAGTAGATACAATGTTAATAGTGACTTTTGCTTCATTTTCCTTAGTAGATGGTTTGAAAGGATCTTTTTGGAAAATTTCTAGAAGATGAAGTAGCTTAGTCTTGATACTTAAGTTTTCCATAGTAAGAATTTTTCTTTCATGTAGTTTAAGAGTGTGAAAATATGATCAAATGAAGGAGAAGTCTCAAAGATGACACTCTCCTGTAATGGTGGTAAGAGACTCTAAATGAATAAATCTTATAATTCTACATCAACAAACACATTAGTCATCCTAGCTAGGTTGTTATTGTAATGTAAGACATATACTGATAGGTGCTCATTATATTTTTGTTTTACTTGTGATAATTGAGAATATGATATCTTTGAGCCAATGTTTATTGAGAAGTGAGAAAGTAAAGCATCAACTAAATGCATGAAAGATGTTACTAAATGAATAGGTAGATCATAGAACCAATGCATAGCATAGTCGTAGAAACTGTGAGGAAAAATCTTTGTTAATAGAGTGTGATCATCCGCATAATCTATACATGCTACATGAAAAGCATGAAGGTTATCTTGAGGATCACCATGACCATTGAAAGTTAGGAGCTTAGGAACTAAAATTTTTGGAGGGAGTGCATATGTGGAAATAGCGGGTGCGAAAGGAGTATGAAGAAGCAAAGTGTGGAATCAAGATATGGGGAGGCACAATAAGTAGCTTGTTGGAGCTGATGAATTTGAATTGTAATATATTGATAAAGAGAAGCTATATCTTGAGTACTAGAAGAGGAAACTTGTCGTGTATGCAAAGTGAGAGGTGGAGTGAAATTATTTGTAGGAGTAGGAATATAATCTGATATAGTAGAAGTTAGTAGAATGGTAAAAGGAGGAGGTTGAGTAACAATAGGAATGGAAGTAACAGTGATAGTAGTTTGAGTAAGCTCGGTGAAGATAGTGGCTTCCTCGGGAGCAGCGTATAAAATCATATCTAGATCTTGTGGATGCTCAACTATATGCTCTTGAAGATCATGAAGATGGGTTTCATCGAAGGGACCATAAGATTTAGCCATGATAAAGCACAAGGTTGGGTTTGAAAGGATGGGTTCACCAAATTATTTAACAAAAATAAAATATTTAATTCTTCTTTGTTAAATTCCTAGATATGCTACAACAGTAGATATGATGGTAATATAGCAATGAAGCACATATCTGACCTAAGAAATAATCAAAGTAAAACCCTAAGTGAAATGAAGAGTTAGAACACTTAGCTGATTTCACAATAATCCCGACAGCGTGTGAAGATGGAAAAATGTGAAAATAAAAGTGCAGGATGTCACACAATGAGCCAAGAAAAATGTAGGAGTATGGGAGAAGTAGAGACCAGGGTGCTTGGACTAGTATTATGGCACCTAGATGCTAAGGTCCCTCTTTGGGCACCGGGGTCTCCATAGATGCTCAAAAATTGAATTTTACAGGTCACAAACTTGTCCAAAACCATCCTTGTCTATCACTATAATGCCACACTATGATCGACGATGTCGACGATAAAACTCAGTAATAAAGAAGACCACCTAAAAAACCCTCAAAAGCACATCAAATCCTAAAAAATAAATATGCAAAATGGGTGTCCTCAACTTTCAAACAAGTTATATTACAACCGAGTGTTGTATTACATATTATACCTAATGTAGTTCTATGTGTGTGTGAGGAATTTTTTCTTAGGAGGATCTTATATGTGTCACACTTGATAGCGAGCAAGTAGCTATATGAAAAATATGTAAATATATGTGTTCATGGAAAAATGAACTTCCCCTCCTATGAAGTGTATATAAAATGACCAGCACTTGTCCCTTGGATGATGCTATATGGATGCAATGATGCTCTTAGATGCCTTTAGATGCAACCTTAGGTGGTGATAGTAGATGCTTAGAGCTTGGTCCTTTAATTTTATCCCATAACATTGTATTTATATGCTTCCCTTGCTTGAATTTCATAATTGATCACTAAAAGGCCAACCCCTAAGAGATAAGGATGCCCAACAACTATAAATGGACCTAAAATGGAGCAAGTAAGATACGAGGGTACCTAGGTTCTATTGTCCCGGCTACACGTTGGTGTCCGAGAGACAGAGAAAGTGAATTATCGAGGGTTAAACTAGGCAGTAGGGTCTATGAGGACAAGAGGGAGAACAAAAAGGAACCTAAGAGGCCAAATATAGTGATCAATTAGTAATTTTCTCCCTTAGAAAGCATATGAATGTATTGCATGTGATAAGGACCTATAAATGTACCCAAGTTCATGATTTTATGTCTATAGCCATGCGCTTTAGTAATTTATAGACTGAAGTGAACAAGAAGTTCCTTCGTATTACGCATAAGATGGCACAAGGGAAAAAATATAACATTGCATTGTACATCATAGAGAGTATTGTAGAAGAAGAAAATTCCCAACATGAGAAGGGAGAGAAAATAACATGGGGGTCCATCTTGTTGTTAATAGTGTTTTGGGAGATTGGTGTTACGATGGTCTTGATGGGAAGGAATGGGAGCATCCTATGGAGAAGAGGTTGTCGGTAAAGAGATTCGTGAGGCATACATGTGATGGTGTGATACTCAATGTGCATAATGTGCACCTAAATGTATGGTATAAAAGGATGCATGACACATTCGAAAAATGTTGGGGTTGATAATGTGAAGTGGGATATCATTTGATAAAGCACCACTTATGACACTTATTAAAAAAATTATTTAAAATAAACTTAGTTGGTCTACATAGCCTTAAATAAAATAAACAACATGACCGTTCACCCATTCTATATAAATAGCATGATCCTACATGGGATTGACTAATGGTAATTGAGATATTGATCTAAACAGGAAAATATTGAGCTTTGTATGTAAGCTAGCTATTTACTCGTGAGTCCGAGGAGTGAATTAGAAGTGTTGGGTTAAAGTATGATAATTCTTAATATAGAAATTGATTTACTAGTGGGGTTTTCTCTTTTGGGTTTCCTCACTTAAATATGGTGTTATCTATCTCCTTTTACTTTCAGTTTTTAATTTCAGCTCATGTTATTAAGCTCTGTAATTCTCTATTTGTAATAAGCTAAATCTATGATTAAATTGACTACACAACATAATCTATAATCTTTAGGATTTTATTTCGTGGATTTATAATTTTTAAATTATATATTCTCTTATAGATACTAACATGGTATCGTAGATTGGACATTATGCGTATGCGAGTCCATTTGAAAGCTTTTAATTTACTAGAGCAAAGAAGCTTGAAGTCTGTTCATGGATCTACGAAACCCTAAAAGTTCTGTAGTCATTTTCAAGAAAACCAAGTTTAAATTTCCAATTCCCACCTAAAATATTTTATAATATTGATCAAATGGTTGTTTAGATATTTTTGAGTGTTTACTTTCTTACATCTATGCTTCTATGACTATTTTTTAAATCTTTCGTCTACGTGTTTTTTTAATTTTTCACGTCGTTTATAGCCATTGGGGATATCTTTATCTGTGGATCCAAAAGGATATCCTTAGATCTAGTTAGTTTGGAGCATTTAAATCCACCCCATCTTTATAAATCTTTATTTTTTGATAGATTCTCCTTTGTGAATCCCAATCCAATCATTTTTTACCATATAGTTTTGCTTTGTCATGTTTTTTTATTTTTATCCTATCCATTTTTCTAAGCTTGTACAAATAAAAATAATCCAAATAGCTTCTTTGTTCTCCTTTTTGTGTTTGTGAAGCCAAATCCACTCATAGAGTGCGAAGAAACTTTGATCTGTTGTCCTTTTGCTTAGATCTTTAATTTTCTGCGAATTTATGCCTTTCTGAAGCATGGTCCATTCTTCTTGTGCCATCTAGCTTTGTTTTGTTAGTCTTTATTTAATTTTTCATTTTTTTTTGAAGTTTTATTGATTGCGAAGCTTGTGCCAATAATTTTTGTCCAACTAGATTTGAATTTTTAGTCATTTTTATGTGTTAATGGATTTCTAATGGAAATCATCCATCTTGTTGCATTTTTCAGACTTGCAAAGTGTGAGCCATTTAAAAGGCTCCATGTATATTATTTTTTAGCTTATTCTTTGTGGTTGCACTAAGAAGTTTGAACCAATTGTTTGTTGAAACATATATTAATCTTCTATTTGTATCGGTATTTGCAAGTGTCTTTGTTTCACTAATACTTTGCTTTTACATTGTGTTAGAGTGCAAAGAAGTGAAATAATTAATTAAAGGCATGTGTATACGACTTTGATGTCTATTTTTAATTAATTGACTTATTTGACTATGAAGTTTGACATAATATACAAGTGAAACATTCCTCCTAAATTTTGTTTGTGTCACAAATTTTAAATTATCTTCATTCCACAGCTTTCAAAAATTTCTTTGCACCGCTGGTTTCCTAATTTTCTTCATTCTACGTTTTTTCAAAGTCCTGGGTCCGTGAGTTTTCTAAGGTTCTTTATCTCGCAAATTCCAATTTTTGAAATCTTAGATATTTTCTCTGCGGCCTTCCATGGATTTTCTTCTTCATTTATTTGTTGTCATATAACTAATAAAAAAATTTCTAGCTTGTTTTTTCCCTCCATTTGGCTTCCTTGGTTCATATTTTTAGTTGTATTTGTTTCCATTACCGTCTGAGCATTAAAAATGGATAGTTCTATTAGTTTTTCGATGGATAAGTCTCAAATTTTGAATGAAACAAATTATAACATCTGGAGAGTGCATTTAAAATCCTATTTTATGGCTATAAATCTCTGGGATCTTTTGATTGGTGTAGAAAAACATCCCACAAGGAGATAAGCTACCCCTAAAAACCTTAGTTCTTTTTCTCAGAGATCTTAGGAATCTTTGTCCATCCTTTTGCAAAGCATTAAAGATGAATTTATGATGCATATAGGTCATATGGACTTGCCTACAGATTCTTGGAAGCAATTAGAAACTATGCATGAAGGCAGTAGATTGTCTAAGATAATTAAGCTAGTTTTAGAGCTGTTCACAACTCCTATGAAAGGGGATGAGAAAATTGTCAACTATTTAGCTAAAATTAAGAACATTAAAGATCAATTAGATGGTTATAACTATGAATTGTTTCAAGATAAGATTCTATATTTCATTATTCAGATAAATATTCATGAGAAATTTAGAAATTACATCTCAATTCTTAATTCTAAGTATCAGAATGAGAATGATCTTCCTGATTTAGACACTTTGTCTTCTTTATTGATTCAAGAAGAGAGAGTCATGGAGAATTTTGATTCAAAAGAGACTGCTTCTCAAGCCTTGTTCTCTCATAATCATAAGGAAGCTAAAAACAAGTTTAATAGCAATCCTAATTAGAAATCTAATATCAGATCTAGATTTAAAGCAAATCCTAAGTCTAATTCTACTAAGAACAATCAGAACTTTAAATTCAAATTTAATGGAACTTGTAATAAGTGTGGAAAATTTGGGCATAAAGAGTCTGATTGTAGAGTAAAAACTAAAAAATTAGTCAAGAATGCTAAGAACAACAAGTTTAACAATCAAAATAAAGGTCAAAATAGGAAGCAAAATCAAGCAAATGTAATCGAAATCTATTGCCTCAGTATACGCCCTTTCAACTTCAAAATGACAATGAGTGGATTCTTGGCGGCATTGCATCTAGGAACATGAATTAGTTGTCTTTCTCTCATATAAATAAGTAAAATTGTAAAGTTTTCTTGCTATAAGATAAGTGCTATGTGAAAGATAAGTTCCATAAAATTATTGCTTCTAGTATTCAAAAAAATGGCTTGTATATATTTGATGGTTTTTTGCACGAGTATTTTTTATTCTTCTTCTATAAATGATATTCAAGTTTGGCATGAAATATTAGGTCATGTAAATTTCAAAATCTTGTATGAGATGTCTAGACTTAACATTGTTGTTTCTCTTCCAAAATAAAGTTAGATCACAAAACTTGTGAAAGTTTCCTATGTGGTAAGCAACATGCTCAACCGTTTCACAAACATCATGATCCAAATTATTCTCAGTTATTATAAATGATTGATAGTGATGTGAGAATTCCACTTGAGGTTATTTCTCTTAGTTGAGATTTATATGTTGTTTGCTTTATTGATGACTTCTCTAGAATGACTTGGTATTATTTTATTAAGAATAAGTATGATGTCTTTTCTAAGTTTCATGAATTTAAATATTTAGTTGAAAATGCTTATAATCTAAAAATTAAGAAAATTAGGACTGATAATTGAGATGAATATATCAAAAATATTTGGATGAGTTCTATGTGTCATGTGGGATTCAAAGACAGTTGACTAATTCTATGTGTCATGAGAAATTTAGAAATCACATGTCATTTCTTAATTCTAAGCATCATAATGAGAATGATCTTCCGATCTAGACACTTGGTCGTCTTTATTGATTCAAGAAGAGAGTTATGGATAATTTTGATTCAAAAGAGACTGCTTCTCAAGCATTGTTCTCTCATAATCATAAGGAAGCTAAAAAAGCGTTTAATAGCAATCCGAATTAGAAATCAAATATCAGATCTAGATTTAAACTAAATCCTAAGTCTAATTCTACTAAGAACAATTAGAACTTTAAATTCAAATTTAATGGAACTTTTAATAAGGGTGGAAAATTTGGGCATAAAGAGTCTAATTATAGAGTAAAAACTAAAAAATTATTCAAGAATGCTAAGAACAACAAGTTTAAAAATCAAAATAAAGGTCAAAATAGGAAGCAAAATCAAGCAAATGTAACTGAGCAGTCTATTGCCCTGTATACTGCCCTTTCAACTTCAAATGACAATGAGTGGATTCTTGACGGCATTGCATCTAGGAACATGAATTAGTTGTCTTTCTCTCATATAAATAAGTAAAATTGTAAAGTTTTCTTGCTATAAGATAAGTGCTATGTGAAAGATAAGTTCCATAAAATTATTGCTTCTAGTATTCAAAAAAATGGCTTGTATATATTTGATGGTTTTTTGCCTGAGTATTTTTTTATTCTTCTTCTATAAATGATATTCAAGTTTGGCATGAAATATTAGGTCATGTAAATTTCAAAATCTTGTATGAGATGTCTAGACTTAACATTGTTGTTTCTCTTCCAAAAATAAAGTTAGATCATGAAACTTGTGAAAGTTTCCTATGTGGTAAGCAACATGCTCAACCGTTTCAAAACATCATGATCCAAATTATTCTCAGTTATTATAAATGATTGATAGTGATGTGAGAATTCCACTTGAGGTTACTTCTCTTAGTTGATCTTTATATGTTGTTTTCTTTATTGATGACTTCTCTAGAATGACTTGGTATTATTTTATTAAGAATAAGTTTGATGTCTTGTCTAAGTTTCATGAATTTAAATATTTAGTTGAAAATGCTTATAATCTAAAAATTAAGAGAATTAGGACTGATAATGGAGGTGAATATGTCAAAAATATTTTGATGAGTTCTATGTGTCATGTGGGATTCAAAGAGAGTTGACTACTCCCTATTCCCCTCAACAAAATGGCATTGCAGAAAAAGAATAAAACTATCTTAGAAATGGATAGGACTATGATTCATGCTTCTAATGTGCCTAAGTTATTATGGGATGAAGCCATGAATACTATTTTCTATATTCTTAATAGAGTTCCTACTAAATCTCTTCATCAAGCTACTCCTCATGAATTATGGACAAAGCAAAACCAAATATTTCTCACTTAAGAATATTTAGTCTTGCTTCTATCTTCATTCCAAAAGACAAGAGGAAGAAGCTTGATCAAACCTCATTTTCTTGATTTTTGTTGGCTATGGTTGTAGAACTAAAGGTTTGTGAATCTATGATCATTTCAAGCATGATGTAATAGAAAATAGGAATGTTTTTATCTTAGAAAAGACATTTTGTGATGCTTCTCGTCAACCCTTCTTTGCGTCTCTTGAGATAGATCCTGATAATATTCCTCCCAATGTTATGGAAACAAAAGTTAAATGGGATGATTATCCTGATTTAGACATGATGGGAATTGAGGGGAGTGATCTCAAGATGTCCTACATGACAAGGTTACTAAATGGGCTCAAATTGTTGTTCAAAACTCTCATCCTGATAGTCTTAGAAAGATAACTAGAAGTCAACATACTTATCATGCCTTGATGACCCTTTATGAGGTTGAACCACAATATTTGAAGAATCCTGTCATGATGATAGATGGATTCAGGCTATGAAAGATGAATACAATGCTTTGATCAAGAATAACACTTGGGAACTAGTCCTTCCTCCTTCTAAGAGAAGCATTGTAGGATCTAGGTGGTTGTATAAGATCAAATATAACTCTGTAGGAGAAATTGAAAAGTTCAAGGAAAGGCTGGTAGCTCATGGTTTCACTCGAAACTTGGTCTTGACTATGTTGATACTTTTGCTCTTGTTGCTAAGATGAGCACAGTTAGAGTTCTTCTTGCATTAGCTTCCCAATATGGTTGGGAGATTCACCAAATGGATGTTAAAAATGATTTTCTTAATGGTGACTTAAAAGAAGAAATCTATATGAGTCAACCTAAAGGTTTTGAAGAACCTGGTAAAGAAATTTATGTTTGTAAGCTGAAAAAGTCTTGTATGGTCTTAAGTAAGCTCCTAGAGCTTGGTATGCTAAAATTAATAGTTTCTTTCAAGATCTTGGCTTTTCTAACTGTTTTGCTGATAATGATTTATTTGTCAAATTTGAAAATAATCATATTATCATTATTGTTTTGTATGTTGATGATATTTTGATTACTGGAAGTGACAGAAACTTAATTATCAAGAACAAACAAAGGTTAAAGAAACGTTTTGAAATGATTGATTTAGGTTTATTAAATCATTTTCTTGGCATGGTTATTTTTCAAGATCATAAGTCTATTGTTGCATCTCAATCTTAGTATGTTGTGAATTTGCTTAAAATATTTAACATGATTGACTGTAAGCCTATTTCCATTCCTATTGAATTTTATGTTAAGCTAGATCGTAAACTAGTTTGTGGCAAATTTGATCCTATTATCTATAGACAACTAGTTGGTAGTCTAATTTATTTGACTATTACTAGACCTAATATTTCTTATGTAGTAAGATTAGTTTCAATATTTATGTAATAACCTTATGAGGATCATTGGAAAATGGAAAAAATAAATTTTGAAATATATTAAAGGAATAGTCAATTATGGTATGTTTTATTCTTCTTCTATTGATGTACATTTATTTAGCTATTGTGATTTTGATCATGTTGGTGATGTTGCAGATAGAAAGTCTACTTCTGGATATGTTTTCAAGTTGGGTGTAGGTGTCATCACTTGGAGTAACAAGAAGAAACCAAAATTTCTATATCTTCTACTGAAGATGAATATAGAAGTGCTATGGAAGTTGCAAAGGAAGCTATGTAGCTAAAAAGACTATTGGATGAATTGCACATGAGTGTCAAAGGGAGAACTACTATTCTATTTCACATCCAGAGTTTCATTTCTCTTGCAAATAATCTAGTTCAACATCAAAGGACCAAACATATCAAAGTTCATATGCACTTTATTCGATAGAAAGTCCTGAATGGTGATATTGATCTCAACTTCTTCTCTACTAAAAATCAAGTTGCACATATATTCACCAAGCCTTTGTGTGCCATGAATTTTTGTAATTGTAGAGTATTTTTGGGCCTACCAAAGTTTCCATTAAGGGGGAGTGTGCATGAAAATGCCACCTCTTAATGGTTGTTGTAAAAATTCCAATACTTCCTACATTTTGTAATAAGTAAATGTGTCACTCTATTGTGAAGCTACTTGTAAATCATAGCGAACTTTAGCTATGGGTATTCCTTACTTTATAAAAGGCTCCATATGTTTCACCATTTTATTTACCTTCTCAAGTACGAAACATATAAGGGTAAGGGCCAGGAGGAATACTTATTAAATGTTGGTCGATTGATGGTTATTGTGCATGTTCGACTTCTTGATCCAAAGGTGCCGATTGTGAGAGCTTCCTTTTGGCTAGGAGGAACTACCTTAATGTAAAGAAATACCGCAAAAGAGAAGCTAAATGATATATGACAAAGGGACTACCTAGCGTGTGCTAGATCCAGGAAGTGTGATACTCCCTAGATGGTTGTCAATCCATTGTTTAAAACAACTTAATGTGAGAAATAAAGGAAATCCTACTTTGTAGATGATATGATTTAGGTTTCTCATTCAAGTACAATAAGAAAATCTTAACATAACAGGCTAGGCTATGGTTAGATCAGAAAGGTAGGTAGTTGTCAGGGTGTTGGGACTAGTCAGGGTTTGATTCTGGGTTGTTTAGGTCAATTGATGAGAGGTTGTTAGGTTCTATTCTGGGTCAGGGTATAAAACACAGAGACCGATGTCAGTCTTGTATGACCGATGGTGGTTTATGCAGAACTAACGACGGTCATGGGTAACCGGTGTTAGTAAGGTCGGGGTGTAAGAGAATAAAGGAAAACTGATTGCAGGGTTTGATATGGGATCTGATAAGGAGGGTAGGGTGGATAAAGAGGTTGATAGGGGTATCAAGTATACTCGAAATGAACAACAGGTGAGAATGGGTGATTTGGCGATGTGGGTAAAGGAAATATTTGAGTTATAAGCTAGAAAGAGATGGAGGAATGAGCATGCAAAGTATAGATTGATGATAGAAATAATAGAAGCTAACTACACTAAAATGGACAATGCTGGTAGAAATGTACTTACTGTGATGTAAACTTGATGGCTGAATGGTAATGGTAGTTGATCAGAAGAATGGTGTTTGGTATCATAGCAATGGATTTTGGAAGGATTTTGTGAGTGAAATGCTTCAATATCTGTCCAGATGATGGCTCTGGATACGTGAAAGGATGTTGGTTTCACTTGCATACAGCTCTGATCTTGTTCCCTTGCTCTCAGAATGTGCCAACCCAAAAACAAGGTTGTTTGGGTGAATAAATGGTAACCGATGACGGTTCTAGGTTGACCGGTGTTGGTTTAGGGGTGACTGGCATCGATTAAGGTGGGATTCCCTAGGTTTACTAAAATGGGTAGATCTTTTTGATTTCTTTTAGCCCAGTTCATTTATTCTCATGGATTAGAATGGAAGCTTCCCTTCTAATGAGTGGGAATGTGGTTAGAGATATTTTAGGAATTGATTTTAGGGTTAGACCAAATCTTATCTCATTAAGGAAAGTAAGACTTAGTTATTTTTAGTTATGGAAACATGCTAAGAATAGATATAGGGTGAGGTGGCTGGGTGAGGTGGTGGAGTAGGAATTAAGATAATTAGACAATAAATATTGTGAGGATATATATCAATTAAATTAAATTAATAGTGATGTGGGGTGGAAGGGGCCATGGTTAGATGAGTATGTTTGAGGTGGTTATTTGATAAGGGACCAAGGGGAGTGTGACCCAATTTTGGTGTCTACACCATAATCTAATGTAAGTCTTCATATATAAATCATTGGTCTTAAGAATTTATGTATGGGAGGATCTCAGTATGATTTCCCTTTTTACATGCTAGCGAAATCATTGTTGTTGATTCATGGATCTGTAAATCCTTTTGTAGAAAAAGTTAATTTGGCATGTTTTTTATTAATTCCTTTACATGTTGGTTTTTATGGAAACATTAGAAAACTGTTTTGAATGCGAAAAATAGTGTTTCATGGTATCACTAAAAGCCACAATGTGTTTACTGAAGGAACTAATGTTAACATGTTTATGCATGTTTCTCCCACTTAACATTAAGGAGGAGTGTTGAGGTTGATAATGTGAAGTGGGATATCATTTGATAAACACCCACTTACGACCCTTATTAAAAAGTTTATTTAAAATAAACTTAGTTGGTATACCAACCTCAAATAGAGTGAAACGAAATAAATTTCACCCATCCTATATAAATAAGATGATCCCACATGAGATTGACTCACGCTAATTGAGTGTTGATCTAAATAGGAATAAATTGATCTTTTTATCTAAGAAAGTTGTTTATTGTGACACCAAAGAGTGAAGTGGAAGTGTTGGGTTAAATTCTACTAATTCTTAATATAGACAATGCTTTATTAGTGTCATTTTCTCCTTTGGGTTTCCCCACTTAAATCTAGTGTTATCTTTCTCATTTTATTTTCACTTGTTCACTTTCAGCTCATGTTATTAAGCTTTGTAATTCATTATCTGTAATAATATTAATCTATGATTAAATTGAATGCACGCCATAATCTATAATCTTTTATATTTTATTTCGTAGATTTATAATTTGTTAATTATATCCCTTATAAATCCTAACATACGATGGCGCAATACTCAATGCATATAAGGCATGCCTATATGTATGGTATAAAATGATGCATGAAACATTAAAAACAAATGACACACACATAGGAGTTTTCCACAGAGTCGCATGGCCAAGAAGACTTATCTCATGTTATGCAACATTTCTGCCTTGTGAGGTTTCTATTGATTAATGGAGAGATGGGGCCTTGGTGAAATTTTTGTTAACATTTACAACTAGGTACTTTAGAAGCATAGTGAACTAAATTAAGGAAACACAACCCTTAAATTTCAATGATAACAAGGTAGAAATGGAGTATCACACCCTATGTAATACCTATGGCTATGTTACAAGGAAACCCTAGGAAGAAATAAAGGAATTTGATGGGATGGAATTAAATCCCATCATGACTTTAGTAGTTGGAAAGGATGTGTTCATCATATAAATCTACTTACAACCAAATATAAAAGATGGTAATGTGTTTAAAGTCCACATCAACGTTCCTTGTATAAATCTACTTGCGACCAAATATAAATGATGGTAAGGTGATCAAAGTACACAACACAACTCTTACTCCACCACTATCGGGAGAATGACAAGGATTCTAAAAAAGAAGCACAATTCGAGCCTATCTAACGATAACATCAAGAGGAGGAAGAAGAGGAAGAGACAGAGAGAGTCAACTAGACCTAAAATTTAGAAACATGAGGCAAATGGAACATGGAGAAGCTTCAACATGCACCCCTCTAAGAACACCTTTAGCAAGCCAAACTGAAACTACGTATGTCTCTAGTCTAAGAGAAGAACAGAAAGTTGAAGAGACCATGAGGATATATGTGTTTGAGGGTAGGATAAACCTCATATTATTCACATCGAGGAAGATGAATAGATTACACATTTTGAACATGAGCATGAGAATGAGCAAGAGAAAGAGAAAGAGAAAGAAGAGAAATAAAAAGAGTAGAAGTAGGATGAAAAGAAGCAAGAGGAGTGAGAGAAAATTGAAAAAGGTATGAGAGAGGACACCGGTCCCATGCACTTTGATATTGTGTAGGAGACATTGTGAGAGTGCATAGTGGGACGAAGACTTGGATCTTCATTGAGAAGGATAAGAAGAAACCCACCTAATCATCATCATATGGGGTGTATAGATGATGAATCCAAAGTATTAGGAAAATTTTTAAATCTCTATGGAGGGCTGATAAACTATATTGTTGGGACATGATGGAAAAATAATAAACTCATGTTAGGATGCACAAGATGTTGTCATGATGGAGACTCACATGGATCATCTTGAGTTTGAACTAACCGAGGAGGTCATGATGAGTTACAAGGGAGGCGGGATCTATATAAGACCCTTTCAATTTTGGTTTCTACACAAATTTTAGACACGTAATCAACTAATGTATTAATAAATATGGCCTATGAGGTCTTGTGCTGAAACATTAATAAAGGATCCACACTACATGACGCGCAGCCAATTTTGAGGTTGTGAGAAGGAAAAATAAAAACTTGGCCTTTAAATTGAATAAGGCCAAAAAGAGGGAGAATGATGTAGATATTAAGGTAGGAGAAATTATGAATACTATCATGCACTCATGTCCTCGGTAATCATGGAGGAAAATATTGATGGAAATAGGGAAATTGAAAAATTGGAAGAGTTGGTCATCTGCTACTAATAAGAACCAATAAAGCACATGAGCATATGGCGGATGAACTGGTGATGGAGAACTAGGGAAAGATTGATAAAATAATAAAGGAGTATGAAGATTTCAGCGTGGAAGTAAAGGATACTTCATAGAAGGTAGAGAAGATCTTCAACAAAGTTGAAGGATACCTCAATTATAGATGTGTGTCTTGTAGAAAAAGAATTAGTTTAGAGTCACCTCCAAGACTCAATGTATATTGGAAACAAGGAAGCACATGTAAAGGTTTTGTAAGAGGTGGATAACATGATGAATACTATCAAAAATAAGTGTGAAAAGCTAGAAGGGAAGCTAAGAGATATTACAACTATGGTGATGAAGGGGGAAATGTCCTAAAAGAACTAGCTTTTGAATGGAACATAGTTTTGAAGGAACTACAAAAAAAGGCCAATGGAATTACCCTTTATAGCATACCAAACATAGTAGAATCATTTCAAGGGATATAAAATAAGACACTTGAGGAATGCAAAGGGTCTGAAGTAGCTATCAAACCAAAATTCCCGGAACTATGGATCTGTAAGCCAAATTTTTGGTTGCACGCGGTACACATTATTTATACATATTATTTATTCATGAATTCTTCATTCAAAATTATTTATGGTATTTCCCACATCATTTCAGTAAGGATTCCCTATTTTTATTCATTCATTCATGTATTTCTAAGGACAGAGACAATATACCTAGTGTGGCGTAATGTTGGGCTGAGAAATTAACGAGTCCGAGACATACGTGAAGGTCAAAGGATGCATGCGAGGGTGTACGCGGAAGAATGATAAAATAATTTACAAGGATTGAAACAAGTGCGCGAAGGTATGTGTGGGAGTATGAAATAACACGTGTGAAGGGTTGCACCTAGAAACAAACAAGGTAAATAATTAATTAGATTTCCAAGGAAGGTGAAAAATAGGAAAAAACATGGGTTGGCATGATTTTTAAGGCAAGATAAGTATAGGAAACACATGCACAGATTAAATATAACATTTATAAAGAATGGTTATAACATGATAAAACACATGCGTGGCTAAAAATAGACTTGAATCATGCATAAAGGAGGTAGATATATTCATAACACATATGGAAAAGGATAATTATAATGCACATGATAGAGATGTAAATTCTAGATTTAAAGCGAGGCCACTTATGGAGAACCATATGATAGATGTCTATTTATAGGAATTATGAGTTGGGATCACATGCAAGCTATGTATAAGAGTGGTCTAAATTATATTAAAGCATGTAAACCATGAAGGAAAATTTTTCACCATATATATGTAGATATTCATATTGTGTGTGTGTGTGTGTGTGTGTGTGTGTGTGTGTGTGTGTGTGTGTGTGTGTGTGTGTGTGTGTGTGTGTGTGTGTGTGTGTGTGCACGTGCGCATGCATGCATGAATGTGTGTGCATGTGCATGTGCGTGTGCGTGTGCATGTGCATACGCGTGCACATGTGTGTGTGCATGTGCATGTGCATGTGCATGTGCATGTGCATGTGTGTGTGCGTGTGCATGTGTGTGAGTGAGTGTGTGTATTTCTATGAGTATTAATTCCATAAGATTTATGAGTTCATGTATTAAATGAGTCTCGCCTTCGGGATAACTCTGTAAAAGGAGGTTTGTGTTAGTACAAAATCACAGCACCCCCAAATGAGTTATGGATATGATTTTCTAAGCAATGTCATTTGGTGTGATTGCACAACATTGAGCTTTCCCAAAGTGTGGGACCTTTGCAAATGGGGAAATATCTCCAGAGAAGGCTGGTTCCTCTTCCTAAACTACCTACCACAAGCTATTCTAGTGTAGGAAAGCTAATCTAATCCTAATATAACTTCCAGGACATAAGGAGACGAAGAAAACAGGGAAAAACAGAGCCTACACTATAATGGTAAACTATTAGTGAAAAATCACAGCACCCCAGAATGACCTTGAGATCTACTTTTATAAGGCAATCTCATTTAGCGTGATTGCATAACATTGAGATTTCCCAAAGTGTGGGACCTTTGCAAAATGGGAAATCTCTCTAGAGAAGGTTGGTTCCTCTTCCTAAACTACCTACCATAAGCTATTCTAGTGCAGGAAAGCTAATCTAATCCTAATCTAACTTCCAAGGAGACAGGGAGAGAAAGAAAATTGGAAAAATAGAGCCTACACTAAAATGGTGATACACCAGAGAAGGAAAATGTTGAACATCTATCAAAACTGCCATGGAACAAGAAGAGGTGAGCAATGGAAAGGATGGATAAATGCATCATAGACAAAAGATATATTTCACACAAAGAAATGTTCCAAAACTCCATGAATTCAACTCCAAAACCTATAATGAACATCCAAACATGCATAAATACCTATAATGAAGAGAGGCAAGAAGAAAACAACCAAAAATGAGCAAGGATGGACAAATGCATCACAAAACATGTTTTTATTGCTCCAGAAGTTTGCATAGAACATCATTTCATGGGTAAGAGGAAAAAATGCCATTACAGAGTAGGGGAGGAGGTTCAAACTCCATTTTCGACCCTAGGGAAGAAAAGAAGGAGAGAAATGCAGAGAAGAAGGACAAATAATTTTTTTACAAATGAGCCAAAACTGGCTTTTATCACTCGAACAAAATGAAGGAAATGAGAAAACATGGGAAAATTTGATTTAAAACTTCAACCACCGACAAGATCCATTTAATTGGCCTATAAAATGATGGGTTTCCATGAAAAATCTTGTACTTTGAAGTATATTGCTTTGCAGAGAAAGAAAGAGGCCCATACTTCATTAATTTTGGTTGTTGGTGTCATTTTCTACAACTTTTCCATGCCAGAGACGTTTTCTCATTTTTCTCCCACCAAACTCATAAAAATTAAAAATTTATTGGTCCACCATGTAGAGGATTTCAACAGCTTTCTATTGATACCAAAATTGTGAAAATCAGAGCTTTTGTACGAAAGATATGCCCCTCTGAAGATTTAGAGAAAAATGGTGAAATTAGGGAAAAAATCGAGTTCGCGGGCTGAAATTTGAACTTTTTCCCTCTTTTTTCAAATTGGGAAAATTTCCCAAAAATCTCCACAC
The DNA here is from genome assembly GCA_018340775.1 of Taxus wallichiana var. yunnanensis. Lineage (NCBI taxonomy): Eukaryota > Viridiplantae > Streptophyta > Pinopsida > Cupressales > Taxaceae > Taxus > Taxus wallichiana. Next base: position 795,549,688 of record CM031242.1, read on the forward strand.
CCCACTCCTCTCGATGACATGTGGTGCCCTTTGGTTGATCCACGGCCTTCAAAATCACATTTTTCCCATTTTTCCCATTTTTCCCGCAAGGGAAAATTTTTCAGGTTTTCCACTTGGTGAAATCCCGCCACGCTGATGTGGACATGTAGTAGCTTTTGATTGCTCGGTGGGGATGTGCTTCCATTTTTTCCTTTGTGATTTTCACCACTTTGGAAAAAATTCCAAAATCCTCCCTACTCCCCAACTCCCGCTGCTAACTGGACACGTGGCATCTTTTTCTTAGCTCGGTGGGGATGTGCTCCTATTTTTTCCTTTGAAGAATTTTGAAAAAAAGCAAAAAAATTGAATTCCTTCTACCCCGCCGCTCCATCTTGAAACATGGCATCTTTTTCTTAGTTGTGGGCCTTAAACAATTTGTTTTCCTCTGCAGGCTTTCATCAGAAAATTTCCCTTGAGTTTTTAGCCAAAAGGCTAAGTGCCAAAATTTTTCCCATGGGTCCGCCTTGGCAAATTTTCCCTCCAAACTCCATTGAGCCATAACTCAAAAAATACAAGGAGTTAGGAGGAATTCTTTACCTTTTTGGAAAGGGGAAGAAAAATCCTATCTAATGAAGCCATTTCTAGAATCTTTTGAGTGCTTATAATGTGTAAAAATTTAATTTGAAGCACAAGGAAGGAAAGAATGAAGGCAAGTTAGCCAAAATAAGTAGGGGCTCATTTTGGATAACAATTTTGGCGACTCAGAGGGTCATCTGCCTACTAGATGAATGATCAGTGGCCTTTGTTATATCCATTGGGCATGGAGTCAAGCCTGATAAACTGATTCTAATCTGAACTATGAAAATCTGACCTCTGAGCCACTTGGAAACCCACTGAAACTTGAAATTGATCTTCACCAAAATGCCACTGAAATGAATTGTGCAAGAGCAACCAAAACAACACCAAACAACTATGTACAAAATTAGAAATCATACATGCTCCAAATGGAACATGTAGAGTGTGCAAAAGCACTTCTTCTGCTGAAAGAAAACCTACCTACTCTACTCTAACCAAGAGCAAAGGGAGCTCAAACAAAGCCTGCAACTGGCAGGGAGAAATAGCTTCCCTTCCTAAAAAATGGAAGCCATGCAACTGATTTGGCACTAAACATGGCTGGTTGGATGAGTGGAAAATCAACAAGAAGTTGGTCTTCTACCCAAATTAACAAGGTGTCAACTAAAAGCAAATTCTATAGCTCTTTTAATTACTTTGCATTTAGATTGAAAAGGTATGGAATTTTATCCTTGGTGCTTTGCATATCATCCTCATGCTTAGAAGCAAGCATGACTGGTTATGGCTTCTACCTTGGCTCCACTGAAGCCAAGTACCTTATTGGGAAAGGTCTGATCCATTTAATATGCCCATAGCTCTGATTTTTAACTCCAAGAATGGAGTCTTCTTGTGGACCTTCTTGGGTGGATGGTGTGGAAGGAATGGTGGAAATTTTCTTCTCTTTTCCTTCCTCTTCCAGTGAAGAACATGGAAGATTAATATCTTCCAACCTTGATTCCAAAGAGCTTCCATAGAATGCAGGATGCTGCAATTGAATGCTCTCCTTCATGACAACAGGCTCAAGTGTTTGGAAGGTGGATTATGAAGGAGAAAACAATGTGATTTCAATTGGTTCCTCTCCATCAAAACAATCCTCCAAATCTAACAGATAAATTGCCTCCTTGTTGTCTTGCTGCAAATGCTCAACCTCTTCCATGGTGTTCTTTTGATCTGCAACTTGATCACCATGGTTATCTTCATTCTCAAATATGAAGTTTGAAATATCAAACTCTTCTTCAACATTGGAGCTTGAAGAGAATGAAGTAGAAGGAAGAACTGAAGGTTCTTCTATAGCCTGTTTTGTGTTCAAATCTTTTGGATCTGCACTTTTCTCCTCCACAGCTGGAATGTACTCCTCTTCTTTTGGATTTGGAGCAGCTTCTCCTTCCTCTACTGCTTGAAGACAATCTTGCTCTTGATTGAACTCTTCCTCTAGCATGAAGTTTTTCAAATCAAACTCTTCAATCTGCTGCTCTAGAGGACAAGTTGGGACTGCAAGATCTTCTTTAGAGCTTTCCTCCATCATGGATTCATTGACCAAATTAGGCCCTTCAAATGAAAGCAAGAAATTATCAATGATGCCTTCTTCTTCCATGGCTTCTATAAACTCTGATTTGGTCTCACCCATTTTCTCCTTTCCAATGGGACTTTGAGCTGATTGTTTCTCTCCTTCCATGGCTGATTGTGCAACTTGAATTGGACCAACATTTTCTTCAAGTAGAGTGCCAACATGGACACTACATTCTGAGCAAACTGATTGCTGATCTGCTTCTTCTTTTTTCTCTTCTTCTGCTGCAACAAAATTAGTCTTAATCACCTTTGGTTCTTCAACATTTATCTCCTCTATAGGCTTAACCAACAAAGGAATTTTTGTTATCCTAAACCTAAGAGCTAAGCTCACTAAGATTTTAACCATTTCTTCTTCTTTCACTTCTTCTTCTTGCTGTCCTTCATGACTGATTTTCTGATTTTCATTTTCCCAACATGGATTTGGGAAGGCAAGAGAAGGAGTGGGTTGGGATTCAACCATTTTTTCATTTGTTTGTGGTGGTGGAAGAGATGAAACTTATTGTTTCCTTGGAGTGGAAGGTATTCCTTTTATCTCTTTTGGAGGGGATGACTGTTTGGAAGGGAAAAGGACAGAAGAATTGAGATGAGGTGGAATACTAGGAATGGAGAAATAGATTTCAAACTTGGAGTAGCATGGGCTGGATTTGGAATTTGACATTCAAAATGGGATGGTGCTGCTTGAGGAGTAGAGAGAATATTACCAGATAATGGTGTAGGATTTACCCATTGATAAGGCTTCCTGACACCAAGTTCATAGGCCACTATCTCCACTAGTCCATTGTGCAAGTTGGGGCAGCATATCCACCATGAATTCTAGCTTCTCCTGAGGGTTGAAGTGTCTTGGAAAAGGGCCAACCCCATGGATAAGGAGCCCTACAACCAATTCGAAAGCCTCCATTTGAGTTGTAGCTCTTGACTGTACCATGTTTGCCTCCATTTTTTGGACCTTCTCCAACAAATCAACATATTGCATTTGATTATCTTCATTGCATGCATACCCTTGTTCTTGATATGTTTCATAACGAAACTGATTTTGGCATTATTAGGAATTAGAGAACAAATATGTGGAAACAATTCCTCAAACCATAGCAGTAGGAAACTATATAGCAGAATTATACTTGTAGAAATATAACAACATAAATGAATAATGCACAAAAGAAGACAAGAAAATATTTAACGTGGTTCACCCAATGTGGGCTACATCTACCAAGAACTTGCTTAGATTTTATTATCAATAGGAGTAAAATAACTCTCATAGTATTCTCTCAGTTATGAACTCACAACAGAATTCGAAAGATGCTAAATCACATCTAAACCACAATTGACACCCAATTGCTTAACCTTGATCACTCTTGATCACCTCTTGATCATTAAGACTCAAGACCTCTTGAACACTCAAGATATCCTTAAGATACCCTAACACCTATATTTATAGGATTACAATCCTTCTAAAAATCCATAAAGCTGGCCCTAGAAGATTGAAAGTCATGATCTTTCAACTTCCCACGGTTGGAAAAATAGTCCCGACATTGACAGCTAGTTAACAACATGTTAATAGCAACGTCGCAACAAAGTCATAACAACGTCACAACAAACAACTGTAGAAATTTCCTAGAGTCTCCAAACTTAATTATTCGAGCTCTAGCACTTCAACACTGATTCAAGAAGACCAAAAATAGGCTCCACACCCCAACAATCTCCCACTTGGAGACTGTTTCCACTGAGAAAAGTTCTTAACCCTTCATTATCAACCATGAAGGCCAATCAAAGTTGAACACAACTTTAACTTCTCCCTTATGACCACCTTGGTCATCATATCTCGTAGGATTTTGACTGGTATGAATATTTTCTAGCTTCAACTTATCTTCTTCCAAAGCTGTCCTGATGAAATAATATCTCACCTGAATGTGATTCATTCTAGAGTGGAAAGTGGATTTATTCACCAAATGAATAACACTCTGACTATCATTGTGTAGTCTCCCAACTTCCTGCTTATGCCCCAACTCATCAAGCAACTCTGTAACCAAATCATCTCCTTGCTTGCCTCTGTGGCAGCAACATACTCAGCCTCTGTGGTTGACAAAGCCACAACCTTTTGTAACTATGAAATCTAACTCACCGATGTATCACCAACCGTAAATACATAACCTATTGTGCTCCTCCTGCTATCCAAATCTCCTACCATGTACGAATCTACATATCCACGTAATGTAGTGTTTGATCCACCGAAACACAATGTTGCTCCCATGGTCCCTCTCAAATACCGAAGGATCCACTTTACTGCCTGTCAGTGCTCTCTACCTGGATCACTCATAAACTTGCTCACTGCTCCCACTGCATGGGCAATGTCAGGCCTAGTGCATACCATAGCATACATCAAGATACCAACTTCTGATGAGTACGGTACCCTAGACATCTAGATTCTATCCTCCTCAGTCTTAGAACTCTACTCCTTTGATAATTTAAAGTGACTCCTTTAAAGGAGTACCAACTGGTTTAGCATCTTGCATACTAAACCTCTCCAAGACCTTCTTTATGTACTCTTTTTGAGATAATACCGGCTTCCTCTCCTCCTATTACGAGTTATTCTCATACCAAGGATTTTCTTTGCTGCCCCAAAATCCTTCATAGAAAGGAGTCACCTAGATGCTTCTTAAGAACCTTTATTTCCTACATGTTCTTCCTCTGACAAGCATATCATCTACATACAGGCACATAATAATATAAATACCATCATGAAACTTCTTGATGTACACGCAATAGGTCTCGAGTGACACCTAGAGTAACCCTGCTCTCCCGCATAAAATCATCAAACTTCATGTACCACTTCCGTGGAGCTTGTTTCAAGCCATACAAGCTCTTCTTCAATTTACACACTAACCTCTCCTTCCCTTTGACCTCATAACCATATGGTTGCTGCATATACAATTCCTCCTCCAACTCACCATGGAGGAATGTAGTCTTCACATCCAACTATTCTAAGTGCAGGTCTTCTGCTACAAATAAACCAAGAATAGTCCTAATAGAAGTCATTTTAACAACCAGAGAAAAAATTTCATCAAATTCTATACCTTTCTTATCTCAGAAATCCTTTGACCACCAACTGGGAATTTTATCATTTCCTTCCTCCATCTTCCTCTTTGATTCTATACACCCACTTGTTCTGTAATTCTCTCTTGCCCTCGGTAGCTCCACTAGATCCTAAGTCTGGTTTTCCATAAGAGATCTATGATCTTCATCCATGGCCTACTCCCACTTCTTCTTGGCATCCACCTGCACTACTTCCTCAAAGCACTCTGGCTCTTCAATGTCAGTGAGCAATAAATAATGCAAAGATGGAGTAAATCATTTAGGTTCCCTTCTTACCCTAGAAGACCTTCTCACCTCAGGAGTTTGGGGTTCTTGATGAGTAGGTACCTAAAGCTGGCTATGCTTAAACATGCTTTGAACTCAATCGCCCTTTGGACACCTTGATATCTGCAATGTCCTCTAACACTTTGTGTATTATTTCTTTGATTCCTCTTTACTTCATGCAACTAATATTTATACATGATTTTTTCATTAAAGACAATATCTCTAGACCAAAATATTATCTTGTCTTTAAGACTCCAAACACCGAAAACCAAAATCATCTTCACCATATCCAATAAAGGTGCATTTCTCAAACATAACCTCTAATTTGGTCCTATCATCTTTATCAATGTGAAAAAATACCTCACATCCAAATAATCTAAGAAATGAGTAATCAATTTTCTTTTGAGACCAAGCTTCCTCGGGTATACCTCCATCTAAGGCCATAAAGGGTCATTAATAAGATAAACAATTGTGCTTACCACTTCCACCCAACACATGAGTGACAGCCCCCATGTAACCTCATGCACCTAGCACACTCCATGATTGTCCTGTTCATTCTCTCTCTCGACACTCCATTTTCTGTGGAGTATTTGGAACCATTCTTTGCATGTGGATTCCACTTACCGAACAAGAATAATCAATAATTCATTGCTCTGAATATTCCCCTCCATTATCTGACCTGAGACATTTTAGCTTGAGACATGTTTCATTCTCAACCAAGGCTTTCCATCTTTTGAAAGTTTCAAACACATCAGATTTCTTTCTAATGCAATATACCCAAACTTTTCTAGTTGCATCATTAATGAAAGTGACGTAATAACATGAACCACTAATAGAGTTTACCTTAGCTAGCCCCCATACATCTGTATGCACTAACTCCAACTTACCCTCCTTCCTGGTAGGTCCAACCTTGAGGAATCTCACCCACTTCTATTTCCCATAAACATAGTCCTCATAGAAGTCCAAATCTAACTCCTTTAATCTAGGCAACCTGTCCTTTATAATCTGCATAACCTTATGAATCATGTGACTGAGTCTTTGGTGCCACAAAGTTGCATCTCCATCTGTAGCAACTAAATTGCAATAATCAGCACCACTGGTTAAATACAAAGTACCATTTTTCTTACCTCTTGCAACCACAAGAGCTCCCTTGGTAACCTTCCAAGAATCCATTGTAAAACTAACCATACAACCATCACTACCTAGCTGTCCCACTAATATCAAGTTCTCACCTCAAATTAGGCACATGCCTGATGTCCTTAAGTAGCCATGTGTTCCCATTCTACATTTTCACCCGAACATAACCTTTCCCTACTATGCTGCATGGTTCATCATCACCAAGATATACTTGTCCAAAATCACCTTGAACAAAATTAATTAAGTAATGTCTATGTGGGGTGGCATGGAAAGAAGCCCCTAAATATAACACCTAAGATTCAACAATATTATCTAAAGAAAGAATTAAGGCATCCTGACAAAAATCACCTACTTCCACATTTACCTCTTTAGTTTCCTCCTTCTTGTTCTTATTATCCTGAAGAGCCCAACAATCTTTCTTAGCATGACCAACCTTCCCACAGTGCTAACATTCTAACTTACTCTTGGAATTTGACCTTCCGTGATCATTGGACTTCCCACGGTTACCTTTCTCTCTGATCTTTTGTCTCCCTCTACTCTCCACCATCAAAGCATTTCCAGTAGAAGAATCTCCGGTGCTCTTCCTTCACATTTCCTTGCTTAGGATCACACCTATTACATCCTCAAACTTCAGCTTTGAGTTATTAGAGACTAAATTACTTACAACCATAACCAAGTTGTCCCAACTATCTGGTAAGGAGCACAAAATCAACAAATCCCTGACCTCATCATCAAAGTCAATTTTTACTGAGTTTAACATACTCACAACCGTATTAAATTCATTTAAATGATCAGCAATAGAACCATTCTCAGACATCTTCATATTAAATAACTTTTTCATCAAAAATATTTTATTAGAGGCAGAGGGTTTTTCATATAACTTCCCAATGCACTCATGAGACCTTCCGTGGTCTTCTCCTGTGATATGTTAAAAGCAACCGAAGATGTAAGGCATAAACGAATTACCCGAGCACCTTTCTATCCAGCAACTCCCAATCCTCATCCGACATGGCTGTAGGTTTCTTTACTTTTCCAGCCAAAGGAACATGGAGGTCCTTTTGATATAAGTAATCCTCCATTTACATCTTCCACAAACCAAATTTCTGCCCATTGAACTTCTCAACCCTCGATCTGCCCTCATCTACCATAGCTCCCACTCAAGCTAAACTTTCCTTGTGATTTAAAACTTCAGCAAAAAACCACCAAAGCTCTGATACCAATTGTTAGGAATTAGAGAACAAATATGTGGAAACAATTCCTCAAACCACAACAGTAGGAAACTATATAGCAGAATTATAATTGCAGAAATATAACAACATAAATGAATAATGCACAAAAGAAGACAAGAAAATATTTAACATGGTTCACCCAATGTGGGCTACATCTACCAAGAAATTGCTTAGATTTTATTATCAACAGGAGTAAAATAACTCTCATAGTCTTTTCTCGATTATGAACTCACAACATAATTCCAAAGATGCTAAACTACATCTAAACCACAATTGACACCCAATTGCTTAACCTTGATCACTCTTGATCACCTCTTGATCATTAAGACTCAAGACCTCTTGAACACTCAATATATCCTTAAGATACCCGAAAACCTCTATTTATAGGATTACAATCCTTCTAAGAAGCCATAAAGCCGACCTAGAAGATTGGAAGTCATGATCTTTCAACTTCCCATGGCTGGAAAAATAGTCCCGATGTTGTGACGCCGATTAACAACATGTTAACAACAACGTCGCGAGAAAAGTCACAAGAACATCACAAAGCAGAGACTCACGCAAAAGTTCCCCGGAGTCTCCAAACTTCACTGCTCGAGATGTAAGACTTCAACAATGATTCAAGAAGACCAAAATAGGCTCCATACCCCAACAGAATTGCTCATATGGATATGCATACTGGTTTTGAATTTGATCAAAATGTTGATTTGAAGGAGTTGTAAAGCACATTAAAGGTGGAATGTAATGCTACTGCTTGCATGAATGTGAACTCCATGAGGAAAATGAAGTTATGATTACACAACATCATGAGATGAAAGAAGAATGAAGAGATGGAATGAAAATGAAAGAAAATGAAGGGAAATAAGGTCTCAACTTCGAGATGGGGTGACGATCGATCGATGGAGTTTCCAGATGTATTTGCAAGTGCCTCCAAAGGCTGAAATCTTCACAGAACACACCAACCTACAAAAGATGAAGTGGAAGACCTCTAAGGTCCCACAGGCATGCCAAAACTATTAGTGACACATGGTGGTGTTGGATTTCTTGTTTTTACATGAGAGACTAAGAGAAGATGAAATATCTAACCCTAGTGTCCCACCGGGCGTGCCAAAATTGTTAGTGCAAAATCATAGCACCCCCAAAATGACCTTCAGATTTTATTTTCTAAGGCAATGTCATTTGGTGTGATTAGACAAAATTGATATTTCCAAAAGTGTGGGACCTTTGCAAATGGGGAAATCTCTCCAAAGAAGGTTGGTTCCTCTTCCTAAACTACCTGCCACAAGCTATTCTAGTGCAGGAAAGCTAATCTAATTCTAATCTAACTTCTAAGGAGACAAGGAGAGAAATAAAATTGGAAAAAGAGAGCCTACACTAAAATGGTGATACACCATAGAAGGAAAGTGTTGAACATTTATCAAAGCGCCATGAAATAAGAAGGGGTGAGCAATGGAAAGGATGGACAAGTGCATCACGGACCAAAGATAGATTTCACACAAAGAAATTTTCCAAAACTCCATAAACACAACTCCAAAACCTGCAATGAACATAAAAACATACGAAATACTTGTAATGAAGAGATGCAAGAAGAAAACAACCAAAAAATCGAGCAAGGATGGACAAATGCATCACAAAACACATTTTTATTGCTCCAGAAGTTTGCACAGAATATCATTTCATGGGTAAGAGGCAAAAATTCCATTACAGAGTAGGGGAGGAGGTTTAAACTCCATTTTTGACCCTAGGGAAGAAAAGAAGGGAGAGGCAGAGAAGAAGGATGAACAACTTTTTACAAATGAGCCAAAACTGGCTTTTATCACTCGAACAAAATGAAGGAAATGAGAAAACGTGGGAAAATTTGATTTGAAACTTCAACCACCAATAAGATCCATTTAATTGGCCTACAAAATGATGGGTTTCCATGAAAAATCCCATACTTCAAAGTACATTGCTTTGCAGAGTGAGAAAGAGGCCCATACTTCATTAATTTTGGTTGTTGGGGTCATTTTCTAGCAACTTTTCCATGCTAGAGATGTTTTCTCAATTTATCCCACCAAACTCCATCAAAATTTAAAATTTAAGGGTCCATCGTGTAGAGGATTTCAATAGCTTTCTATTGATACCAAAATCATGAAAATCCAAGCTTTGGTGTGAAAGATATGCCCCTCTGAAGATTTAGGGCAAAAATGGTGAAATTAGGGCAAAATCGGGTTCATGGGCTGAAATTTGAACTTTTTCCCTCTTTTTCAAATTGGGAAAATTTCCCAAAAATATTTTTGCTCCACTCCTCCAATGAAACGTGGCACCCTCTGGTTGATTCACGGCCTTTAAAATCACATTTTGCCCATTTTGCCCGCAAGGGAAAAATTTTCCAAGGTCTTCCACCGGTGAAATCCCCACCTCTGATGTGGACATGTGGCAGCTTTTGATTTCTCGGCGGGGATGTGCTTCCATTTTTTCCTTTTTGCTTTTCACCACTTTGGAAAAAATTCCAAAATCCTGCCGACGCCTTGACGCCCACTGCGACTAGACAGATCACATCTTTTGCTTAGCTCGGTGGGGATGCGCTCCTATTTTTCCCTTTGAGAAATTTTGACAAAAAGCCAAAAACTTTAAAGTCCTTCCACCCATATGACTCCACCTTGAAACGTGACATATTTTTCTTAGTTGCGGGCCTCAAATAATTTTTTTCCTCAACGGGCTTTCGGGCTGAAATTTTCCCTTGAGTTTTTTAGCCAAAAGGCTAAGTGCCAAATTTTTCCCATAGGTCCGCCTTGTCAAAATTTTCCTCCAAACTCTGTCGAGCCATAACTCAAAAAATACAAGGAGTTAGGAGGACTTCTTCACCTTTCTGGAAAGGGGAAGAAAAATCCTATCTAATGAAGCCATTTCTAGAATCTTTTGAGTGCTTGCAATGTATAAAAATTGAAGTTGAAGCACAAGGAAGGAAAGAATGAAGGCAAGTTATCCAAAATAAGTAGGGGCTCATTTTGGATAATACTTTGATGAACACATCATATTATAATTCATTATGAGTATAATGAATACAATATCCTTTAGTTGATAATCAATTATCTTTGTGTATATTGCAGCGGGACATAATCTTCACATGGTATATATTTACATGTTATGTTACCATTTTTGCAAGAACCATATCTTGATTTCAGCCATAGAAGGAACTTGGAGGAGTTGCACATGCCTCGGGTGAGTGCTTAGACCTATGTCTGAATGAGTTGTATCATGCCCAAGTATGTTGTGTTGATTCACTAGAATGCAACACAACATACTCTCTCTTCTTTCCTCTCTCTCTCTCCATATTATAATTCTTCACTAAAGATGTAATTTTTACCTATTTTGTCTTATTCACTTAAGTGACCTTCAGTTCAACATTATAAGAGTCATTTTTCATCAATAAGAAAAATACTCACTTTCATTTTGTAGGAATACGAAAGTTCACAAGTGATGAGAAAAGGTGAAAGGTCATGTGGGGGAGATTAAAATACATATTGTAGTGTTATAAATTGGAATGGCTTCCCCATTCCAAAGGGGTTGATAATTGTATATTGTTGTATATTGCTGATATTTGTATCACTACCACATCAAGAAATAAAAGATACGTAAAAGCATTTGTCACATTCTTTGTATTACTCATTTGTAGTCCTAGGTGTAGTCATTTTTACACCCACCAAAGAATAAGGGAATCCCATATGCACTAGACTATCACCTAAATGGGCGCTCACCCGAGGCACACATGGTGATGAGTCTCTCTTTTATGTGAGTTAAGAGGGAAACATCATTTATGATAGGAACTTAAAAAGAGTGAGTGGAAACGAGACATACATTTATCATAGAAATCAAAATGACTTCTAAACAAATGCAGTCATCCTGCATCGAATGGTACTTTAAAAATCATAGATAGGAACCAAAACATAAAGGAAATGCATAAGGATTTATATTTATTCCATAAACATCCATGAATTAGAACTGTAAGCTATAAATATGGACCAGAATCATTAATAATCATATTCAATTAAGTTTGGTAACCTCATTACATCCATTGGATCCATTACAGACTACCACAGTTGTGCAGACCAAAGTCATACATCATAGCTAGGTTTATACCCCTTAGTTCCCAAGAGAAAATTTACACTCCCAACCCTTATTACATCCTTTTTCCTATAGATCACTACCCAACCCTACATAGAGTTTCTTGCAGTATATCTATAGAGCTCCGCTCTCTACTAATCTATATCTGTCAATCTATAGTTGTATATATGTCCCCTTTTTCCTTTACTAGGCGCTTGTATTTATAGCTTTTCCCAACACCTTCAAGCCTTCATGGGAGTTTTGAATCAGCTACCAAGTTTCCTAAGGTGGTCCTTCATGGGAGCATGCTTCTTCAGGCCCGAGCTTTCCACTCCTTTCCATGATGATCTTCTAGAAACTTCCATCACAGGGTATATTCCTTCTTAGGCCAACTGTATCACCAGGATGGCACCTTATCCATTCCGCATGCATAGTCAAGTCACTTTTCTCATTTTCTTCCTGATGTGTCAAATATGGATAAGTCTTAAACCTTTTTCTACCTTGCACATGCACAACTTGTTCTATTAAACCCTCCTAGAACCCTATCTTATGCGCTTTATCCTTGCGCACCCTTTCTTAACTAGGCCTTGCGCCCACGCACCTTCTTGTACTTAGCCAATAAATTAGGGTCCCAACATCACCCCACACTACGCCTGTTCTCCATCCATGGGAACATGTCCTCAAATAATAAAGAAAGAGTGAAAATAAAGACATGGAAATGAAGAATATGGGAAGAATGAAAGAATAGGGGAAACTCCGACTACCACTACAAGAGGAGAGGGAAGTCCTTCCTTAAGTTTGCTTCCAATTTATCCCAAGTATCCACTTCATTTTGTGCTTGTTGATAAAGGTTTCCAACTAGGGCTCACTTCATCAAAGCTTAGCCCTTCCCCTTGGGTACTCATTGCTTCCACGATCCCCTCCAACTGTTTTCCCAAATCCTCAAGTGCGCATCCATTCTATGAGTGATCTAGGGATACAACTCCTTCAGCCGGTTCTTAATTGAGCTCCACAAGGTCTCAATAGCCTCTAAATTTTTCTCAACCTCGGCTAGAATTTTTCATGCTCCGCTCTATTCCCCTTGTTTTTCTCCTAGGAATCCTTGAGCTCCACTTCATGGGTGGTGACCAAAATTCTCACCACTCTATCTCTATCGGTGTAGTTTTCATAGGTGGTCTCAGCAACTTGGGCCATGATCTTCACATCTACAAGGACTTTCTTATATTGGGCCATAATGGCCACAACCTTCATCTTGTCCTCCTTTTCCTTGCGCATCACTACCTCCTCTGGAATCCAAGTCCAGGGGTCATCTTTCCATTGTGAGGACATGAGTTCAAGTCCTCTAGGCATTCCAAGGCAGATCTATACTTCTACGTAGGTGGCGTTAGATCTAGATGTTTCAAGTAAATGGCATCTGTGATCATCTCTAATTTTTTGTAGACCTCGTGCACCCTTGATTTTTTTTTTCTTTTAATTCTCACCTTAGCTGAGCACTAACCAGTTCCTCATGTTTTAACTCCTTCAATATTTTCTCTAGCTCCTCTTCCCTCTTCTCCAACTCTGCTTCTAGGAACTTCACTCTATCATTTCTCCCAAAAATCCTAGCTTCTACCTCAACTGAGACTTTTTTAGTGTGTTGCATATTTTCTCATCAGATAGTTGTTGAGTGTTCACCAAGGGGTTGGTTCCTTTAGACTCTGACACTTCCATCAATGCCCCTTGCTTACTTTGAATTTGGGCTCATCGAGGTGGGACTCAAATGCCCATGAAAGCATCTTCCTTGTCCATGGTAGGCACCTTCCACATCAAATGATGTCATGGCCAAGAGTTGTTCTGTTGGAACAATGCTTTGGAAACACACATGCGTAACACCTTGTTTGGATCATCAATATAGTCCATTCTTGGTCTCTTGGATCTCCATGCATCTTCCTCCTGTGTGTGTGCCCTTAGGAATACATACTTTCAAACTGGGGCCTCTCTATGTGCTATCGTGATCTTTTCCCACACTTTCTTCTTTATCTTCATTCATTACTAATTCAGCGTTGCACTCCAACTCTTGTACTACTAAGGCTTCAATGATTTTCACCTTCTTATTTTCTACCACCTCATTTATCTGCTCCTTCATGAGGCTTGGAGTTTGATTTTTCATACTCACTTCTTCACTTTCTCCCTTATTTTGGGTGCCTTCCTCCTCCTGGCTTCCCTTTCTCCACACAAAGAGATAGTCATTTTTCTCTTCCTTACCTTCTTCCTCCGAATCATGCCTCAAACACTGGTGGTTCCTGGGCTCCTTCTAGTTCATCTTCTTCATCATCATCCCTCTCACCTCTGTAGGCCTCCAAGCTCTCTGTGTCCTCTAAATCAGCCTCCTCCATCATCTTTTGTTTCTTCCTAACTAGGATTCCAGTATAGGAGATTCTACTCTTTCTTCTTCCTCCTCTAGTGACTTCTCTTTTGTGATAGGATTTTCTTGTTCTATGCCTTCTCTCTACTAGAGACCTCTTCTGCATGTGTAAGTACTAGTCCTAGTGCTTGTCTTTGGGGCACCCACCGTTGGTGCCTTTTTCCCTTGTGCCTCTTCTCTTCCTTTCTTTGTTGGCGTGGATTCCTTTTTCCCATGGGGTCTTCAGGAATGGAGACATCACATTCTAGGTATGTGCCCTTCTCAAACTTTGGTCTTATGCATAGATATACCCTCACCATGGTTCTTCCTACTATTGGAAAAGTCGGGGCTTTGTCATTTGAACTTTGTGGGAGACATACCTCTCCACATACACATGCTTCTTGGGGTAAACAATCTATCTGTGTAGCTCCTTATGGTCTTGATCCACCTCACTAAGGTCAAACCTTAGTCTTTTGGCCTCTGTAAACTGGTTTACCCCTACTTGGAAATATAATGTTGTGAAAGAGAAGGGGAGTTTGCACCAGGGGCTCATAGTTTCATCTACCAGTTTGAATCTGCCAATGTAGAAGTGTTGGTACACTACAAATTTGGCTTCTCCATCAACGAGCATTGCTGGAATTACTCTAGATCCTCCACTCTACCCCAAATGCATCCCTTAAGTGCTTATACCATTTCTCCAGGCATGCCTTGTGAGAAGCTGTCATGTTGTCACAAGTGTACTTTGTGAATCTTTTCATGGGTGAGGGGTCTTCCTCCGGATATTCCCAAACAAACTTATCTGCCACATCTGACACTCCTATTTCTAAAAACACAATTTTCAAGAGGACATTTCCAAAAAGTATCTTGTCTCCTTCCTACGTGTTGCTTGATAATTTCATCTCGTGATAAAGGAAGACAAGTTGTAGATGGTGCCTTCGATATTTTCCTACACACATTTAACTAGGCCTTATTTACCTACATCCACCTTTCTTGGTCATTTATCTTTGTCACCAGGTGCATACCATTCTCATGACAAGGTCTTGGATCTCCATGATATCAAAGTACCATGACCCCTTCTTATAATCATATGTGGTGATGGTTGCTTTGATGGCTTCCTTGTCACTCAAGTCATCATCTATACTCTCTCCTTCACAGATGAGGCCTATGAATTTTGAAATCAGCTAGGAGTTATGCACATCTTGTGCCCCACAAAGTAAAAGTGGTCCTCATGTGTACACACAACATTAACCATTGATAGAGGTGCTTAGTTTTCCAAAATAAGGCAACTCATAGAGTTGTAACAATCCTACCTTCTCCAACTTTACTTTTACCTCATCGCTATAGATAGGTAAACCCTCTGTGTCCTCTTGTTTTTAGCGCACTAACTCCAGCACCATTTCCTTTTTTTGTTTTTGTGTGATGGTTGTAATCACTCACCATCATTTTTCTTAAGTGGGACTCCCATTCCTTCCCGAGAAAAACCCCATCTGGGTACTACATCTCTATGTACCATTCTTCATTCATGCTTATGGGGTTTTAGTTGTTTTCCTTTCCCTTGCCCTTTCCCTTTGGCTTCTTAGGTGATATAGTTGGTTTCTTAGGTGTCATGGTTTAGGTTATCTTAGCACTTCAACTTCTCTTACTTTCTCTTCTTTCTACCCTTTCCAAGCTCAGACCTCAAACTTGTGAAGAAACCCTTTTTATCCCATGCCCTAGCTGCCAAACCCTAACTAGAATAACCTTTTTCACAAGATGGTGCTTCTCCACAATTTTTCTACTCCATGAACTTCTTTCCTTCTAGTTTGCAGAAACAAATCTAGTCACTCACACCTTAATTCCTCAAACTTTTCTTCACACAGATCAACTTTGAAACCCTAGTCCACAAGAGCTTTTTTTTTTTTTATTCACAATGTCCATAATGAAGTGCCCAACCTCCTATTTATAGTTCTCCCTTATTTTTAAGCATTAAATGTTACTTCACCTACCACCGTACTTCAACACTTATTGCATTTTTCTACTAAGCCGCACTCTAGCCCCCACTCACGTGCCCAACCTTGCGTGGATAATCCTACAACCTTCTACATGTAAAAATCTATCTAATAGAAGACTCTTACGCACACATTACTAGTGCTGAAGGTACTTCTTCCTCCCTTGTACGTGGAACCAAGATGTAGTCTTATCCTAACACCAACCATCCTCATTCATAGGGCCATTCAACTAGGATTTCCAATGCAATCCTTCCTGGTACTTCACATGCATCTTGCACTTTCTTTCACATTATTCCACCCCACCTAAAATGATGTGTGGTCCTCTACATGCATTCACAACCTTTAAAAATAATGAGGTTACCGGTGCACCCAAGGCGCAACACAAAACAAAAACAAGAAAGGGAAACACAAGAAAAGAAAAAAACATTAAAGGAAATCCTAAACTATCTGGCAATACTACCTTATTACAAACACCAAGAAGACTTATTTATAGTAGGGCTTCAACCTACTCCCATTGAAGTGTCCTAGAAATCTCATCCCATCCAACACTTGTAACTGGAACATGCTGAATCAAGGATGTACAAGATGATGTAGGGACCCAACCAATGGAATTTTAACTTCCCAGATGGCACAAAACTTGGAATCATATAGTAACACCATCTTCCCAACCTCAAACTTTTTGTTCTTAATGTGATGATCATGCCATGCCTTTTGTTTTTCTTTTTTAGTCTTCTAGCTCCACCTAGCAAGTGATCGTCTTTCATCCAATTGCATTAACTTTTCAATTCTTTCTTCCAATGCTTGTTCATCTACTAAACCTCCTATGCATGCGCTATACATAGTGATGGTAACATGAATTCAACTTGGTAGGACAACCTCCATGCCAAACACCAATTGAAATGGTGTGGCCTTATTTAACCTCTTGTAGGTTGTCCTATATGCCCAAAGAATGGATGATACTTTGTCATCCCAATCTTGTCTACCAACGTCACAAATTTTGGTTAGGGTATGACTTAGTATTTTGTTAAATGCCTCTACGGTTCCATTTTCTTGTGGATGGTAAGGGGTAGTCTTGTGATGAGCCACCATGAATCTACTAATAGAATCCTTACTTGTCTCATTTAAGAAATGTGTACCCTATCACTAGTCAAACTCAAAGGGCACCCATACCTTGTAATAATGTTTTCCCATAAAAACCTTGCTGCAGTAGTAGTTATTGTACAATCCTTAGTAGGTGTTGCTTCTACCCACCTTGTCAAGTAATCTATGCACATGATTATATAACGTGACCTAGTCCTATGCATGTGGCTGGTGTAATAGGGCCTATGAAGTCTATAGCCCACTTTTTGAATGGCTCGAACACTGGGAATAGGGTGTAAAGGCATTTCATCTCTTCACCCTAGTTTTCCAATGCGCTTGACAATGGTCACACCTTGCAATACTCCTTGTAGTCTTGATACAGGGTCTCCCACCATAATCCAAGCCATCAATATCTTGCATGCAGTGGCATCACCTACATAGTGTCCACCTACACTTCCTCCATGCACCTCTTCTATGATGGCTAGGTGCTCATGTTCTAGCACACACCGGCACAGAATCTCATCACGTCCTAATTTGTATAAATCCCCACTAATCAACATGTAGGGTGTGGTGCGTATAGCTAACTACTTTTTATCCAATGCCTTCATTCCTTCCAGATGCTTACACCTGTCTTGAGAAATACTACAATATATTCTAAGTCTGAGGGTGCATGCGCCTGACCTAAATAGTTGTGCATTTGGCATGGTATCCTCAATGCTTTGTGTCCTCCCTGAATCAATTCTAGACAAATGATCAGGTCCAAATTAATTTTTCTAGTTTGACAACCACCGTGAACTCGAATTCTTGGAACAATAGTACCCACCAACATATGCCCTTTAGTAAATGGGCTTGTTCACTAAATATTTCAATGCCATATGGTCAGTGTAAAATATAAAAGGGGTTTCCAATAGATATTATCTAAACTTGTGAAGCACATAGATCATTGACAATGCCTCATGCTCAGTTGTAGTATAATTCTACTCCATTGGTGTCAACTTCCTACTTGCAAAGCACAAAGGATGATCAACAATCCCTTCACTAGGCTATGTGAGTATTGATCCAATGGTGGTTCCTGAGGCATCCACATGAACATGGAAGGGCTTATCCCAAGAGGGGAATCATAGTATGGGCACGGTGATAAGCCTATCCTTTAAAGTGTCAAATGCCTTCTGCTTGTGCCTCTCCCCAAAGGAAGGCACTTTTGTGTCTAAGTAACTCTTCTAAAGGCATGCGATGATCTTGGTGTATCCCTTGATGAACTTCTTGTAGTAACCCATGTGTCCAAGGAATCCACACACTATGCTTTGACTAGTAGGCTCCCCTAATCCCACAATTACTACAACCTTGGCAAGATCTACTAATAAGCCTTCTTTACATATGATATGTCCCAACAAGGTTCCAAATGGGGTAGTAAAGACACACTTCTTAATGTTGAGGGATATCCTCAATTGCTTGACACCTTTCAAACATCAACCTTAAGTTGTCACAATGGTCCTTCACTAACCCATATATTGTCCAATCATCTAGGTAAACTTGAAGAAATTTATGGATGAAGTCCTGAAAATCTTGCACCACAATGCATGAGAACACAACAGGCACATTCTTCAACCCAAAAGGCATGACCGTATAGGAAAAATTCCCCACTCTAGTGGTGAAATTCATCTTCCTCTGGTCCTCCTTTGTAATCCTTACCTAGTGATAGCCCAAGAATCCATCTGTGAAAGAGTAGACCTCATGTCCTACCACTCCCTCTAAGATTTCTTCAGTAAATGGGGTTGGGAAAGGATCAATGACACATACTACATTCAAGTCCCTGTAATCAACATAGATCCTTATCCTCCCATCCTTCTTGATACTAATCACCATTGACTTATCCATTCCGACTCTTCCATAACCTCAATGATACCTTGATGCTATCATTTTTCTATTTCCTCCTTGACCTTAATGCGTAAATTGGGATTCATCCGGTATGGTCTCTTCCTGATTGGGCACACCCTCCTTCAAATTTATCCTCATCTCCCCCAAGGAATGGTGGATGCCTTTAAGCTCATGGTACCCACGTGGGAAAAAATCTTGGAATTTGTATAATAGATCAATGATTTTAGAGACTTCTTTCTCGACCAATAGTCTCCAATGATAGCCTCCTTGGGTTCTTCTTCTGAGCCAATGTTAACCTTTTTCATCTTTAAAGGTTTATGATAGGTGCACGTGCCCATTCATCAACATTATCTATGACTTCACGCATCCCTACAGAATGGTTAACATCTAAGCTTTCCACCTCTTCCCCATCAATAACATACACCATCTTCCCTTTTTATTTTTCCATACACACACACTCAAGTTGTATCTCTTCTATTTCTTCTTCTTCAAAGCATGCCTCTCAGGCTAGGTTCACCTAGCAATTCTTGTATTTTGTCCTCCATCATAGCACTATCTCCTATTGTAAGGCATTGAAAACCTACAATGCCTTATGTATTGATGGATTTGTACTCTGATACTCAAATGTTTGAATGAGATCAGCTACCAATTCTTTCCAATTACCAATTTGATGACATGTCTCTAGTGGATATACCACATGCACATGCACAACCTTATAGGGTGGAGTACAACTTGTGAACCCATAATGAAGGTGGAAATGCTTTTGTGCTTCCCATCTAGGTTGTCTCACATGCTTGGATATGGAAGGAAGCGGTCTCTTTACCATGGTAGTATTTTATAGCCATGGGCAGTGTTGCTCTGCAAAACCTTACAGAGAAGGCAAATTCTCACCTCACGCCATTCCAAGAGGTTCTCCCGATGTGTTTCCCACCAGTGCGCAAGTAGTTTTGAGTAGGTTGTAATTGAGCATTTCTCTTCTTTCCTTTCATTTCTCCAATGGGCCTCCATTTCTTGTAGAAATATTCCAGATTAGCCCCTCCTGAGTAACTTGGTAGTTTTCCTCCTCCTAGGCACCAAACTACATGCACCTTTGTTACCTTGGTTACCGATCCTCTTAAATGTCATCTAATCAACTCATAGGTCCCATGCACCCAATTATCACACATGTTATACTGGTAGTGTCACTTATGGACTGAGCATCCTCAAACTAGATAACTCCCTCTGTGGGATGAATTATCTTAGGATCCTTGATTGAGCACACATATATTCTATCAAGGACTTCTTCCCCAAGGGTTCGGTATAGGGTGTTGATTTCCCATCACCAGGGGTATAATGACCCATTCCTCCTTATTTTCAAAGTTGATGTATCCCTTATTGAACCATAGGTCAACATTATTCTTGTAACACCATGGGTGCCCAAGTAATGCTATGAAAAATTTTCCCTCTCACAGGTGAGCACCAAGACTTTGAAGTCCCCAAGTAAACTTGGCCCCTTGAATGGTGATAGCCACATCTTTTAAGACACCGATGGGAATTTCCTTCATCTTGTTTGCCATATATAACACATTCAAGATGGTTGTAATGCAGTCTTCCCATTTGATGCCATGCATCCAAGGTGAGAACATTGACCTCTACTCCTATGTGTCAATGAGGATATTACTAAGGATCCACCCATCAACGACTTGCATTTAAGGTGATCTCCTTATCATAGTCAAGGCTGTGAGGGGGAAGGTTTGCATGTAAGACCTGCCTCACACTCTATTCTAGCATGTGGTACCTTCTCCCACAACCATTATCCTAGCAAGGGAATAATATTCTCTTTGCCTTAGCATCTTACATACTTCCTTAACTTCATCCAGGTCATCCTTTGGGGCCTCGACATTCCTTCTTTTCTCCTCCTTCTTGGACTGCTCCTTTAGACACTTGGATTTCTCCTTGTAAACTCCAAATGACATCTATGGTTTCTGATATACCTCCTTCTAATGAGCAGGGTCTGGGTACTTCCCATGTACCACTTCTTCTCTTGAAACTAGGGTCCTCTACTTTGGTATTTCCTTGGTGCGTGCCACTTTTACTCATGTTGTTACCAAAATAGGCTCTAAGCCTGACTCACACATTACCTGTGGCATCCATTGTGTGTCAGCCTTCTTTATGCTTACCATTGCAACACCCTTGTCTTTCCGTGTTGTTGACTCATGTGCTCAAACAACTTAGGGAACTCCTCATATTTGTGCTTCTTCCCACACCATGAGCATTGTAATAGCTCTAGGCACTCACTTGTAGTGGTCTATAGATCCACAATTAAAATAGGTTCCTCGAGGGAACTCACTTCTTCCTCCTCCATGGTTTCCATGACCCCAAAATCCTCCATGAAACCCTCTTTCACATGTGCCTCCATCTGCACACTCTTCATAATGGCATTCATCACCCTTAGAACTACTTGCAAGGCTAGTTTGGCACACACCAAGATCAATAATCATGAATTTGGTCAATAAGCCTACAATCCTTAGTATCATGGGTTGTAGAGGTGTAGATCTTATAGTAACAAGATACATTCTTCTAAATTGTGTGCTAAAAAGGGGACATCTACTCACATCATGGTCCCCATGAAAAATCTCACAATCTACTACTATGACACGTATTGTCTTCTTCTAGGGGAAATTATCCTTAGCATGCCCCTCTACTTCACAATTTGTACACCACATTCCACTTACGAGTCTCATGGGTTGAGTTTATAGATAAATTTTCTAGCTGCTTAGCCATAACAGTGATTTGAGCTTCCAAAAATGGACTAACACCAGTATCAATGCTCCAACAACTTTAATGTGCATAGAGTAACTTCTAACACCTCACGTGGGGTATGTGAAAGTCTTATGTGATAATGCCCTTCTAAAAGGTGTTATCAACCCTCCAAAAACCATTGAGCATGTTGTGAAGGGTGAATGTCATATGAAAATTTTGATAGAGAGTTTTAAACCACATCATACTCCCACACACTCTCTGCCATTCCCTATTGAATCTCCTTTAGAGCACTGATGCTCTTCTACTCAAACTTAGGGATGTGGAATTCTGCTAGGAAGGCATTTTTCAATGCGGTGTAATCTACCACCATCTGATGGGGGTCATACTTCCTATACCAGCTATGTGCACACCCCTTGCAACGTCATTGTAAATTGACTGGCCTTCCATTCTTGGGGTTGTGATCCCCTTTGCGTGCCATAGCAACTCACACTTGTGAACATGCTCTGCAACATCCTCTATGCCTTGGTAGTCTGGAAAGTGTAAAGACATCTCAAAGATTACTTGAGGGGGTGGATGAGGCCCTTTCCTCTGGCCTAGGTCCTTGGTTTCCTCTAGTGTTTCCTCCACCAGATCCACTAGATCCACTAGGTCTTGTGCCTCTCGATCCACCAGTTCCACCTCCAGACCCTCCTACGCCAATAATGGGCCTAAGTGGTCATGCCTAGTGTCCCCAACATGTCTCACTAAAACTATGTCAATGGTATGAGATTGTTCCACTACTAGATGTATGCCCTGTGCCACTCCCCAACGATGAATTACCCAAACCTTGTGTATTTTCACCTTGTCCAAAAATTCCTCCAAACACTGGAATAGAGTGTGTAGCCATAGAAGTCCCAAATGAGAAATTATATCTCTTAGGTGTAGATTGGTCACCTCCACCAATACCAACTAGGTTAATAATACTTCTCCCTTGATCTGGAAAACCAAGCACCAAGGTTTGGTCACTAGGTGGGTTCAGATGCGTGCCAATGACTCTTCTCTCTCCGCAAATGAAAATCTCATCAAAAGTTGAAGGGGTCTCTCTCCCACTTTCCAAGATGGGGTAGCACAAACTTCTCAAGTTCCACATCCTCTGCGTGAACCTCAACTCCTTCCCATAATGTCTACCTCCATATATCCATCACACTTGTAACCTCATGCATTGTCTAGAAATCTCCCTCTCACACGCTTCACTATACTTGAGTCGTCTCTCTTCCCTTTCTTTCTCAGTCGTAATGTCTGCCATCTTCCTCCACCCTAGCTTCCTCACCTAACACTCAGAAAGGTTTAGCCAGCCATCATAAAATGCCTCTAAACTCAAGGTAATGATCAAGATCTTCATTTCCAAAGGAATAACATGTAGAAATGATCCTCTTGGGCTCCCAGAAAACTCAAACTCAAATGACTTCTAGACAAGAATATGTAGAAATAGCATATTCCAGAGTGTAGCTAGTCAATACTCCTTTCCACCAATGATCCACAACACGAGTCCATGTCAGATCTACATCTTGCAACCTCTAGGTACTCTTCTTGGGTCCACGCACATGATCTATAATACCAATTTGATCTAGACACATATGCTGAGAGCCATTCATACAACTCTACTAGGGAAGCAATAGAAGAACATTTTCATATAACTCATGGTAGAGGTTCTCTTCTACCCACTGCATGCATCAAACTCGGCCTAGTGTTGAATCTCTTGAGAAAATTCTTCCTCCATGCTCTTGAACCATGATTCAACACTTTCTAGAGTTAGACATTTTGTCATCACTCATTGCATAGATCATGATGTATGCCATTTCCCACTACAACTTTGAAAAGAGGTCCCAGCAAATAGAACCAAGATGTAGTCATTTTTACACCCACCAAAGAACAAGGGAATCCCATGCATGCGTGTGGTCTTCATCATCACCCAGGGTGCTGGTGCTGGGCTCACCCGAGGCACGCGTGGGCACCGAGTCTCTCTTTTATGTGAGTTAAGTGGGAAACATCATCTATGATAGGAACTTAAAAGAGTGAGTGGAAATGAGACATACATTTATCATAGAACTCAAAATGAATTCTAGACAAATGTAGTCATCCTAGACCGAATGGTACTTAACAAATTATAGATAGGAACCAAAATAGAAAGGAAATGCATAAGGATTTATATTTATTCCATAAACATCCATGAATCAGAATTGTAAGCTATAAATATGGATCAAAATCATTAATAATCATATTCAATTAAGTTTGGTAACCTCATTACATCCATTGGATCCATTACAGACTACCATAGCTTATGCAAACCAAAGTCATACATCATAGTTGGGTTTATACCCCTCAGTTCCCAAGAGAAAATTTACACTCCCAACCCCTTATTACATCCTTTTTCCTATAGATCACTACCCAACCCTACAGAGTTTCTGTACGGTAGTATACTATCCACTCTACTAAATCTATATCTCACTCTCTATAGTAATCTATATCCCTTTTTCCTTTACTCTATAGTTGTATCCCAACACCTTCAAACCTTCGTGGGAGTTACAAATCAGTTGCCAAGTGTCCCAAGGTGGTCCTTTATGGGAGAATGCTTCTTCAGGCCTGAGTTTTCAACTCCTTGCCATGATGATCTTCTAGAAACTTCCATCACAGGGTATATTCCTTCTTAAGCCAACTCACACCTCGGGTAACACCTTATCCATTCTACATGTGTAGTCAAGTCACACTTTTCTTGTGTTCTTCTGATGCATCAAAGATGGATAAGTCCTGAAACCTTTGTTCTTCCTTATGTGCGCATAACTTTTCTATTAAAACCTCCTAGAACCCCGTGGTCCATTTTTTATCCTCGCGCATCCTTTCTTAACTATGCCTTGCATGCCCATACGCATTCTTATACTTAATCAATAAATTAGGGTCCCAACACTAGGCCTAATGGCTACCCCAAAAATTTAATTAGTTTACATTAAATAATAGGAGCCTTCCATACGAAAATTTCCCCTTCAAGGTCCGCACCAATGAGATGCTGCCACGTGTCCAGGGAGGTGGCGGGGGTCGGAAGAGAACTTGGTTTTTTACCAAGTGTTTTGGAAAATTTTTTAAGAGGAAATATTTTCCCCATCGGCCCGCCAATGAATGAGAACACGCCACGTGTCCAGGGGAGCAATTTGGAAAATTTTCACAAAGTGTTGGCGCATGGAAAATTTTGAAGGAAGGGTCCGTGCCCAGTAAAAACCCGCCACGTGTCCTATGGAGCTAGACTGCAGAGCACCGAAGGAAATTGGGACCTTTTCCCAAAGTGTTGGCACAAAAGGGAATATTTGCCCAAGGGGCCTACAACCGATTATATCTTGCCACGTGTCCTGGAGTGGCGGAGCAAGGGGAGAGTTTGGGAAATTTTCCAAAGGAGAAAATAAAGGAAAATTTTGAGAGGAAAGCCCGCCCCCTTATTGTGAGCCAATAGAATCTCGCCACATGTCCAGATGGCACCAAAATCAAGGAAATTCCCGCAAAGAAAATTAGAAGAGGCAAACCCGCACCCAATGGGGTTGTGCCATGTGTCCCAAGCTCATCGGCCCCACGGGAAGTTTTGGAAAATTTTCCAAAATGCAAAGTGAAGGAAAATAGAGCAGGATGGGCCCGTGCCTAGTAAAAACATGCCATGTGGCACCTGGAAGGGTGGAGCATGGGGAAATTTTGGAAAATTTTCCAAATGACCAAAAAGGAAAAATTTCAAATTTTTGCCCGTCGACCCGATTTGGCCCTGTTTTGACCTAAAACTTCAAATCACCATATCTTTCAATCCAGAGCTCAGTTTTTCATGTTCCTTATATAAATGGAAATCTGGTGAAATTATCTACAATATTCCAGGGTTAATTTTGCATTTTGATAGAGTTTGGAGAGATAAAATCAAAAAACACCTCTAGCACGTGGTCATGGACAGAAATGACGTTTCAACCACCATTTTTAATGAAGAATGGCTCGCATTCTCTCCCAGCATGGTTAAAAATGTTAGGGAATGGGTTTGTAAGGATTCCCATGCTATTTTGAATGCATTTTGGTCAATGGTTGAATCCCTTCCATGTTTTCTCGTGTTTCTCTCTTAAGGCTCGTCCCTTGCACCGTAGTGCCGCTTTTGGCTCATTTTCAAAGGGTTGAACATTTTTTTGTATTACAGGTCCCCTTTCTCTCCTTGAAGGTGATTTTGGTGGAATAATAGACCTTTTCCAAGAACTGCAACTTTATTTTTCCTCTCAGGTGTTGTAATGCAAGTGATTTTGATGTTAAAAATAGCAATACAGGCCCTATGATTAGTTTTATCCTCTCACTGGTGTTGCTTGACTAATTTCTAATACTTCATTACAGTTATCAGTTTGTGCATGAGGTTCTTTGTTGCATTCTATGGACTGTGTCAATCTGTAGAAGTGAAAAATGCTCACCACTCCTTTGGTGCATCACCTATTAGCATTAGTTTTATCTTTTTTGCATTCTCTATCTCTGTCTCCTTTAGAATTTAGAGTAGAAATTAGGAATACAAACCTCTGCAACTGTGTAAGTGATATATCTGATCAGAGGAGTTGAGGAACTAGCCTCTAAACTGGAGATTCCTCTTCCATTTTACAAGTCCCACACTTGGGGAGAGGATTCAATGTTGTGCAATCACACTGGATGCTTAGGATGATCAACCTAGAAGCCTGATCAACATCCAGGGGTGCTGCTGATTTGCAACAACAGTTTTGGCACGCCCGGTGGGACCTTAGAGGTCTTCATCTTCATTGCAACAAAATTGATGTGCATTTGTTGCAAGATTCTTGCTTAAAAGATCCCTAAATTACACATCTGGCGACTCCAAGGAAGAAGAATCAGCTGGTTTTAGTAGTGCAGACCTGAAAAACACATGAGAAGAATCACTACAAGGTCAAGAGTTGGAGAAGAAGAAGTGTTGTTTGAATATTTGCAGTTATCTCCAAGAAGAAGGCAAAGAGGGAGGAGAATTCAAAGGTCTCCATCTCCACCAAACATAACTCTTTCCACTCCTCCACCTGGTAGGCCTTTCATTCAATCAACAAGGGTTCTAAGGCCAATCAGAATGGCACAAAACAACCCCTATGTCAATTTCACTGGC
Organism: Taxus wallichiana var. yunnanensis; assembly: GCA_018340775.1. Classification (NCBI taxonomy): domain Eukaryota; kingdom Viridiplantae; phylum Streptophyta; class Pinopsida; order Cupressales; family Taxaceae; genus Taxus; species Taxus wallichiana. The sequence goes on from CM031242.1 coordinate 795,576,865, forward strand.
AGCAGCCCACTTGCTCTCAATGCACAAAATCCAATTCCAGTTGCAGCATTAAAAAACATCCCATACTTTACTGGAGAAAATCAGACCACTCCTGGTGATCATGTCAAGGATATTGCTAACATTTGTGTAATCCATGAGATCAATGAGATGCAAGTTCTTTATCAAACTGTTGGCATCTTCATTCAAAGGGAAAGCTTTGCAGTGGTTCAGAGTCTTGCCTCAGGTTCTATTCAAAATTGGAACCAGTTATGTATAGCTCTCCATGAGCAGTTTGGAGAAAAAGGAGACAACTTGTCCCTTTTGGAGCAGCTGACAACCATCAAGAGAGCTCCAAATGAGCAGCTGACTGATTTTAACTTCAGATTTCAAAGAACTTGGGAGAGAATTCCAGTGGCAGTCAGGCCAGCAGTAGAAGGTGCTTTCCTCTATTACCTTAAAGCTTTAAATTCTGATATTTCTATGTTGATTCAATCCATGGGAGGCACAACTATCCCCATTGCTTATAGTATTGCCATTAGAGCTGAAAATTGTTTGATTCAAGCTGGCAAGCTAGCTCCTAGACCTCCAATGCCATTGTTTCCAAGTTTAGAGAGCCCAAATATTAATCAAACGCCTAATTTAGCTCCTATTCCCACTCCTAGAAATAACAATTCAAATGAAGCTTCTACTTCATCTTCTAGTGCCTCAAATGAACTCCAAGAAGTCATGAAGCAGTTGCAAAATCTAGGCAATGAGCTGGTTACACTCAAAAGGCAGCAAGCCCAAGGTTTTAGACCTTCTTTCCAGCCGCAAGCTCAGCCCAACAGGCAGCCATATCAACCCCAAAGACCATCCAATCCAACTGCAAATCTAAATCAAGCAAGGCCTCCTACCAACAGACCATTTCAGCCCTATAATCCCAATGCTACATTTACATCTAAAGCATTAGTGCCAGTACAAAACAACATAGCTCAAGAGTATGATTGGTGTTTCCCATGCAATGAACCTCATAACCAATCCATGTGCTTCAATGGTGCCTTGAATCAAGCATTAATGGTGACAAAAACTGGTGTGGAGGGTGAAGGTAGTCAAGGAAATGGCCAGCAACAAGAAACATTCCAGCAGCAATCAGCTCCAAATGACACCACACTTGTAAACTGGCAGGCAAAAGATTTTTGTGGCATGAATCAAACGGTTTCCCAAAGTGTTGCAGCCAACACAAGGTCAAAGAGGAGAAATTTGGGTGAAGAACAGCCATTAGCCCCAAGCAATCCACAACCTTCTATCACTCCACAAAATATTGGCAAACAAAATCCAGCTCCAAATACACAAGGACTGCCTAAAACAGTTCCTAGGCCAATTCAAATGCCAGTTGTTGCTGCCCATACACAAGGAATGAATGTGCAGGCCAAGGGACAACAAAGAGATGCTTCATCTCCATTCAATATCATTGATCAGATGAAGAATACAAATGTAAACATATCAATGTGGGAATCACTATCCATCCCAAGCCAAAGAGATTTGCTACAAGCTTCCATGAAGGACTGGTCAACTTCAAATCAGCAGGTCCAAATGCAAGAGAAAGTGCTCACAAATGCTACCTAGCCTGAGGGGAATCATGGAGGACAACAAGGTAAAATGTTGAAGCCCCCTCCATTCTATGTTTCATTGATAATTGAAATCAATTAGTACACAATTGCATGATTGATTCCGGAGCAAGTAGTTCAGTAATGCCCAAGCAAACAACTGATCAATTGGGAATTTAGTATGAAACCATATCAAAAGGGGTAGTGCAATTGGATGGGACAGAAGTGAAAATAGTTGGAGTGATAAAAAAATTGAGTCTTACCTTGCATGCCCGCCCAATGTTGTTGTTTTGCAAGATGTCTCAGTAATAGACCTTCCACCACTCTTCGCCCTATGTTTGTCAAGGGATTTCACAGCCAAGATTGGAGGTTACTTGTCTGCTGATTGGTCACACATGCTATTCAGAACAAGATATGGAACCAAAGCCACAATCAGGTCTGAACCTATTGCAAACTTTCACATTGAGCCTTATACTCCAAGTCAGATCAATGCCAATTGTTCAGCGTTTGATCAAGAAGATCACCCAAGCACTGATGAAGCTGACACCAAGGTAGGAAGCATCCTAGATCTAACTCTTGATGAATGGGCAAACAAGGTGCATGCTTTTGATCCTTATCAAGAAATAGAAGAATCTGAGTTAGGAGTCTATTGCATGCATGAAGAAAATCAGCCTATTCCTAGCATCACCAAGCCAGACCGCAAGGATGACAACGAGGTATGGCAGTTTTTTTTTATGGATCAAGGAGTAAACAAGGTGCAGGAGGGGGATCTATGCTTGTTTCCCCTCAAGGAGTGAAGTATTATTCAGCTTTTAGATTTTAGTTTGCATGCTCTAATAACACTGCTGAATATGAAGCTTTGGTGCAAGGACTTTGCATTGGTCAATCAAAAGGGGATAAAGAAATTGCAAGTATTTGGTGACAAGTGAGTTTATTATCAACCAAGTTAAGGGGCAGCATGCTTTGTGAAGAATGATCTACTCAAATGCTACAAGAATATGGTGTGGACCTCATCGAAGATTTTGAGGGTTTTAGCATAAAATCCATTCCTAGAAAAGAGAACCAGCTGCCGATAGGGCTTGCAGCAAAGCTTGGGGCGGCCTTTGACGTTGTTGAAAGCATTCGAAAGACAAGGTACAACCAAACATCCATGTGATTGTGAGGCCTTCAGTGCCAGACAACCATGTAAGTTGGCAAGTGTTTGAAAATGATCAACAAATCATCCATTTCTTGTAAGAAGAGGCTGAGTTCTCAGCTAAAAATCAGGAAAAGTTAGAGCAGCAGATGGTGACCAAGTGGTGCAGGCAGAACCAACAAACTACCAAAGGGACTTATTACTTTGGAGTCCATTTTCAATCCTAATGACCAGTTTAGGAAGGAGAAAACAAACATCCAAGTCAAGGGAGAAGATTCAGTGTCCATCTCGGTGGAAGAAGGAAAATCACTCCAAATTGGTAAGATGACAACTGAGCAAGAAAGGTATGAGTTCATACAGCTTTGTCAAGAATTCCTTGATGTGTTTTCTTGGAGCTATGAAGATTTGAAAGGTTTCAATACCGAGTTAGCTCGACACACCATTGAGTTGGATCCAAGTACTAAACCCGTTAGGCAAAAACAAAGGCCAGTCAATCCACACATGGAGCCTCTCATGAGGAAAGAATTGGATAAGTTGATAGAATCAAGAATCATATTCCCTATCAAGCATTCTAGTTGGGTTTCCAACTTGGTTCCAGTAAGAAAGAAGAGTGGGGAAATCAGATTGTGTGTTGACTTCAGAGATTTGAATAGAGCATCTCTCAAGGACCATTATCCACTTCCTTCCATGGAGCAGATTTTACAAGTTGTTCTTTGGCTCGAGAGGTTTTCACTACTTGATGGCTATTCGGGTATAATCAGATTATGGTGAAGGAAGAAGATCAGTTCAAGATAGCCTTTACAACCAAATGGGGAACTTATGCATACAGGAAAATGCCATTTGGGCTGTCCAACGCTGGGGCTACTTTCCAAAGAGTAATGGACATGGTGTTCAAAGGTTTGATTAATAACATTGTACTGATATATCTTGATGATATCACTATTTTTTCAAAAAATGCAGTAGACCACCTCTTTCATTTGAGACAAGTGTTCCAAAGGTGCAGAAGATTTGGAGTCTCCTTGAATCCTAAAAAGTGTGTTTTTCTAGCTCATGAAGGAAAGCTCCTTGGCCACATTGTCTCCAAGGAAGGATTAGCAATTGATCCAAAAAGAGTTGAAGCCATAAAGGCACTACCATTTCCAAGCCACAAGAAGGCCCTTCAAATTTTCTTGGGGAGAATAAATTTTGTTCGGAGGTTTGTCCCAAATTTTGTAGCCCTTATCAAACCTATCACCAAGATGTTAAAGAAAAGCATGGCTTTCATATGGACAACAGAGGGAAAGGAAAGTTTTGAGGCGATCAAAGAAGCCATCTCTCAAGCACCAACTCTCATCAACCCGAATTTCTCCAAGGATTTCATCCTCTATGCATTTGGGGGTGATGACACTATTTCTACAATTTTGGTACAGCAGAACAAAGACAATGATGAGCAGCCAATTGCTTTCTTCAGCCAAATCTGGAGGATTATGAGATGAGATATTCTTTCATCGAGAAGCATGTTCTTTCAGTAATCAAAAGCTTGAAGAAATTCAAGCATTTAGTCTCAAACAACAAGGTTCAATTGTTGGTTTCTCATGTGGGAGTTAAGGACTTCCTCCTCAACAAAGACTTGAATGAAAAGAGGGTAGGTTGGATTACTCGTGTCATGGAGTATGACATTGAGATCAAAGTTACCAAGTTGGTGAGGGGGAAAGGATTGTGTGAGCAGCTGATTTTGAGCAAACAAAAGGAAGCATGCAATGAGAAGGAAGTTGTTTTGGTGTTGCAAGATAGCCATGAGAAAGGAAGCACTCAAGAAGAAAATAATGGTGTCCCCATTCCTTGCTGGACCCAAGGTATAATGCACTTCCTAAGCACAAGCCTATGCCCTCCCGAGATGAACAAGACCAAAAGAAGACACTTCAGATTGCAGGCTGTCCCATATGCCCTTGTTGATGGTGTTTTGTTCAAAAGAGATGTGAATGGAGTACTACTGAGATGCATTGGTACAAATCAGATTCATAGGGTGTTGGAAGAGTTCCATGGTGGACCAGCTGGTGGTCATTTTGCACCAAGAGTGATAGCTCTAAAGATAATGAGGGTTGGCTATTATTGGCCCAAGATTTTCAGTGATTGCTATGCATGGATCAAGAGGTGCAAGAATTGTGCATTCTTCACAGGTAAAGAGAGGCTAGCTGCCCTTCCATTGCATCCAATTTCAGTTGACCAGCCATTCATGCAATGGGGTTTAGACTTCATTGGAGTTATTAATCCCAATTCAAGCCAAGGGCACAAGTGGATTTTAATAGCCATAGATTACTTCACCAAATGGACTGAAGCAGTAGCACTCAAGGAAGCAAATGAATCTAGCATCCTAGACTTCTATGAGGGAATAACAACCAGGTTTGGCATACTAGCTACCATAATATCAGATAATGCATCGCATTCATTAGGTCCAAGGTGACTGAATGGGCTGTCAAGAATGGGATCTACCTAAGTACTTCATCGAACTATTACCCTCAAGGTAATGGCCAGGCTGAGTCTACAAACAAGAACTTGTTGAGAATCATTAGAAGGACTCTTGATGAAAATCAGAGGTCTTGGCATACTAAATTGAAATCAAATTTATGGGCTGATAGGATAACTCCCAAGAGATCTACAAGTAACTCTCCATTTAAGCTTGTTTATGGGAGAGAGGCAATTTTTCCCATGTCACTTGAGTTGCCAACATTAGAACTCATGAAACAGTTGGAGTTGTTGGAGTTTGAGCCCATGGAGGTTAGATATGCAAAATTGATGGAGCTCCAAGAAATCAGAAATCAAGCATCCCAAGCAATGGAGAAGGATCAGGCTTTGATAAAGAAGACCTTTGATAAGAAGGCCAAGGATAGATCTTTCCAAGTTAGAGATCTAGTGTTGAAATGGGATGCGACGAGCAAAACCGGGAAAGCATTCAAATTTGATGCCATTTGGAGTGGCCCATACATGGTCACAAAGTGTAAGGACAATAATGCTTTCCAATTGTCTTCATTGGATGGCGAGGAACTACAGATTCTAGTCAATGGAATCCATCTAAAGCATTGCTATTGAAGGGAAATTCTCCACCTTGTAAATATTAGCTTAAGTTTCTATTCCTCCAAGTGCTTGTGCACATTGTTTTACTAGTAGGTTAGTTTTTCTTTCCCTAAGGGCTTTGGCACAAGCTTGCTGTTCCTGGGAATGTGTTAGCAAGCCTTGCTCCATCAGGTGATATTCCATCTTCCTCCTTCTAGTGTTCTAGTCAGTTGGGGTACCAAGCAGAGAAAATATGACTCCATGCCCAATGGATTGCATCAAGAAACTGATAACTTCATCCAGCAGGCAGATGACCCCTCTGAGTCACCAAAATTGTTATCCAAAATGTGCCCCTGCTCATTTTTGTGGCTAACTCCTCTCATTCTTCCCTCTCTTGTGCCTCAGTCATAATTTTTTGATTTTTAAGCACTCAAAACCTTCTAGAAATGGCACCATTGGATAGAGCTCTTTCTCAGCTTTCCAGAAAGGTAAAGTTTTCCTCCTAACTCCATGTATTTTTGAAGTTATGGCTCAACGGAGTTTTTGTGGGAAATTTTCCCCTTCAAGGTCCACAGCCAATGAGATGCTGCCACGTGTCCAGGGAGGTGGCGGGGGTTGGAAGAGAACTTGGTTTTTTACCAAGTGTTTTGGCAAAGTTTTTAAGAGGAAATATTTTCCCCATCAGCCCGCCAATGAATGAGAACATGCCACGTGTCCAGGGGAGCAATTTGGAAAATTTTCACAAAGTGTTGGCGCATGGAAAATTTTGAAGGAAGGGTCCGCGCCCAGTAAAAACCCGCCACGTGTCCTATGGAGCCGGACCTATAGAGTGTGGGAGGAAATTGGGACCTTTTCCCAAAGTGTTGGCACAAAAGGAATATTTTCCCAAGGGGCCCGCAACCAATTATATCTCGCCACGTGTCCTAGAGTGGCGGAGCAAGGGGAGAGTTTGGGAAATTTTCCCAAGGAGAAAATAAAGGAAAATTTTGAGAGGAAAGCCCACCCCCTTATTGTGAGCCAATAGAATCTCACCATGTGTCCAGATGGTGCAAAAATCAAGGAAATTCTGTAAAGAAAATTAGAAGAGGCAAACCCGCACCCAATGGGGTTGTGCCATGTGTCCCAAGCTCATCACCCCCCGGGAAGTTTTGGAAAATTTTCCAAAATGTAAAGTGAAGGAAAATAGAGCAGGATGGGCCCACGCCCAGTAAAAATGTGCCACGTGGCACCTGGAAGGGTGGAGGGTGGGAAATTTTGGAAAATTTTCCAAATGACCAAAAAGGAAAAAATTTCAAATTTTTGCCCGCCGACCCGATTTGGCCCTGTTTTGACCTAAAACTTCAAATCGCCATATCTTTTGATCCAGAGCTCATTTTTCATGTTCTTTATATAAATGGAAAGATGGTGAAATTATCTACAAGATTCCAGGGTCAATTTTGCATTTTGATGGAGTTTGGAGAGAGAAAATCAAAAACACCTCTGGCACGTGGTCATGGACAAAAATGATGTTTCAACCACCATTTTTAATGAAGAATGGCTCGCATTCTCTCCCAGCATGGTTGAAAATGTCAGGGAATGGGTCTGTAAGGATGCCCATGCTATTTTGAATGCATTTTGGTCAATGGTTGAATCCCTTCCATGTTTTCCCGCGTTTCTCTCTCCAGGCTCGTCCCCAGCACCGTAAAAAGCCGCTTTTGGCTCATTTTCAAAGGGTTGAACATTTTTTTGTATTGCAGGTCCCCTTTCTCTCTTTGAAGGTGATTTTGGTGGAATAACAGACCTTTTCCAAGAACTACAACTTTATTTTTCCTCTCAGGTGTTGTAATGCAAGTGATTTTGATGTTAAAAATAACAATACAGGCCCTGTGATTAGTTTTATCCTCTGCTGGTGTTGTTTGACTAATTTCTAATACTTCATTACAGCTATCAGTTTGTGCATGAGGTTATTTGTTGTATTCTGTGGATTGTGTCAATCTGTAGAAGTGAAAAAATGCTCACCACTCCTTTGGTGCATCACCTATTAGCATTAGTTTTAGCTTTTTTGCATTCTCTATCTTTGTCTCCTTTAGAATTTAGAGTAGAATTTAGGAATACAAACCTCTGCAACTTGTGTAAGTGATATATCTGATGGAGGAGTTGAGGAACCAGCCTCTAAATTGGAAATTCCTCTTCCATTTTACAAGTCCCACACTTAAGGAGAGGATTCAATGTTGTGAAATCACACTGAATGCTTAGGATGATCAACCTAGAAGCCCGATCGGCATCCGGGGTGCTTCGATTTGCAACAACGGGAACTATATGTGGATGATAGTTGATCAAATGAGGAACCTCAATTTTTATTGGTTTATTGAGGGAATAGAGGACGATAGATCATACTTGTTTGATCCCGAGTATCAAGTAGTGAAAAATTCACCCCTTCCTCCAATCCCATGGAATATAATAGAATCATGTGATATTAAATAAATGACCATAATAGTAATTTAGAGCACAAGAGAATGGTCAAAGATAAAAACTAATTTCATCAAGTCCAGTGGTCTCCTAAATCTATCTAGATAGACATTTCACATTTCCTCTCTAAAGACATCTAAGAAGATCATGAGCTCCACTCATTTATAAAGTTCCTCGAAGAGAAAGATTGTGGAGAAATAACACATTGAATATTATTGCCCCAAGAGGATCTACATGAAATCTAAGGTCATCAAACCTCTTGAACAAGGTAAAATTGGTCCTTCACATCCTCTAGTTCTACATTGGTTCTAGAGTGTGTCTTCTTTGGCATCTGAGTCATCTCGGTAGGTGCAATATGTAATTTCCCACCATGGACCTAAAAGTGTTACCATGCCTAATATTGAGCCCACACCAATAGAAAATTTCCCTTGGATTCAAGAGTTGATTTGGATTGAGTCAAGGATAGTGAAACAAGAATTGACACCTGATTTTGAAGCTATCTAAAAAATCATGAAAACCAAGTGAGGTAAAAAGGCATGCAAGTAACCTATCATTTCTTGATGGAGCTTACGGTGCTCAATATGTAGAGGTATCCCAACCCAAGGTTACAAAACCTATGGAAAAAAAAAATCAATATGATTACGAGATGATAATGATTTATTTAGGATAGGACACACATGAGGGTGATGCACATATGTTCAAGGAACCTACCATCCACATGCTTTCTCGAAATTATGAATAAAAATAAACAATGGAGAAGTTGGAAGAACATGTGAGAATTCTCACTTTGCTTATGTGCAATCATTATTGGATTCTAATATAGTAAATCTTCCTCCTACAAAATCCATCACTCCTATGAGTAGTTTTGACTTTGAAACAATCAAGAAATATCAAGGTTACTCAATGCAAAGAGGGATAATGATAGGTGGGTTGAAAATATTCTTGAGAAGGGAAAATCATTGTTGCAAGATATTATCTCATTATTTGAACTACCCGTCACCATGGATTTTAAAGTGAAAATGAATAAGGAGGAGATTGAGAAGGAGAAATCCCATTGGGACAATGTGCTTCCATTGGTTTCTAAAATGAGAAATCTAGATTCTCATTCCTTGGTGAGTAAAAATGTGTTCACTTCTATGACTGATAACTTGTATCCTGTTTTTCCTTGTACCATGAGTGCTCAGATGTATGACACTTTTAATGATACTATCTCTGAGCTTGATTCTTGTGAAGATAACTCATCACATATTTTGGATGGTATCTGCAACAATGTGTAGAAGCTTGTGTCACCTCCAATCAATGATAATTCATTAGTGGAAGAGCTTTTGAAATCCTTCCAAGAGTAAGTCAAGAAAGAGGAGGGCGATTCTCTATCATTCACAAAGGATACTTTAGAGTCCCTTGAAATCATCATAGGATATATCTCCAACATTGTGGGAAATAATAAGTTATGGTTTAACTAGTGAAAAACTATTAAACATGGATCAAAGTGGTTTTCCCAAGACATGGAACAAAGTGTTTAAGTACATTTGTATTCCGGAAGAAGAAAAAGTGACACATGTGGCATCCCACTTCATAAGGAATTCAAGGGTGAATAAATATTTCCAGGAGTATTCCCAAAAGGTTCTATAACAATAATCTCTTCATCAAAAAGGCTTCTTCTCCATCAAAGTGATCATCTCTTCTCTCCTTCCTCCTTCTTTCTCTCTCTCTCTCTCTCTCTCTCTCTATGTTCAAATTCTTCATTAGGGAGGTACTTTTCACTATATTTTCCTATTCTCTTAAGTTACTTTTAGTTTAACATTGTAATAGTTATTTTTATTAATGAGAAAAGGGTTACTTTTGTAAAGGTCACAAGTGATGAGGGGAAGTGAAGAGTCATATGGGGGTAGATGAAAATACATTTTGGTATCTATAAATTGGAATGAATTTTCCATTCCAAAAGGGTTGGAAATTGTTGGTTGTTGTATGTTGTTAAGATTGGTACCACTACTACATCAAGTAATAAAATCTACATTTCCTCTATTTCTTTTTCTATGTTCCTCTACCCTCTCTACTCTCCAAATTTTCAAACATAGTGATCTTGTATAACCAAGAATGAAATGTGTGTCCTTAATTAATGAATTTACATAAATTTATGTCTCTAGTCTATTAGTCTTGTTGATTTCTTACATTCTTGTGTTCTTCTACTTGAATGTGGACATACTATGGTTAATGTATGTGAATTTTGTAAGCCTACTCACAACATTAATCCTCTCGTTCTCTCCTTATTTCTCCAACTCTCATATACCTCCCTTCATAGAAAGTTCCTCCCTTGTACTCTGTATAAGCACTTTACCATATATTTATTAGAGTATTCCTATGTGATCCTTGGCTTAATGGCCACCCCACAATTTAATTTAGTTTACATTCAATATTAGGAGCCTCCCCATACACAAGAAGGTTCTTAGCCTCATGACCATTGGTGAAAATGAATAATATGCACTTTGTAACAAATTATTTCACCAACACATATGTAGATGAGGGAATGAGTGAGAAACCACGAGGAAATATGAAGGAATTTAGACTTGTCAAGAATATCCTGATGGGATACATGATGAAGAGTGAAGAAAATGATTTTTAGATAATTATTCCTAGAACAAGAATGGGATCTAATATGAAAAGGATTACAAGGGTTGATGTCATTAATAATTAATGTAGATTAGCGGCTAATTGGATCGACTATATAGACATATTTGTATAGGGGAAAATGGCATAGAAAGTGATGTTATTTTAGACTAGATTATCCATGCCACAAAGTTATTCATAGGGCTAAATGTGTTTTGAAAAGAATGAAAAATATAAAAGAGTAAATTTGAGATAGTTTGTGGTAGTATAAGATTCACGTCGGGCTCACCAAAATGTATGATGGGTAAAAGAGAGGTTCCTAGTTGGGTTCTCAAGCATAGATATCCAATATAAAACCAACCACACCATATAGATACAAAGGTTATCAAAGATCACTAAAGTCAATAATCTAGAAGATATCAATGCTAGCCCTAAGGTAGCTATAGGTTTCAAAGTCTTACAACTAAAATAAAGATAGGTGTCATACTAGGATTCTAGAATAGAAAAGGTACAACAAAGGGTGGATAAATCCAATGGGTGCATTAATAATAAGAAAAATATGTAAATAAAATAAAACCTATATCTACTATAAACTATGAAAATGAATGACCAATATTGATAAATACATACATACAAAATGAAACAATAAAGAGGTTTATAAATACTTAAATGTAGCATGTTTATGAATTTTGATGCATAATCCTACCTAAAGACAAAAACATCAAGAGAGACTCATTATGGGTGGAGAAGGGGAAATATCAAAAATAAGATCTCCATTCCTAACTCACTATGGTGACCAAAATGCAAAATATAAAATCTCCAAGGATCCAAAGCAACTCAATAAGTGTGAAGTAGTGTGAAATTGTGCGAGAAAAAGTAAGTATAAGTCTGATAAAATTATTAATAATTGGTGAAAATAACAAGATGGAAATTACGCGCGCGCGCACTGGTGTGTGTGTGTGTGTGTGTGTGTGTGTGTGTGTGTGTGTGTGTGTGTGTGTGTGTGTGTGTGTGTGTGTGTGTGTGTGTGTGTGTGTGTGTGTGTGTGTGTGTGTGTGTGTGTGTGTGTGTGTGTGTGTGTGTGTGTGTGTGTGTGTGTGTGTGTGTGTGTGTGTGATGCTATGGTAAAACAAAAATAGGTGCTATAACCTATGGGTGATGGCATTAGTATTAGGGGAAAACCTTAGGTTAGATGTTGAAAACATGAGGAATGGAAGCCATAATGTGAAAGGGAGTAAATGATGAATATCTATAGTGACTAAAAGAAATGATAATAACATACAACAAGAGGAAACAATGGATATAATGGGATAAGTAGATATAATAAGTGTAATACGTGAACAAAGGGAATAAAAAAATCATGTATAGGGTGACTAAGGATAATAATGACATATCTCAAATGTTGTGGTCTAGCCCACATGACCAATTCCAATCATACCCCAATTACAATAGGCCCCTTAAGGCACCTACTTACGATGAGAATGCATCACTATCCCTTAAAAAAATTAAATGGCTAGCAAGCGTAAAAAATACAACGTATAAAAACAAAAAATCCTTAGGCATCAAGTAATGTCTCAACTTCCTCAATAGCTACACAATTGTGTAGAATTCTGAATTATACACATTATACTTCTTTGCATCAACCAGCTTCTAATTAAAGAATGAAATAGGTCAAGTACTCTTGATTTAACACTTTGTCTAATGAATATTCCACTAGCATCACAATTGACCTAAAATACTTTTTGAAATATGGAAATACCAAAAATGGTTATGTTATTCTTCTCTTTGTTTATACACAACTCTTTTATGCACATGTGCTCCAAAATAATTTTTTCATATATCCCCTCATGATCTTTTTAATCGGTATACATACACCACTAAAGTTCATGTTGAAATTGCAATAGAATCTATGAAATACATGAAAAATATGTTCCTTAACAACACTCCTTGGTGATGTACGATCCATAATTACACGTACCTTTCGAGGGTCCATCTTGATCCTTCTCGAAAAATCACAACGAATAGATACATCATTTCTTCTCACATAAAACTAGATTTCATGAGATTAATAAACAATTTTTCTTCTGTAGTATTTGCAACACTTCCTAATATGTAATAAATGCTCTTTATGTGTTCTATTGAGAATCAAAATATCATCCAAGTATATGATAAAAACTTTCCTAAAAACTTGTTTTAAGAATATATTATGAACCTCATGAAAGTACTCAACAAGTTCCTTAATCTAAACAACATTAAAATCCACTCATACAATTATTCTTTATCCTTGAACACTATTTTACATTCATCTCCTTCACTTATGTGAATTTGATGATATATACTCTTCAAGTGAATCTTTTTAAAATAGTTCAATCCTCTAAAACAATCCATGATATCATCCATGTGTAATAGTGAAACATGTACTTGATGTAGATATTATTTATGGCCCTTGAATTAGTACACATACACCAATTACCACCCTTATTAGGTGATAGAACTTCCAAAAGTGCACATGAGCTCATAATATCTCTAACAAGTTCCCTCTTTAAAAAATCTATGTATCTTTGCATTCTCATGTGATGTCATCACATGTAGGTTGCCTTGTTTGGAAAACTTGATCCTATAATCAAATCAATATGACAACTAATGTATAATATAGCGGTAACCCTTGAGATAACTCACTTTGGACAAACTTTTGAAAATTGCTCCAACATTCCTTTCACCTATGGTGATATTATTTCTTCTCCTTTTTTTCATTTCTTTCATGCCTTACCTTGACACAATTTACATTATTAGCATAAAACATGCACTTTCGTGCTTCCCTTCATTCATGAATCAATTACATTAAAGTAATAAAACTTTTGGTGTTATCTCACTCTTCTCCCGTAATCTGATTAGAGTATAATTATTTTCATCCTTCTCAACCATGTATATGTTTGTGTGGACATCATTATGTGCCTTTTGGTTAAACCGTAGCGAATCATTACACCAAACCTTGAGGCATTAGTGAAATCCAAACATGAGAATCATATCATCCCACCACACTTCTACAAAGCTTGATCTCAGGTTGGGTTTGCGCCCACATTGCCATACATATGAGACCCACTTCACAAACATTTAGGTGCACCACAGTCCTAGCTACACGGCATAACTAACTGAGTGGGATTTAAACATGGGTGGAGGATCTAATACCAAATGTAACAAACCATTACACTAAAACCTTGAGGCGTTAGTGAAATATGAACATGAGGATCATATTATGACCTTCCAAGGCCTACTAAGTAGCACATGAAATATTTCCATAGGCATGATGTTTCTCATCACTTCATCATATCTCCCAATCTAAAATTTGACCAAATATTGTTCCTTCACTAACAACTAGTGTCCCTTCTATAACCATGAAACTTGATATGGATGTCATCATAAACAAACTTCTTATATACTTAGGGCCAATATCTTCCCTTTTTATTTTTAATAGTATGTTCTTGAACATTAGTAATTTTTCCATTTGTGGTTCTTATTCGAAACTCATCAATCCATATTCCTCTCCTTGTGTAATGTGTGTACTTATGTTACCACTATTTTTGGAATGTGAGCACTCGTATGATCTATGCCCTATTTGTCCACACCTGTAGAATGTTGTTTTGAATTGATGACCTCCTCCATGACCTCATCCTCAAGATATATTAGACATTCAAAATATGACACTTAGCGAAAAAAATACATAAGGTTCATATAGAAGAACAGAGTGTGTTAAAAGGTGTGGAAGGGTCAGGAAATAATCACATGCAAAGAAGAGAGATAGATTTGGGACTTAGCCATTTTCACGTGTACGAGCTATTTTTGGAGATAGCATGCCGAACACACAAACCAGTTAAAGAATTATGCGACATGCATTGGATATTTTTGGAGGATCGTCTATGAAGCACTTTGCATGGGTACATGCTGAGAATAGATTTACTACTAACAGTTAACTAGAAGAAGTCTATTATTAGCATACTTGCATGTGTGGCTATTATTGTAAAGACACATGGCTAATAATAACATGTGACCTATTTTGGGATTGGATAAGTAGTGAAGGAAAGTATCCACCCTTATAAATATGTAATGGTCTGTGTAGTATGATATATACAGAGATAGATACAAGTATGAGAGTGTGAGAGAAGAGTTAGTGTGAAGTTATGTTGTCAAGTTCTTGTTTCGCATGAATGTTTCAGATTCTTAGAATATAGTTTCTTCTATCCTTTCATTCTATTGAGAAACAAATAAGGGTTAGGGCTAGGAGGAATACCTATTGAATGTTGGGAGGGTGCGCGCGTCGTAGAAAGATATCGAGATCGATTGCGAAGAAATCCTTTTTGTCTAGGAAGGACTACTTGCAAGTAAGAATACAAGACCACTAGATTTTAGTTAGACAATAAATGAGGGAACTGCCTTGAGCCCAGGAAATATTAGACTTCTTTTCGAAGGTGGTCAGTTCCCCTCTTAATACGAATTAACACAAATTCTAACAAAGAAGTTATTGCCAAATTACAATTGAATTATCTTCTTAAAAGCAATATAGGAAAGGCTGGTTTTGGTTTGAGTCATAGTGACCAATGCCGGTAACTATACAATGATCATGGGTTAAACAACGGTACTGCGGTTCTTGATAACCGATATCGGTAGGGGCAGTGATTTAGGGGCTTTTGATGAAGGTTGGCTATAAGGTGGCTATGGTGTTTATAAGGCTGGTAAATGATTAGGGATAAGCAATGGGGTGATGGAGAAGATTTAGAGAGTATGGAGGCTATTCTTGGGGCAATGTAAGGGTAGAGGAATGATAGTTAGATGTAGGGTGTTACCGGGTAGTAGATCTAGGAGTAGACTTATAATTACTGTGATTTAGAAGTTCAAGAAATGTTATTAAAAGAACGTACAAGACACTACTTACTAGTTCCTGATGAAGATACAGGTCCAAGGACTGTGATGACGAAGGTAGGGCTCAGGTGGGATGATCCGACAATCAAAAGATGAGCTATCTTCTCTCCCAATGCTTGGATGAGTGTCACTGGGCTCTGGTTACTCAGTTGCAGTCTTGGGCTCGATGTCCTTCTCTGTAAACTCTTCTCTTTCCTTCACTTGTCTCTGCTTTGCCAAGTGAATTCCTAATCTTTCCAATGAATTCTTGATATTTTGTTTTAGGTCAGGGAGGCCATTTACGGGGAACCAATGGCGGTTATGTAACCGATTACGGTTAAGTCAAAGTGGGCTATTTTTAGTAAAATAGCCAACTTTCCCTCCTTTTCTCCCGAGGGATTAGTTGTGGGCTTGGTCAAGTCATTATTAGGTTGGTTTTGGTGCGGGGTGAGGGGTAATTAGTCATGGGTGTGGATGTAGACCAAGTTATAGGTCTTAATTAGGATAGTTTAGGGTTAGGGCTAGGTCATGGTGAGGTGGCAAAATGAGGTGGCGGGTTTGGAAATGTGGATTTATTAATTATAAGGTAATTAATAAATAATTGTGCAAGGTTTAGGTGGTGAGGTTAGGTTACGAAATGAGATGTGGGTACAGGTGTCGTAAGACACAAATTTGGTGTCTACATTAGCCCTTGTTGTTGTGTAGCTTGTCTTGTAAAGCTGCACTGACAATTAATAAGAAGTGGTTACTCCCGTTAAGGGTATAGGTAATCCCCCTCAAATCTATCACAGATGGAGGTGACGTGAAATCAGGGATAGGGTTGATAAAGGGTGAATGGTGTTGAGATGATGGTAAGATGGTGGGGTAAGTTTAAGGAAGCAGACGCACGTTGAAATGTAGTAGTGCGACCAGGGTACATGATTTAAAGAGCAAACAAGCAATTCATAGGCAAAGGTCGATAGTTTATCCAAACAAGGGTGATATAATCTTGGTATCCAAGGCATAGGAAGTAGCTCCAGGGGATATAACGGGTAAGGTACAGGAACGTTTAGGCATGTTCAACAGTACCAAATGGTTGGTTTGGTTGAGATAAATGTCATGGTCTTGGTCTAGGCAAAGTTGGTCGACTAATCAATTCAAGTACCCTAATCATGCTAAAACACGAACAGGTGAGCTCGATTGAACAAAAAGCTATATGATGGGTGGATAAAATTGTAATTTGTAGGTTTTGGGTGAGGTACTTAATTGGTGCGGCCTTGGGTCGGGCAGATTAGGTGAGTGCAGCCTTGGGTCGGGCATGATTGGTTGGTTATGGCCTTGGGTCGGGCCTGATTGGTTGGTTGCGGCCTTGGGTCGGACCTGATTGGTTGGTTGTGGCCTTAGGTCGAGCCTGATTGGGTGGTTGCGGCCTTGGGTCGGGCCTAATGGTTGGTTGCGAGCTTGGGTCAAGTCAAATGGTTGGTTGCGGCCGTGGGTCGGGCCAAATGGTTGGTTGTGGCCGTGGGTTGGGCCGATTGGAGTCAAAATAAGGCAAGTCAGCAAAGCCAGGGGTAGGTGATGGGGGAAAAAGTGGAGATTGGTGGACAAGGGTGGGAGTTAGGTGAAGGAAGTAGGGAACCGATATCGGTTATGTATAATCGATATCGGTTAGAAGAATGATACCGTATTCTAGGGCGCGAAATAGCCGGTATCGGTTATAGGCCAAAACCTATAAAAAGAAAAATATGGCATGTCCTTGTCACTTTGTGAATTTAAGCACCCAATTTTGTCTTGTCTGAGGTGTGAAGTGATTGTGTTGAGTTTGTGGGCTAAGTTGGCATTATTTGAGTGGAGGAGTGAGTGCTTGGTAGACCCGGTGGGCAGGAGGCAGAGTTTGATTGGTTGAGGACTTAGCTGAGGAGTTGTGGAGCCATGGCACAGCCAGGAGGAGCAGGAGGTGCTGGACCAGCTGGACCACCACCACCTATCCCACGACGACGACGTGTAGTCGTACCGGTAGGTTCTGAACTCCTACCTATGTGAATTTAATGAGTTTAACTTAGATGTGGGTTTTGGGTAGGAATCCTAAATTTAATAAAATAAGGAATGAATGGAGGTAATTTGTAAAATGGAGTGGGTAGGTAGGCTAGTTAGGCCAAAATGGCGGGGGTGGGTAGGTTTTAGGTTATCTTGTGGATAAATAGGGAGAAATAGGGAAAAAGGGGTTTTGCGGGCCGTTTTGGGTTCGGCCCCGCAATCGGACAGTGACCGATGTCGGTCACTAGGCGACCGGCATCGGTCACATAATATAGTGTTTATATTGTTTGTGGATAGACCGGCGTCGGCACATATCATTTACTTGGGGGACCGATGGCGGTCGAGGGTGACCGGTACCGGTCAGCATGGGTAGAGTTGTGGTTTTTGTTTGTTGTTAGAATTTGGTCTTGTTGTTTTGTTTTTTTTTTTTTTTTTTTTGTTTTTGTTTGGGGGTGAAGGGGGAGGGGGTAGAGTTGATAGGAAAAGGTGATTGGGGTGGGGAAATGGGGTTGTTGGGGGCTGGTTCGGGTAGGATAGGTTATGTGTTGTGTATGAAGTAGGAGGTGTTAAATTGGCGGGGGTATAGGTAAATGGCTAGAGTAGATCGGGGTGGTTGGTAGGGTGTGAGATAAGTAAAGGGGATATCGTAGATGTATAGGGTAAGATAGGTGGGTGTAGATGTGTGTTGTAGAGTCGGGTTGTGGTTGGGTGGGTAAGTGGGTATAGAGAGTTAAGGTAGGTGTTATTGTAAAGGGTAGGCCTGATGAAGTGGGTTGTTTTTGTAGGCACGCCAGAAGCTCACGATGTAGGATCGGATGCCCCCGCTATTGAGGCGGATGCGGCCACATGTGTCCACAGTGCAATGGGGCATCATGCGAGAGGTTGGACTCGGCAGAGTCCAGCGGTATTGGGTTGTGGATAGGGACCATAGCCTGATGGTTGCCCTCATCGAGAGATGAGATCTGGAAACCAATGTCTTCCATCTCCCTACTGGAGAGATGACGATCACCTTAGAGGATGTGTATCGCATCTTGAGACTGCCGATCGTAGGTGAGGCAGTGTTCTAGGTGGATGCGGAGACAGTGATGGACAACATCCTACATGTATTTAGGGATGCAGCCCCATTGTTGACCTATCACAGCGTGAGCATTGCCTATGGCGACATGTATCACGCACACCGACAGGAGACACGGCTTGCCATGTTGATGATGATAGGTATCACCTGCTTCGCCCTCCCGGACTCAAAGGGAGGCCGCTTCCCACGAGCTTTGATGGGAGTTTTACATGAGATGGTAGAGGAGCATACATGTTATGCACAGGCACCAGTGTATCTCAGGCGTGCAGGCTATCAGAGAGTCCGGGGTTATTGCCGTATGAGGTGATTTGGTATTTTCTCGACATTTTTGTTACACTTTGCTCGCGTCGAGCACATCATCTGTATACGAATAGTAGGGCTGCCCTAGCAGGTAGGGCCATAGATAGTATATAGATATGAATTTCGTAGAGGTGGTTGGGGTCGTAGGCCACCCACGAGCGGTGCTCGCGGGCGGGATGTGGCCTACTACCATCATATGTTAGAGGGCTTGACCCCACCGGACATTATATGGAGGCCCTACAGAGGCCATCAGCCCCGAGGAGGAGCCCGAGCATAGATGCACTGGATCCAGTATAGTTTCTAGATAGCCGGACAGAGGCCTAGGGAGTATGAGTAGATACCCCTAGAGAGGGTACGACGGCAGTTGGGCTTGCGATAGGATGAACCACCTCCCTTCCCACAGTACCGGAGGGATGATGTAGAGGCCCCACTCCTACACCGCAGCTCCGTTGACCCAGATTGGGTAGCGAGAGAGACCGGTGACGATACAAAGTGGATGATGTCGGAGTGACAGGTGCCTTTTTGGTTGGTGGGCTAGTCGAGAGCAGCTATGAGAGCACACCCGCCACAAACCAGTTGCATTTGGCAACCGTGATAGCAGAGAGAGAGACCGCTCTTAGGGCAGTGCGGTTACAGGGGGCAACTTGCTGCACACGAGCACGATTGGGGTGCTACGGGCGGTTAGCTTCAAGTACGAGCTCGAGCACACCTGCAGAGCAGAACTTGATGCAGCCACGAGCACCGCCATAGGCACGAGAAGCGCCGCGAGCACGGGCGTAAATGCTGTGTACTACTACCATAGGCACAGCAGGTGTACTGCAAGGCGGGGACCACTTTGCTTTTAGGAGTCGGGACCAGCCCAGCGAGCCATGGTGGCACGGGCCCGCTATATGGAGGCGAGAGCGAGAGGCCCGTATTATCGGGATGTCCTCGATGGTACCGGGCTGACTATCGCCCATATGCGGTGCACGTAGCCGAGACATCCTGGGCCGAGATCCCGTGGGGCACAACCACGGCCGGTGGAGTGCATTACGAGGAGGAGGCGAGAGCCATAGGGACCAGCGGGGAGATGGGCCGAGGGTGGTGGAGAGAGCTGAGACATCCCAGGAGTGGAGATGGATTTTTGATATTGGATATAGACACCGGTCTGCGAACCGGATATGTATATAGAGGCCTGCGTGCCCACATATGATTTATTTATTTATTCATTTTTGTTGTATATACGGCTTGCAGAGCAAGTACATGTTATATAGTTGATACTTGGCTTGCGAGCCGAGTATATTTTGACATGAAAGATCGGCCTATGAGCCGAGTCGAGATTTTGACAGGGATAGCGGCCTACGTGCCGGCTTTGTATTATTTTTAGATCACAGAGGCCCCCATGCAGGGCAAGTTGTATATTTTGACATTGATATATATAGATGATGATTTTGATCCACATGGTGTGTAAAAAAATTTCTTATGTGTTTTGTCAATGGTTTTTGAAGTTTAATGTATATAGATGATGAGTTTGATCCACATGGTGTGTATAATGATGGGTTTGATGTATATATTAAAATGTCACATGTATTTTGTCAATAGTTTTGAAATTTAATGTAGATAGATGATGTTGATGAAATTGTGATGATATGTATATGTGTTGATGGGATTTTGATGAAAAATATTGATAATGATGTCGTTATGCGGGAAAAAGAGGCGGTGCCACCAAAAATTTGTAAAAAGAAAAGAAAAGGCCTAGGTTTAAGTAAAGGGAGACATATGACCGATATCGGTTAGCTAACCGATGCCGGAGATATATGACCGATACCGGTTAGGTAACCGATATTGGTTATGCTAAAACAAGCTTTTCTAAAAATAGAAAAGCTTGGGAGACAACTTGAGTTCTTATTTTTAGAGGCATGCAATAAGTTAAATACGAGAATGTGACGTTGTTTGACAACTGATACAGGTAATTGCATGGGAGAATTGAGTGATAAGGAAGAAAGAGATAGGTAAAGTGATTGTGGGCTGAGATTAAGAAGGCAGAAAGGCAAGTTATATTGAAGAGGGTGGTGAACATGGCTGAACAAGGAGAAGCATCCAGCAGGTAGAGATGAGAGGGAAGACAGGTTCCACCTCAAGCTGCTACGTCCCAAGAGGTAAACTGTTTGGTTGTAATTTAATTCTTGCATGTTTTATGAATAGGATGAGAGAAGGTAAGTGGATAGAGACGAGAAAGAAAAGGTGATAGGTAAGGGTTTGGGATGGGGTGAGTGTTATGGGGTAGGTAAGCAGGGGTTTCACATATGTTTGTAGGTGCAGAGAGGAGTAAACGAGCAAAATAATTATCGTAGGGGATGTTTTTAAGCAGGCTGTATAGGATTGACAGTGACCGGTATCGTTTAGAGATAACCGGTATCGGTTAGGCAACCGGTATCGGTTATCTATAACCGATATCGGTTACTGTATGAAATTCCAGAATGTGAGAAAAAACACTTGGGGATTTGATTTATTGAATGGTTTGTTTGTTGATTTGATGTATGCAGGCAGAGGCAGGGTTGAGGATGAATGATAGTGTGCCAACTTTGTTGTCACGAGTCCGAGCGGATGTAACACCAGCTAAATGGGCATTGATAAACCATGTGGGGTTAAGTGGAATCCGCTATTATTCACGAATCACACGCAATCATGCTATGTTGTAGGCATTGATTGAGAGGTGGAATCCGGAAAAGAATACCTTCTATCTACCAACAGGGGAGATGACAGTGACGTTGGAAGATGTGTTTAGAATTTTGAGGCTCCCAATTACAGGAAGACCAGTGTATCAGGCGGGGCCTAGCACGGCGTAGGGAGCGATAACAACAATATTTGGTCCAGTTGCACGAGATTTGACACAGCGAGGTTTGACATTCACTTATGGTATAATGTATGCAGCACACTTGGAGGCAACAAGGTTGGCAGTGGTATTAATGATAGCGGGGTGGGGTATTATGCATTACCGAGGGTGGATGGGGGAAGATTTCCAAAAGAATTGATGTGTATTATTTGGGAAATGATAGAAAGGAGTGTGACTTTCGCATGGGCACTCGTATATCTCAGGCGGAGCTATACAGGGGTTTATGGGCTGCAGGAAAAATCACGGGGCGACACACTAGATTTTGCATACTTATTACATTGTTGGGCCTATGAGCACATTGTGTGTGTGTGACCAATAGGCTAACTAATCCAGGAAAGAGAGACAGGAGTGCAGAGGTTGGGTTTTAGACGATGGGTCCAGACCAAACAAGAGGCGAGATCCCAGGCCGTGATAGATGACATCGAGTATTATAGGTAGGTATGGGAGATGGTGACGATTGCGAGATATCCATTAGAGGCCTTACGGGAACTATATGGTGACAGAGAACATAGCTGAGGATTTGAGGGGTGTAGAGCGATTGAGGTGGATCATGGGGCATAGGCCAGGTGAGTACGAGAGGATTCCTCTAGATCGCGTGCGGTGACAATTTGGATTTGTTCAGGATATACCCATGGCTTATAGACCATACATGAGGATCGACGCCGAGGCAGCATTCTCACCTCCCCGGCCAACACCTCCAGAAGGACCAGAAGAGATAGCAACCGATCGTAGGGTAATGGATGTAGGAGTGACAAAGGCTTAAAGATTATGGTGGGTAGCAGAACTACGAGGTTCACGTGAGAGGGCCGGTCAGCCTAACATAGATTTGATTACAGCGGAGAGAGATCACCTACAGGTTTTAGTGCACCAGCTTCAAATGTGGGTGAATGAGACAACGGGATTGTTAGCGGTTGTGGAGTCACGAGTGGAGAGACTAGAGGCGAGATTCCTCCACGCGAGAGGGCGTATTCATATGTTACAGGAGATATTAGAAGATCAGTGGGAGGAACCAATAACAGTGGCACCTTTGAGGATGGAGAGGCTAGGTGAGCGGCGTCGACGATCACGATCATCACCTAGTTTAGGATGAGGCACAAGGGTCTAAGTGAATTTCATAGAGGTATAAGAATAAATAAGGATACCGACCTCATGCGTTGATGATAGAGAAGATGTATTTGTTTAACATCTAAATAAAATTGAATATGTATGTTGATTTGAGTTACAGTAATAATAAGAATGGTTGTGTTTTGAATGTTTGTGTTTTTTTTTTTTTTAAAAAGGAGAAAGATGAATGTGATCAAATAGAAATACACAAAAAGATTTATATTTACCACACATGATAGGTTATGGTAGGGGATGGTCGAGCTAACCTTGGGATACCCCATGTCTCCTAAGTGCTGCCTACATAACCCATTGCACAAAGCAAGGAGGGGCCTTAGACCGATGTAGTTCTCCCTTAGGACTAGGGAGAGCGAATCGAGCAATTTGGTTGTGGTTAGGCAATTTGTTGGTTGGTAAAAATATTGATATTGGTAGGGTAATGTTGTTGGTGTTGGTAAGGAATTGGCGATGTTGGTGTAGGTATAGGTGAAGTGAAAGTTAGCTTACCCAAGTAGTAGGGAACCGTGTCCTGATTAAGGTCAACACATAATCCTAAATTTGAGTAAAAGAGGCAAAAGTGTCCCGTAGTTGAGAAGAGCTAAACAAACCACATATAAATGTCGGATGAGCTTGAATCCCTAGGTACCTTGCATATGCGAGAAGTCGATAGGTGAAAAGAGTTGTATAATCACAATATATCGGATATACGTCACGTCCCTTGAGTTTTGTTGCTTTGACGAATGGTGAGGTGAGGTGGCTGATATAGTTGGGATGCAAAGAACTTGTTATAAGGTGATTATTCTGACAAAAGAGAACCAAACCTAAATAGACAAGTCCATGACTCAAAAGTGCTTTGGAATACTGCTTTTTACTTTTCTAGATATAGGTGATCGATCGATGGGAAGTCTACATGGGATATGTATTTTGTTGTTCTTGAGCTCTTCACGAAGGTGAGCAATACGAGAAGCTTGGATAAAGGCTGACTTTATATAGCTGTCCTTCAAGAGAGTAGTCTATTTATAGTAGTGAAAGTGGCTTTTGTATATAGTTGTCCTTTGAGGGAGCGATCTATGTATAACTTATAGGTCTAGATGTCCGTTTGGCATGAAGCATCTAGTTTTGTAGAAAGTTTGACTCAAGAATATCCCATAGCGTATAATTGAGAACGTGTTATTTTGATACTTTTAAGTCATGGACTAGACTAAAAAGGGGAAGGCATATTTAAGAGGAGATGATGACCAAACCATGTGAGCTTGATTCTATTTTGAGCTGCATGAAACAAAGTGTATGAGGCTGTAAACGAGCTCAAGGGACGAGCGCAAGGTAGATAAGAAGTGATATAACACTAAATTCAACAGTAGAATGGCTGAAGATGCAAGGCATTAAGGGGTTCAGGCTCAGGTTTACCATTAAGTGAAGCTAAATGATAAGTGCCTGATCCATAAGTATGAGTGATAATGTAAGGCCCAATCCAATTAGGAGCAAATTTTCCACGTTTTCTCTTTTCTAGTTTGGTTACATGTTGATTCTCTTTGAGGACAAGATCACCAACCTTAAAGGTACACTCATGAAGTCACTTATCATAAGCACACTTGATGCATTTTTGATAGATTTGAAGGTGGTCAAGAGCTGTAAGATGACGCTCGTCAAAAATCTCCAATTGGGCTAACCGCTCTTGGCAGAAATCATCATTGGTGAGAATATCTTAAAGAGATATTCTTAGGGAGGGTATTTGTATTTCGAGAGGCAAGAAAACCTCGGTACCATATACCAAAGAAAATGGGGTGGCATTAGTGGAGGTACAAATGCTGGTACGATAAGCCCAAAGGGAAAAGGGGATGTGATCAGGCCAATTTTTTCCAGAATCGTTAACGACTTTCATGAGAATTTTTGTCAGGGTTTTGTTAGAAGATTCGACCTGAACATTTTCTTGTGGATAGTAAGGTGATGAGAAGCTAAGTTTGATACCAAATTTGTCACAAAGGTCTTGTAGCAACTTATTTTTGAAATATTTTCCATTATCTGTTATCAGGGATGAGGAACACCAAAACGACAGATAATGTGATGGTTGATGAACTCTACAATTTTTTCTTTTTTGGTTGAAATGAGTGGAATGGCCTCCACCCATTTAGTGTAATATTCGGTTGCTGTGATTATCCAATGGTGAAATTGTGAAGAGGGCGGGTGAATCTCACCACTAAGATCTAAACCCCATTGTGAGAAAGGCCAAAGATCTCGTGCGACACATGTAGCGGATGGCTAGGAGTATGTTGAAAGTTGGAATGTTGTTGACACATAACACAATGCTTAACATATTCGTAGTAGTCGTTATTAAGAGTAGGCAAATAATAGCCTAGGCGAAGGATCCGTTTAGCCACGGCAAGGCCACTAAAATGTCCACCACAAATACCGTCATGGACTTGTTGGCTTGTATAGGTTACCTCTCGCACCGATTAGACATTGAAGGAGGATGCCGTCAAAGCCACATTTATAGAGGAGTCCCCTCATGATGACATAACGAGAAACACTTTTAAGAAAAGCACGTTTTCCATTACTAGTAAGGTCAAGTGGGAGAACAAGAGGTTGTAAGGTAGTCGTGAAATTGGTGATACCGGTATCCTGCGAATTAGCGAGACACATTATTTATCATATAAACATCCGAGTGAGTAAGATGGGGAAAGAGTTGTTGGACCAAGAAAAATATGTCGAGTCGATTGATGAGGCGGGAATTTGCGAGGCTAAGCAAGCCATAGTATCCACAAATTTATTAGTTGAGCGGGAATGGTTTGGATAGAATAATGAGTAAATAAGGTCAAAAGTGAATCCACGTAATGTTTGTACTTTTGAAGTTCCTCATTTTACATTGGTAGATGCCCATAACTTGATTAACGACCGGTTGAGAGTCGTCGAAAATGTTAATAGATTTTACTCCTAAGTGTAACGTGTTGGTTGGACATTTTGTCAACCCAAAATATGAGGTTCAACCACAGTATATGGGATTAAATCCCTCCTCAAAGACAGGTGAGGCTGCCTGCTTGCTACTAATCTAAAACACAGTGAAAACAATATATACAGTATTCACACTAATCTAACCATTGGGGGTTGGGATAGAATCCTGAAATCCGCATTCACATGATTCAAAGGTATTGCTTTCATAAATGAATGGGGTTAGAAACTATTACAATGAAAGAAGCACAATGGAAAGGAAATGAGAGAAACGTATTTTCTTTCGAGTAAACGCAGAGCACGAAATAATCATACGAGCTTTAGATCATAAATATAATGTCTGAGATGATTAGAAACACTAAGATGCTATGCAAAGAATAGCTTAAGATCATGAACATAAGAACAATGTCTTAAGAAAGATATATCCCACAACACAAAGTTTGTGAAATAATATCAACTCCTATTCTTTGAAATGATTGAACGAAAACACAAAGTTTTTCTTCTTTCCAATAGCTCTGAATATTACAAAAATATCGACCCTTTGGAATGCATAAGCATCCCTTATTTATAATAAAAGGAAACGAGAGAAAATAGGATAAATCCTAGAAAATAGTGTTCTTTAAAAGAGAGTTCTATTTTGCTTGACTCTCACGCAGGAGACCAAGTCAAAATTTGCTTCCTATGTGACGAAACAGAAAAGAAAAAGACATGTCAATTTCAAGATTGAAATGACATGAAACGTTGGGACTTAATCTGAATCGTCATCCTTTGCTCCTTCATCTTTTTCTTCATCCAACTAATACTTTTTGCTCTGAAATTCTTGGAACTTCCGAATTATGCCTTGCATTTCATTCTCATCAGGTGTAGTGGAATGATCATTCCAAATTTCGCGGAGTTTCATGAGTATCACTTTGGATTTGCCGGGAGCTTTTTCAATCCTTTCTTGAGCTTTCAAGGCCTCCAAAGAATTTACAATCCTTACAAACCAATAAATGATCTCAATACCAAACCCGTGCATTGGTTCATCTTTGAGCAGACTCTTGGACTTGTTTGAAGAGATCATCTGCTGATAGGATACCTGAGTTCCCAACTGACACCTTTGGACAAATCTTCAGCAATTCTTCTTCTAGATCACTTTTTCCATCAATCAATTTATCCCTTGATTCTCTCAACTTACCACAGGATTCATTGAGAATCTTTACTCGAACCCGATGGCTTTGGTCAGTTGGAAATGCTTATCCGTATGTGGAAGAATACCTTCTTCTACCAAGAGATGTCTTTGGTATTTGCTTTAACACACGAGAGCTTCAAAAGTCAAATCAAGATGTCCAATTTCTTGAGAGAATTCATCATCCATCTTCTCTCCCTCCTTCTGAATGTCCCCTAAAGACTGATGAACTTTCACAACGTCTTGAATTACTTCCTTCCCCTGTTGGAGCAACCTTTGGATCCATTCATCAACCACCCTTCCTTTTTAGCAATCTTCTCAATTGTAGGCACTGATGAGAAATCGAATCCGGCAGAGACAGAAGAAGATGGTATGGATTCAAGGGGTTTTGAGAGTTTAAGCAAAACCTCTGTCAACTACTCCACTTTTCCCTTAAGCTCATCTCTCTGTATTTTGTTTCTTTCAACTTCTGGCACAGCATGTTTGTGGCATCCCACACATCTTGTTGCGCCCCTTCTGCTGTCACTTTACCTAGAGCCACCCTAGTTATCTGATAATCAGAGGCAGTTATATCCTCTCTAGTTTTGTCAGTCGAGGGAGTGGCAATCTCTGTGAACTTATCTCCTGAAGCATCCACCAAAACCCTTGAAACTGTTTTAGGTTTCTTGGCTAACATAGGAGCCTTGAGTGAGCTAAAATCAAAGGCTGGTAGGGGTACAATTACCTTCCTCTTCCTCGGAGTTTTCTCGAGTAGCCATTGCGGCGTATCAGAGGAAGTTGCCAATGTTGTAGAAACTGGTATCCCACTCTCAAGGGGAGAAGATTCTACCAGTGGAGGGGGAATAGTTACCAATGTGGTAGTAGATCCAATAAAAAGAGGCACAGGAGGGGGCATGTTGGTGATCACTTGGGTTCCAGCAGAGAGGGGTGAGAGTCCAGAGAAAATACTGGCCATGACTGAAGAAGTGGATGGAGAATGAGGAGGTAGGAGTGGTTGTGAGGGGGAGGCGCAGATTCAGACTCCAAAGCCTGGGATGCAAGAGACAAGGTCTCTTCAGTTTGGTAATCAACAAATGATGAAACCAGAGGCTTCCTCCTTCTTCCAAATTAATTTCTCCTATTTCTGGTGGTGTTGGTGATTCTGGCACATCCACCATTTCAGCTGGAGAAATAATTGAAGAGATTTGTCTTTCTTTCCTCTTCTTGACAAACCTGACCTTTATAGGCCCCCTAGAAGATTTTTTTACCTTTTCCTTTTTGGAGGGCCCCGCCTCTGAAGCAGCCAACTTTGAAAACTTATCATCTTTAAAATTCATTCCCCAAGAGGAGAGCCATGCTTTGGTGCATGCAAGGATTGGAGCCGACCTATCTGAAATGGAGGCTTTTTCACTGATTGACCAATCAATAGGTGGGAAAACATATTGATCTTCATTTAGCCCATCATAGGAAAGATCCAAAACACTTTCATTGTCACTGTACCTTCTGGTAAATCAGCAAGCTCCAGTGTTTGAATCTCAGCAATTGTCAATCTGCTATTATCCTTTCTGCGAACAACAACCTCATTACGCAGATCAATCCAAATATCCTCTATGTTTGGCCTGTGCAGATGCAGGGTTCCATACGCCCTGAGCACTCCTCGGATGTCGAATCCGTCTCGAGGCTTCATATGCTTCTTTAACTTGTCCTGAAGCTCATGGACAACATTTTTAGCCTTCACTACTGTTGAACAAGTGTATCTCCCAATAGAAATTGGGAAGGATACAGCAGCCTTATGTTTACTTTGTTGGAATTTATGGAAATCCAACAGCTGCCTAACCAATTCCATCAATATCAGTTTATCCCCTGGATATCGGGGCAGGCAAAAAGGATCTCCCGAGTACATGACCACCCGAAGATATGTAAACTTCTTGAATTGTAAGAAGACACATCCCCATTTGGAAACTTCAGCCCAAGCCTCATCTGAGACTCTTGTCTTCCTCAATTCAGGGTTTAGCCTGCAGATGTTTTCATAGAAGAAGGCATCATTCACCCTTCTGAATTGGTCTTTGGATCCCTTTTTTGTCAATTGAGGGAAGTATTGATACACCTGGTTCACCGTTCTGCTTCCCTTGGTATCCAGCCCGGGATAGTTCCTCATCCCAGTGCTGCGTATGTGACATATGAAGACATATAAAATTTCCCGTTGACAAGACCATTGTCATTTGGGAATCAATCTCATTGCTAATGAGAGTGCCCCAGTCAATCCCTTGCTGATTCTTCTTGATGGTGATCATGAATTGATACATCCACCCTTGGAATACATTCGATTCGGGTAAACCAAAAACCCGACTCAGCAGAGTGATGATGTCATTGATTTCTTGGATGAAATCACTCCTGGGGATAAGTCTTGGAAATCTAGAGACAGCCGGCTTGGCCTTGATCAGGAACTTCTTATTTACATGCTTGATGCAGTTTTCCTGATCGTTGTCCCAGGCTTTCTGAGCTGACTTGATGTCCAACTCTCCATACTCTTCAAAATTGGGTAGTTTGAGGAGGTCATCAAAGTAACCTCCATCCAATTTGATCACTACTTCACCTGCCTGACTTCTCACAGAACGAGAAGCCGAGTCATAACTGGAGGCACAGGCCAAAATGAATTCAGGGCACTGAGCGGCCATGGGAAAACCCGCTGCAAGAGGTAAGCCACTATCGGCTATAGCTTTCATCCATGGAGTTTGGGAGGAACTCCTTACCCTACTCCAGAAATCTTCAATATCTATATTCCCGAGCTCTGTATCTCGGATGTCGTAGTTGCAATCAATATATGATGGAGACTCCACCTTTCTAAACTTGTATTTCATTCTTCCTGACTTCTCAGTCTTTTCTTGAGATGGACCAGGGTCCGACATGAAGGATGTCGAAGGAAGAAAGTTTCGAAGATCAGGGGATGTCGCACAGTGAAAAACCTGAGCTACTGGATATGTCGGAAGAACGGAAGAGTCTGACACACTGAGGAGTATGTCGGAAATCCAGAAAACCCGATGCGCTGAGAATGTCGGAAACTCTGGAAAGTCTGACACTTGTGATGATGTCGGAAACTCTGGAAAGTCCGACACGCCAAACCTTCAATATACTTTGGGTCTTCGACACTGCACAACACCCTTCAAAACCCGAGAAGAGAAAAATAGGGTTTTTTGTTGAATTTCAAACATGCAATCTCCTTTTTACCATTCATGTACCAAGCACATTTTGATTACAAGAAAATTCTGAGGAAATAACACCAAGTGGTAATTTCGAAGAGATAGACCCTAAAACCTAAACCCCGTTTAGAAAACAACTCCAGAAAGAAGAATAGAAATCCCACAAAACCCGGTAAGAAAATGAGAAGAACCCACGCACAATCAATCCATAAAAACTAGGAACAAAGAATGGAGAGAGAAATACCTTCAACCAGAGAAAGGAAAGATCAAAAACAGCGATTCAATCGAGCATAGGTGAGCTTTCGGGTTTCGAGGTTGGAAGAGCATGTACGAAAATCCACGAGTTAAAAATACGTCTGGTAAAAATGACGTGGAAATCCGCATATTTATAAGAAAATTTGTAATTAATACACTTCGGCTGGCACGTGCCAACTCACCCGACAACTTGGCATTAACGCCATGTCAGCATGCTCGGGAGGTCCGAAAACCCGACACAAAGGTGTTTAGAGAAATTCGGGTTTCGGGTTGCGGGAAACAATCGACACAGAGCATGAGATGTTTAGATGCTTCAACGTTCCGAAAACCCGACATGAAGGACTAAATCGGACTTCGGGTATCGGGAGACAGGTGACACAAAACATGCTTTGGATAAGGCATGTTCGATGTGCCGAAGGTCCAAAACCCGAATTAACTCTACTTGAAGCGGGTTTCGGTTTTGGAAAACACAAGACATAAAACATTTAAAACACATGTCGACCTGTCGGTGAAACCCGAAAACCCGATTTTCTCTTATAGAGGCAATTTTACAAAACCAGCTTTAAAAATTTCGTAGGGGTTATCTGATCATTTTGGCGTGAACTCAAAATGGAGATAACAGTGCTCTCAGTGGGACTTTCTTTGTAATACCAAAGGAAGAGAACTCAAAATCTCTAGTCTTTATCCATTGGCCTACGAGAGAAAAGAAGAAAACCAAAACAAAAGAAAATGAAGGAAGAAAGAAAATCAAAAGCAAACACACAACAAAAAGTAAAGTATGTACAATGCAAGAGAGCATCTTGCATTAATGGTGGAACAGCTTTAGATGTTGTCCACTGAAAGGCAAAGGGAGTAACCCTCCATCCAGATATGATAGAAGGAAACTATTTTCACCATTCAGCTCATGGATCTTGAAAGGTCCTTTCCATAAAGAATCAAACTTCCCGTGCATTCCTTTCTGTTCTCTCCTCTTATCCCAAAGCAACACCAGGTCTCCAATCTGGAAGTTACGCTGCTTTGATTTCTTGTCAAAAATTTTCTTCACTCTGCTCTGATGATCTGCGATGCGATCAACCACCTTGTTTCGTTCCTCTTCTAGCCTGGCTAGGTACATAACTCTTTTCTCAATAGAGTTTTGAAAAGTCATATCTTCGACAGCTTTGGCCAGCTGCAAAGTCGGCAACTCCACTGAGATAGGTATCTCAAAGATCAATCCCGTCAAAGACACTTGGAAAGGAGACATCCCTACGGCTCACTTTGGGGTGATTCGATCAGTCCACAACACATCATATAATGTTTTGTGCCATGTCCTCTGGTTTTCATCTACTAGTTTTCTAATTATGGTAACCAGGTTCTTGTTGCTGGATTCAACTTGCCCATTGCCTTGGGGATAATAATCAGATGAGTGAGCCAGAGTGATGCCGAATCCATAGCAAAATTCTGTCAACTCATGCGACGAAAATTAGAGGCATTATCAGCTACAATCTTATGAGGCACACCGAATCTGACAATTATATTTTCTTTAAGGAACTTGCAAACAGCTTCAGAAGTTGCTTGCTTGATTGGTGCGGCTTCCACCCACTTGGTAAAATAGTCTGTAGCAGTCAGCACGTAATTATGTCCGGCCCTAGATGCAAGATTCAATGTTCCAATGAAATCAATTCCCCACTGGCGAAAAGGTTCTTCAATCACTACGGGCTTCAGGGGAAGAGCTGCTAACTTGGGGCGACCAACGAAATGTTGACAAGCTTCACACTTGGACACCCACTCTGCTGAATCCCGGAAGAGAGTAGGCCAATAATACCTATCCCGTAGGATCTTATAAGTTATTACAGAGGATGAAAAATGTCCTCCGCATGCTAGGCTATGGAAGGACTCTAATAACTTTTCCTGTTGTGATTTATCAACACAACGCAGAAAACACCATCAATACCTTTCTTGTATATTCCATTATTCCACAAAAGGTATTTTGTAGATCTCAACTTGACTTTCCTCTTCTCCTTTTGGTTTAAATGTGGGGGGCATTCACCATAAGTTAGAAAGAAAACAATATCTATGTACCATTCATCATTTGTACTCACGAAAAGCACCATGGGCAACTCAAGAAGAAGTGTCTTGAGTCTTTTCACACTCGCTTTCGGCATGATTTTTGCAATTAATTGCACAGACCCCTTCCTCGTACCAACTTGGTAGGTCTGATGTCCAAATCGTACTCCTAAACTTTAGCTATCCAAGTACCTCGTTGACTTCCCACTCTTGTTGAGTCGAATGGATTTAACGGTGTCGGGAGCGAGAACAAGAGTATGGGAATTCAGCACGTAGTACCTGAAATGTTTCACTACTCGTACCACTACATAAGCATGCTTTTCAACTGGGACATCTTCAATTCATGTTCCTTCAATGGGCAGCTCATAAAAGTGATGGGAGCTTCAATGCCTTCCCCATTTTCCCGCATCGGGATGGCCGACCTTTGTGTGGGCAAAGGCGTAGCTGTACATGATGAAATATTTTTTTAAGTCTCTGGACATACTAAGATAGGAGCACAAGCAAGCGCCTTTTGATTTCTTTAAATGCAAGCTTCCCTTCCTAATCCATCAAAATGGAACTTTGCCTTTCATCATCTCAAGGATATCCTTGGTTTTGTCGGTGAAATCAGGTACAAACCTGTAGACACCAAATTTGTGTCTTACGACCCCTTGTGACCCGCATCTCATCTCGCAATATAACCTCATCACCTAAACCTTACACAATTATTTATTAATTACCTTGTAATTGATAAATCCAAATCACCTTATCTACCACCTCATTTTGCCACCTCATCATGACCTAGCCCTAACCCTAAACTAACCTAATTAAGACCCATAACTTGGTCCACACCTACACCCATAACTAATGACCCCTTTCTCGCACCCAAAACCGACCTTCTAGTCATTTGACCAAGCCCGCAACCCGATCTCTCGGGAGAAAGCGGGGAAGGTGGGCTATTTTACTAAAAATAGCCTACTTTTTCCTTACCGATGCGGTTCTACTCGCCGCCGTCGGTTACGTAACCACCATCGGCTCCCTGTAAATGGGCTCCCCGAACCAAAATCAAAGGTGGAAGGATTTTTGAATCAACAGAGATCATTGGGAGTGAGGAACAGAGTCCAGATCTTCACTTGACCGAGCAGAGACGAGTGGAGATACCAGAAGTGTTTACAGCAAAGGAGATCAGCTTGCATCTTCGTCAAAACCAGTAAGTCACATCTTGCATGTCCTCTGTTATAACATTTCTTATGCTTCTTGAATCACAGTCCTCATAAATCCATTTCTGGACCCACTACCCAGCAATATATTACATCTAACTATCATTCATCTACCTCTCATCACCTTATTACGTAATATCACCCATATACAAATTTCTGAAATAACACGGCTACTACAAACAACACAAACACCCCACAAAAACAACCAACCTACAAATCCTAAACCCTACCGACATCGCCGGTTACACAAAGAACCGGTATCGGTTACCCAGACTACAAACCAGAAATCAGCCTTTCCCCTATCTATTCCAAACGAAGTAATTTGATTGATATTTTACAGTCTTTTGTGTTAATTCATATTAGCAGGGAAACTGACCACCTTCGAAAGGAAGTTTTATATTTCCTGGGCCCAAGGCAGTTTCCTCATTTATTGTCTAATCAAAATCTTGTGGTCTTGTGTTCTTATTTGCAGGTAGTCCTTCCAAGACAAAAAGGAGTTCTTCGTAGTCAGCCTGATCTTCCTCTATGGTACGCGCACACCATCTCGACATTCCACAGGTATTCCTCCTAGCCCTAACCCTTATCTGTTTCTAAAAGGAATGAAAGGATAGAAGCAACTCTATTCCCAGAAGCCGAAACATTCCGAGCGAAACATTTTGGCTATCTTCTCCAAACGAAGTAATTTGATTGATATTTTACAGCGTCTTTTGTGTTAATTCATATTAGCAGGGAAACTGACCACCTTCAAAAGGAAGTTTTATATTTCCGGGCCCAAGGCGCTTTCCTCATTTATTTTCTAATCAAAATCTTGTGGTCTTGTGTTCTTATTTGCGAGTAGTCCTTCCAAGACAAAAAGGAGTTCTTCGCGAATGATCGACTTGATCTTCCTCTACAATGACGCGCACACCATCTCGACATTCCACGGTATTCCTCCTAGCCCTAACCCTTATCTGCTTTCTAAAAGGAATGAAAGGATAGAAGCAAATCTATTCCTAGAAGCGAAACATTCCCACTCTTGTTGAGTCGAATGGATTTAACGGTAGTGTCGGGAATGAGAACAAGAGTATGGGAATTCAGCACGTAGTACCCAAATGTTTCACTGCTCGTACCCTTTGCGCATAAGCATGCTTTTCAATACTGGGACATCTTCAATTCATGTTCCTTCAATGGGTAGCTCATAAAAGTGATGGGAGCTTCAATGCCTTCCCCATTTTCCTGCATCAGGATGGCTGACACTGTGTGGGCAGAGGCGTAGCTGTACATGATGAAATATTTTTTGAAGTCTGGACATACTAAGATAGGAGCACAAGCAATTGCCCTTTTGATTTCTTTGAATGCAAGCTTCCCTTCTCGTACTCCATCAAAATGGAACTTTGCCTTTCATCATCCCAAGGATATCCTTGGTTTTGTCAAAATCAGTGCACAAACCTTCTCGGAAATTGACCTTTCCGAAGAAAGAATGAACTCCGGTTTACTTGTGGGTAGGGTAAGGCTCAATGGCCTTCACCCTTTCTCGGTCGATTTTGGTTCCTTCTCTAGTCACAATATGACCCAAAGAATTTTCCTTCTGGTCACCCCGAACATGGACTTCTTGGGATTTAATGAAATCTCGTGACGCCCGCATCTCAAAAGTACTTGCTCTAAATGATCGTAATGATCACTCCGTTTTTAGAGAAAACGGTCAAGTCGTCTAATTACACAACTATGACCTTGCCCATCGGTCTCTCTGAATGCCAAGTCCATAGCTCTCGAAAAGTGGCTCCGACGTTGATCAAGCCAAAAGGCATCCTCCCAGTAGCGTGAGGTACCCCATGGGGTTGTGAAGGCCGTCTTGTGTTGATCCTCCGTGGTTACCTCGACTTGATTATATCCTGAAAATCCGTCGAGCATGGATAGCATTTCTGATCTAGTAACAGTTTGTAATACCTGATCCATGATAGGCAAGGGATAGTTATCCTTCAGTGAGGACTGATTCAAGTTCCGGAAGTCAACACAGATTCGGATTTCACCATTCTTCTTCCTGACAGGGACAATGTTAGCAATCCAAGTGGAGTGATGGATTGGAAAAATAATCCTAGCATCTAACATCTTCTGAATTTCTGCCAGGATAGTTCCTGAGATCTTGGGATTGTAATGTCTTTGCTTTTGTCTGTACGGCTTCACATCAGGCTTCAAAGGGATACTGTGTTGTACATCTTTGGGCTTGAAGGATTTTAAATCTACATAAGACCAGGCTAACACATCGATGTATCTCTTCAGAAGTGAAGTGAATATTTCTTTCTCTTCAGGGGAACAACATTTCCAATATTCACCATCCGAGGTTGATCAGACGAACCTAGATTGATTTGATCTACTTCAGAGGAAGAAGCTCCTTCAACTTGCCTTTTGTTTTGAATAAAATGATCATGCTTGTCAAACAAGCCCTCCAAAGAAACCAAACCTTTTGGTATCTTGTTGCCTTTAACCTGGATAAATTCACCATTAACCTCTTGATATGGATCTAAGATAGTTTCACGGAAGGCTGATTCTCGAACCTTCAAAATATAATTCACTGAAATTGTCAGCCTTTTCTAGAAAAACCAACACCTATTGATCATCATTGAACACTTGCCAGTGAGTTACATTATCTGGGATCTTTGGGACGGTACACAATCTTGATAGAGTATGTATCTTTCTTGGGCGAGGATGAGGAAGAAGGAGGGATGCGAGACACGGCTAAAGAATCAGCCTTATCGTTATAATCTCTCAAAGCGCCTTAATAGAAAATGCATCAAAGCATTCTATACTATCCCAAACTTTGTTCCTGTAATGTCTCAAGCGATCATTTTTCACCTGATAGATTCCCCGGACCTGGTTGACAATCAGCTCCGCATCCCCTTGGACTTTGAGATTTCAGATTCCCTTCTGTCTGGCCATTTCTAATCCTAATAATAGGGCTTCATATTCAGCCGTGTTGTTAGTATTATCAAATTGCAACTTGTAAGCTGATGGGAAAATTTCTGAATTAGGAGATATGAGAACAACACCAGCGCCTGATCCGGTGGTTGAGCAGCTACCATCGAATTCGAGGGTCCAAATAGCATTAGGATCTTCTTCCTCGACATCTACAAAGGGGTATCTCTCGAAGTCATGAAATAATTTCCAAAGCTAGCATCTTCGAAAAGAATTTGAGCTTTAGGATCATCTGATTTAGTTACCAAATACCTCACCTGCGGTTTAGGATGGAGAACCTGATGAACCCCATTGACTGGGATCTTGGCTTTGGTCCAATCCATGTTAATCTCTCCTCCGACATCTTTACAAAAACCCCTACCCAAGAGGATACCGTAAGCTGCAGGAATGTCAGCAACTAGAATGGTCATTTTCACTCTCTTCTCAGGGAAGGCAACAAATGCAAACTGTGCATCTTTGATTTGACCAATCAAAGGGACTTGTTTAGTTTCCATGGAATAGCACCGTCCATATGACTTAGTCAAAGTAAGCCCAAGGGCATGGGCCACTTTTGCGGGCATAACATTATCAGAGGCCCCTGAGTCGATGATGCAATTGCTGAGTTTAAACCCATTTATAAGTAGAGACAAATAAAATGGTTCAATATTTCCTGAAGAAGAAGCAGAGGTCAGATTGTTCTGAGATGGGGATTGACTAGGATTTGGAAGGAGACCTTTTGAAGGTGATGGAACAGCCGCTTTACTTCTGATGAACTTGGCCAGCTTTTCAAACTGTTCAGGATTCGACTGAAGGTATTCTGCTTCTGACATTTGAATTTTGGTTCTCTTTGCATGATCAACAATGTCAAAAGCAGTATAAGAAGGAGTAATGGTAGGCTCAGTTCTAATTACATGAGCTTGTGTTGAGGCACTGATCTTAGGAGAAGGAGAATAAGGAGCAGCTGCCTTTTTGGTGACCTCTCTTTCAGTTTGTGCTGAAATAGGGGTACCCCTCTTAACTATGGCTATGGGAGGTTCCTTATTCTTCTCCTTAGTGTTTTCAAGAGGTTTTCTGGGATTCTGAGATTGGGACCGAGTGAAGACAGCAAATGACTGACCATCTGGTGCACATTCATCTTCATCATATTCCAAATACCCAATGCTGGAGTCGCCAGCCGAATCATCATAAGACTCATCGGCATATCCTGAAGCTTCAAAAGCCTCCAGAGAACCTTGTTCTTCTGGTTCTTCCTCTTCTTCAACTATTTCTACTGCTGCATTAATGGGAGGAGCTTCAATTGCTAGCCTCGGCTGAGCAGGAGTTAACTATGGCCTATCTCTGGTAGGCGCACCATTGTTGTTATTGAAATTCCGTCTAGGAATATCCCGATACGGAACATTGTTCACCTGTTGAGACATTTGCTTTTTTAAAGCAATTAAATCATTAGCCATTTTCTGAAACATAGGATCAGTATTACCTTGAGAAGAACCTTGATTTTTGAGTTTGGGTATGTCCTTCTTGATTCTTCCAGCCAAAATAAGATCATCTTCTATTTCAATAGCTGTTGACTGAGCAACAGCCAGATCTGGAATAACCGACCTTCTTAATAAAAAGCTCACATCAGGAGGCTGAGCATTAATGAAGAAGCATTTCTGATTCTCCGCAGTTGGAACAACTATCTCCGGAATCTTCCGAATCAGTTTATTAAACTTTTCCACGAAGTCCCGCATGGGTTCATGAGATTCCTTCTTCATATGAGTAAGTTGAGCTAACAAGGCATGAGAATCTTTAGCTGGTTTGAATCGCGCTTCAAACTTAGTCCGCATGGTAGTCCAGTTTGTGATTAATGCATTTGGAAGGTGATAAAACCATTCAGCTGCTGCACCATGCAATGTTTCAACAAAAATTTGAACAGAAACATCTTCGTGAGCTACTCGAGGGCGCCGCACGCTACAAAGAAAGATGCAACATGTTCATCAGGATGTTGCTTCCCATCCCCATTGAATTTGGGAATGTTTTTACGTGATCCATGTGGTAACTCATGCAATGGTGGAGTTAATGAAAGAGGACCAATAACTGTGCCCCAAGGCACAGGTTGCACTACCATCCTTCTGAAAAGAGTGTGTATAGGGATCTGAGTATCAGACAAGAGTAGTGCATGAAAAGTTACAGACGCTTCCCGTTCCATGGGGATCCGGTTTCTCCAAACAGGTGAAGAACTTCTGTTCGGTTAGAAACAATGCTATTGAGGGACAGGCTGAAAACGTGTTGTTATAGTAACTCAAAGAGTGGGTCAATTTCACCTTGGGCTCGGCGGGACCGAGTGAAGGTCTTCTGGTCGATTCAACTAGGAAAGAGACCTTGTTGAAAATAAGGCAAATACGGAGTCGCCAGACACCAAGAGGATAAGCTTTATACTATTGATCCGTATTCCCCAGTAGAGTCGCCAAAAACTGTTGGTTGGATATTTTGTCAACCCAAAATATGAGGTTCAACCACAGTATATGGGATTAAATCCCTCCTCAAAGACAGGTGAGGCTGCCTGCTTGCTACTAATCTAAAACACAACGAAAAACAATATATACAGTATTCACACTAATCTAACCATTGGGGGTTGGGATAGAATCCCGAAATCCACATTCACACGATTCAAAGGTATTGCTTTCATAAATGAACGGGGTTAGAAACTATTACAATGAAAGAAGCACAATGGAAAGGAAATGAGAGAAACGTATTTTCTTTCGAGTAAACGCAGAGCACGAAATAATCATACGAGCTTTAGATCATAAATATAATGTCTGAGATGATTAGAAACACTAAGATGCTACACAAAGAATAGCTTAAGATCATGAACGTAAGAACAATGTCTTAAGAAAGATATATCCCACAACACAAAGTTTGTGAAATAATATCAACTCCTATTCTTTAAAATGATTGAATGAAAACACAAAGTTTTTCTTCTTTCCAATAGCTCTGAATATTACAAAAATCTCGACCCTTTGGAATGCATAAGCATCCCTTATTTATAATAAAAGGAAATGAGAGAAAATAGTGTTCTTTAAAAGAGAGCTCTATTTTGCTTGACTCTCACTCGAGGATACCAAGTCAAAATTTGCTTCCTATGTGACGAAACAGAAACAAAAAAGACATGTCAATTTCAGGATTGAAATGACATGAAACGTTGGGACTTAATATAAATCGTCATCCTTTGCTCCTTCATCTTTTTCTTCATCCAAATGAGAGGCTCATTTTTACTCTGAAATTCTTGGAACTTCCAAATTATGCCTTGCATTTCGTTCTCATCAGGCACAGTGGAATGATCATTCCAAATTTCACAGGTTTCATGAGTATCGCTGGCATTTCCGGGAAGCTTTTTCAATCCTTTGTTGAGCTTTCTTAAGGCCTCCAAAGAATGTTCAATCCTTACAAACCGATCAATGATCTCAATACCAAACCATGTGCATTGGTTCATGCTGAACAGACTCTTGGACTTGTTTGAAGAGATCATCTACTGATAGGATACCTGAGTTCCCAACTGACACCTTTGGACAAATCTTCAGCAATTCTTCTTCCAGATCACTTTTTCCATCAATCAATTTATCCCTTGATTCTCTCAACTTACCGCAGGCTTCATTGAGAATCTTTACTCTGAACCTGATGGCCTTGGTCAGCTGGAAATGCTTATCCGTATGTGGGAGAATACCTTCTTCTACCAAGAGATGTGCTGGTATTTGCTTTAACACCTGGAGAGCTTCAAAAGTCAAATCAAGATGTCCAATTTCTTGAGAGAATTCATCATCCATCTTCTCTCCATCCTTCTGAATGTCCCCAAAGACTGATGAACTTTCACAACGTCTTGAATTACTTCCTTCCCCTGTTGGAGCAACCTTTGGATCCATTCATCGACCACCCTTCCTTTTTTAGCAATCTTCTCAATTGTAGGCACTGATGAGAAATCGAATCCGACAGAGACAGAAGAAGATGGTATGGATTCAAGGGGTTTTGAGAGTTTAAGCAAAACCTCTGTCAACTGCTCCACTTTTCCCTTAAGCTCATCTCTGTTGTCTTTTGTTTCTTTCAACTTCTGGCACAACATGTTTGTGGCATCCCACACATCTTGTTGTGCCCCTTCTGCTGTCACTTTACCTAGAGCCACCCTGGTTATCTGATAATCAGAGGCTATTATATCCTCTCTAGTTTTGTCAGTCGAGGGAGTGGCAATCTCTGTAAACTTATCTCCTGAAGCATCCACCAAAACCCTTGAAACTATTTTAGGTTTCTTGGCTGACTTTGCAGTAGGAGCCTTGAGTGAGCTGAAATCAAAGGCTGGTAGGGGTACAATTACCTTCCTCTTCCTCGGAGTTTTCTCGAGTAGCCATTGCGGCGTATCAGAGGAAGTTGCCAATGTTGTAGAAGTTGGAATCATGCTCTCAAGGGGAGAAGATTCTACCAGTGGAGAGGGAATAGTTACCAATGTGGTAGTAGATCCAATAAAAAGAGGCACAGGAGGAGGCATGTTGGTGATCACTTGGGTTCCAGCAGAGAGGGGTGAGAGTCCAGAGAAAATACTGGCCATGACTGAAGAAGTGGATGGAGAATGAGGAGGTAGGAGTGGTTGTGAGGGGGGAGGCGCAGATTCAGACTCCAAAGCTTGGGATGCAAGAGACAAGGTCTCTTCAGTTTGGTAATCAACAAATGATGAAACTAGAGGCTGGCTTCCTCCTTCTTCCAAACTAATTTCTCCTATTTCTGGTGGTGTTGGGGATTCTGTACATCCACCATTTCAGCTGGAGAAATAATTGAAGAGATTTGTCTTTCTTTCCTCTTCTTGACAAACCTGACCTTTATAGGCCCCCTAGAAGATTTTTTGTCCTTTTCCTTTTTGGAGGGCCCCGCCTCTGAAGCAGCCAACTTTGAAAACTTATCATCTTTAAAATTCATTCCCCAAGAGGAGAGCCATGCTTTGGTGCGTGCAAGGATTGGAGCCGACCTATCTGAAATGGAGGCTTTTTCACTGATTGACCAATCAATAGGTGGGAAAACATATTGATCTTCATTTATCCCATCATAGGAAAGATCCAAAACACTTTCATTGTCACTCGTACCTTCTGGTAAATCAGCAAGCTCCAAGGTGTTTGAATCTCAAGCAATTGTCAATCTGCTATTATCATTTCTACGAACAAAGAACCTCATTACGTAGATCAATCCAAATGTCCTCTATGTTTGGCCTGTGCTGATGCAGGGTTCCATACGCCCTGAGCACTCCTCGGATGTCAAATCCATCTCGAGGCTTCATATGCTTCTTTAACTTGTCCGAAAGCTCATGGACAACATTTTTAGCCTTCACTACTGTTGAACAAGTGTATCTCCCAATAGAAATTGGGAAGGATACAGCAGCCTTATATTTACTTTGTTGGAATTTATGGAAATCCAACAGCTGCCTAACCAATTCCATCAATATCAGTTTATCCGCTAGATATCGGGGCGGGAAAAATGATCTCCCGAGTACATGACCACCCAAAGATATGTAAACTTCTTGAATTGTAAGAAGACACATCCCCATTTGGAAACTTCAGCCCAAGCCTCATCTGAGACTCTTGTCTTCCTCAATTCAGGGTTTAGCCTGCAGATGTTTTCATAGAAGAAGGCATCATTCACCCTTCTAAATTGGTCTTTGGATCCCTTTTTTGTCAATTGAGGGAAGTATTGATACACCCGGTTCACCGCTTCCCTTCCTTGTATCCCCCTGAGGATAGTTCCTCATCCCGACTGCTGCGTATGTGACATATGAAGACATATAAAATTTCCCGTTGACAAGATTGTTGTCATTTGGGAATCAATCTCATTGCTAATGAGAGTGCCCCAGTCAATCCCTTGTTGATTCTTCTTGATGGTGATCATGAATTGATACATCCACCCTTGGAATACATTCGATTCGGGTAAACCAAAACCCGACTCAGCAGAGTGATGATGTCATTGATTTCTTGGATGAAATCACTCCTGGGGATAAGTCTTGGAAATCTGGAGACAGCCGGCTTGGCCTTGATCAGGAACTTCTTATTTACATGCTTGATGCAGTCTTCCTGATTGTTGTCCCAGCTTTCTGAGCTGACTTGATGTCCAACTCTCCATACTCTTCAAAATTGGGCAGTTTGAGGAGGTCATCAAAGTAACCTCCGTCCAATTTGATCACTACTTCACCTGCCTGACTTCTCACAGAACGAGAAGCCGAGTCATAACTGGAGGCACAAGCCAAGATGAATTCCAGACACTGAGCGGACATGGGAAAACCCACTGCGAGAGGTAAGCCACTATCGGCTATAGATTTCATCCATGGAGTTTGGGAGGAACTCCTTACCCTACTCCAGAAATCTTCAATATCTATATTCCCGAGCTCTGTATCTCGGATGTCGTAGTTGCAATCAATATATGATGGAGACTCCACCTTTCTAAACTTGTATTTCATTCTTCCTGACTTCTCAGTCTTTTCTTGAGATGGACCAGGGTCCGACATGAAGGACGTCGAAGGAAGAAAGTTTCGAAGATCAGGGGATGTCGCACACTGTGAAAAACCCGAGCTACTGGATATGTCAGAAGAACGGAAGAGTCCGACACACTGAGGAGGATGTCGGGAAATCCAGGAAACCCGATGCGCTGAGAGTGTCGGAAACTCTGGAAAGTCGACACTTGTGATGATGTCGGAAACTCTGGAAAGTCCGGCACGC
Organism: Taxus wallichiana var. yunnanensis; assembly: GCA_018340775.1. Classification (NCBI taxonomy): domain Eukaryota; kingdom Viridiplantae; phylum Streptophyta; class Pinopsida; order Cupressales; family Taxaceae; genus Taxus; species Taxus wallichiana. Next base: position 795,620,365 of record CM031242.1, read on the forward strand.
CAAACCTTCAATATACTTCGGGTCTTCGACACTGCACAACACCCTTCAAAACCCGAGAAGAGAAAAACAGGGTTTTTTGTTGAATTTCAAACATGCAATCTCCTTTTTACCATTCATGTACCAAGCACATAAGAAAATTCTGAGGAAATAACACCAAGTGGTAATTTCGAAGAGATAGACCCTAAAACCTAAACCCCGTTTAGAAAACAACTCCAGAAAGAAGAAGAATAAAAATCCCACAAAACCCGGTAAGAAAATGAGAAGAATCCACGCGCAATCAATCCATAAAAACTAGGAACAAAGAATGGAGAGAGAAATACCTTCAACCAGAGAAAGGAAAGATCGAAAACAGTGATTCAATCGGGCACAGGCGAGCTTTCGGGTTTCGAGGTTGGAAGAGCATGTACGAAAATCCACGAGTTAAAAATACGTCTGGTAAAAATGACGTGGAAATCCGCATATTTATAAGAAAATTTGTAATTAATACACTTCGGCTGGCACGTGCCAACTCACCCGACAACTCAACATTAACGCCATGTCAGCATGCTTGGGAGGTCTGAAAACCCGACACAAAGGTGTTTAGAGCAATTCGTGTTTCGGGTTGCGGGAAACAATTGACACAGAGCATGAGATGTTTAGATGCTTCAACATTCCGAACACCCGACATGAAGGACTAAATTAGACTTCGGGTATCAAGAGACAGGCGACACAAAACATGCTTTGGATAAGGCATGTTCCGATGTGCCGAAGGTCCGAAAACCCGAATTGACTCTACTTGAAGCGGGTTTCGGGTTTCGGAAAACACAAGACATAAAACATTTAAAACACATGTCGACCTGTCAGTGAAACCCGAAAACCTTATTTTCTCTTATAGAGGTAATTTTACAAAACCAGTTTTAAAAATTTCATAGGGGTTATCTGATTGTTTTGGCATGAACTCAAAACAGAGATAACATAACGTAACCTGGAGACCCAAAACAAGGGCCTCGTATTCCAGTGTATTATTAGTGTAGGGGAAATCAAGCCTGAATGAAAGAGGCATAGGCTCAACACTAAGAGGAATGAGAACAATGCCGGCCCCTCCGCCATGCTGGCATTTGGATCCATCGAAGAAGAGAGTCATTGGATATGACTCCTCACTGAGTGAAAGAGTGGCAATGAGTTCGTCAGGGAAAGTAAAATTGGTAAATTGTTCCCCAGGTAAAGGCGCTTCCATGAGTTGGTCTACGATAGTTTGTCCTTTGACTGATTTTTGGTGTACAAACTCAAGGTCGAGGTCAGCGATGAGGATAAGCCATTGGGTGATGTGTTGGTTTAGATGAGGTTTGGTGTACATATAATGGATGGGGTCCGCATTGGTGATGACAAAAGTTTTATGATTCAGGGGGTAATGTTGGAGTTTGGTTGCCACGAATGATAGGGCAAGGTACAACTTTTCTACATGTGTATACCTAGTCTCGTAATCCACAAGAGTATGGCTTATGTAATAAATGGCTTGTTCTCGATGCTTGGAGTTACGATGGGCTAGCATGGCTCCTACAAAGATGGTCGGTGGCGGAAAGGTAAAGGTAAAAAGGTGATCGTCCGGAGGTGGGATAAGCACAGGTGGCTGCAAGAGATAGGCTTTAAGAGCCTCAAAGGCTTGGTGGCACTCTTTGCTCCATTGAAAGACAATGTCCTTTTTAAGGAGATGATGGAAAGGTTGACATTGATCTAAGAGTTGTGAGATGAAATACCGGATAGATTGGAGTTTTCCCTGCAAACTACGTAATTGTTTGAGGTTAGTGGGTGGGGGAATTTCTAGGATAGCTTTGACTTTAGCTGGATCAACCTCGATGCCACGCAAAGAGACAATAAAACCAAGGATTTTTCCCGAAAGGACACCAAAGACACATTTCTTTGGTTGAAGACGAACACAATATTGTAACAGGTGATCGAAAATAATGGTTAAAACATCGAGATGTTCACTGCGATGTTTAGATTTGCCAAGAAGATCATCGACATAATCCTCAAGGATAGTGTGCATAATGTCATGAAAAATGTAAGTCATAGCCCGCTGATAGGTCGCACCAGCATTCTTAAGGCCGAACGGCATGACACGATAGCATAAGGTTCCCCAAGGAGTTATGAAGGTAGTTTTATGTTGATCGGCTGGGGCTCCCAAAATTTGATTATATCCCGAGAATCCATCTATGAGAGAAAGCATCTCATGGCCCGCAGTGAGATCAACAAGTTGATCAATACTTGGTAGGGGGAAGTCATCCTTCAGGCAAGTGAGGTTAAGGTCCCGAAATCCATACATATCCGAAGTCCCCCCGTTGCTTTAGTAACATGTATGATGTTAGAAATCCATTGAGGATAGTCAATAGGTAAGATGAAGGAAACGGAAAGGAGTCATTGAAGCTCTTCTTTGACCAAGAGGGCAATGCGTGGATGCATTTTTCTTAGTTTCTATTTAACTGGTTTGGAATCGGGTTTCAGGGTAATGTTATGGACAGCAATGTCAGGATCAATTCCTGGCATGTCAGCGTAGGACCAAGCGAAAGCTTGGTTGCGGGCACGGAGGAAGGTAGTGAAGGCCGTTTGTTCTTATGCGTTAAGGGATTGTGCGATCTTCACAATGTGAGGATCGTCCTCTGTGTGGATGTTTATTTCTATAGTCGAATCATTCAACATGGTTTGAGTTTTAGATGGTAAGGTGCGTTGAATATAAGAGTTGTCTGCACCAAGGTAAGTGAGGATGGAGTCGTCATCTTGGCACTCAACAACATTAATTGAAGGTGAGTCCTCTTTGATCATGTTTGGATACAGAAGGGGAAGAGAAGATGGGTCTTCATTATCACGTTGATAAGTGAGAGGACCCAGGAAGATAACGTTTATGAAAAAAAAAAGTTAGGAGGGATAGATTCAGGGTCTATCGACTCTATGGGTGATGATGGCAAAATGGGTGATGATGGTTCGGAAGGGGTGACTTCGTCGTCTTCCTAGATACAATAGATATGCGGTGTTTTTAGTGTAGGTGGTTCAGAGAATCCAAGACAATGACGATCTTTGTGTTTGCATGTAGTTACGGGAATGATCGTATGTCGGCCTTGTTCATAAAGACCGAAACCAAAGCCCTTCTAAGCACAGCGACGTCAAGAAGGTGAGAGCAAAATGATGATTAGTTAGATATTGAAAATTAGATTGGAAGGGAACCACGCCAAGGGGAGGTTTAGGGGTGACAGAGGATGTATCGACACCCCCATACGTTAGGTTGGTGCGACAATTAGGTGGTCCATAGGAGATTACTTCCCCCACACGACGGTCGTAGGTAGGATGCGCATGTAACTGTCTCGTACTCCTGTGGGGTATGGAAAGTGCTAACGTTATATAGGTGATACTCCCCCAGCGTAAGGCGTTGAAAAACATCTACTAAGGGATCTGAGGTGGGGATGTTGTCTCACGGGAAAGGAAGTGGTATTTGCGGCGGTTTCATTGGTTGAAGGTGTAGGTGCGATTGAGATGGATGGTTGAGGTGTGGTTGAAGTAGATGGTTGGGTTGGATGAATGGGTGTCTTGACTGGTACAAGCACATCATTAGGGTGATATAACATATTGCAGGTTTTAAAGGGGGGAGCATCAGCTTTAACGGTGTAGGATTTCCCCTCATACTTGAATTTTATGCATCTATGTAAGGTGGAGGGAATGCATCCCATAGCCCGGATCCAAGGGTGACCTAACAACATGTTGTATTGGAATTCTCCCTCAAGGACATAGAAGAGTTCAGGTAAAGTATGTGGCCCTACACGAATGTTAAGGATCACAGTGCCTAAGGTAGAAGTAATAGCATCATTGAATGAACGCAACATGGTGGGGTTGGCACACATGCAACTAGAAGGGATATTCATTTGTTGGAAGGCTTTGGAAGAGATGATGTTTAGGATAGTGCCTTCGTCAATCATAACACAACGTACTGGATGTCCCGGATGTAAGCTGAGATGAAAAGAGTGGGGTCAGGATCTTCTGCACCAAAGTCAACAATTTCGTCTTCGGAGAAACTGACAGCAGCGGTTTGTTGTACAGGGACGGAAGTGGTAGATTGTTTGGTGAGAGAAGCAATGTGGTTGGGTGTTAAGATGGTGGTAACGGAAAGGTTTCATTAGGTAAGACCTCTATCCCTTGAAGGATTTCAACGAGAGCTTGGCGATGAGATTCAGAGGTTTGAATGAGATCATACAGTGTCATTTTTACAGGTGATTGGTGAAGTTGTTTGATCATGGTTCGGTGGGAAACTCCATCAGAGACGGGGTAGGCAGGTCCACGAATAACCACTTTAGGTGGTGGTGCGATCGGGATGGTGGACGGAGAAAGAGAGGCCATAGGTGTGCTTTCTTTAGCTTTCCCATTGTTTTTCTACCCTCGAGTAGCAACACTAATCATGTTGATCTCGTGAACATGAGAGGAGGAAGATGGTAGGGATAAGTCATTTTCTTCGAGAGGTGGGGTTGTAATAATGATAGACCTTGGTGAGGTGGGGACGGTGGTATGGGAGAGGGGATTGAAACTAAAGGTTTCTCCCTTCATAAGTTATCCTTCTTAACCTTTCTATCCGAGAGAGGTGATTGACAAAGTATGGCTCTCACAGCTTTGCATCCCTCTACATCATGTCCTAGTGTGCGGTGGTAAGCACATATTTTAGACTCATCATAACCTATAGGTCAAGGTTTAGATGGATCATAGGGTCTAAGTGGGGGTAGGGAAATGGTCGCATTCTCCACCAACATATCAAGGATCTTGGCGTAAGATCCTTTGAGTGGGTCAAAGTCAGAGGAAGATGAGGCTATTGATTGGGTGGGTTTTGGTAATGTTTGGGTATGGTCGGTTCGTGCGGGTGGTGGTTTAGACAAGGGGTTTTGATAATTGGATTTAACTAAATGTGGCTTCTTCGGCACAGAAGTTATGTTTAGCTGGTTAGATGATGAGGCCATAGATGACGTGGCAACGGGAAACAACCATGGAGAAAGAGGAGTGACAGCAAACAAATCCTTTAATGATGGAGTTTGTTTAGGGTTGATAGGTAGACAGGATACTTGGGGTGAAGGTGTTGATACACCCATGGATCTCTGTATGGGTGTAGAAGATGCAAGTCGTTTTAAAGAAAACGCAGGAGGTATGATGTATTGAGGCAAGGTGGAGGGGTGAGGTCCCAATATATAAGGTAGGTGTGATGGCGAGGGTTTTAGTTGTGACAGAGGCATAGATTGGACTTGAGGGGATTGGGTTTGTCTCTTAGGTGGATGGACGGCTTTATTTTTGGATAAATCTAACCGTTTAGGTGGGTGTGTTAGGCTAGGTATTAGTGAAGTCCCAAGCATAGGGGAAGGTTTGGTCAGGTTAAAAAATGTGGATGAGGTATTCGGTAGAGGGGATGAGGGGGTGAAGATGAGGACATATGCATTTTGAGCTTTTGTAAACACCTCGGGTATATGGTAGAGGTGTACGGATCGGTCATCTGTATTTGAGTAGAGCATGGTGTACTCAAACACTCTCATAGGACTCGTCTATCTTCTGAGGGATGACAATCTTCACGTGTGAATAGGAACTTTGATATGGAGGAGAGGTGGGTTGTGATTCCGGTCCACTGTGGGTGTGATACAAGGGGTAAATGAGTTGCTGTATCAATGGATGTTAAGAGGTCAACCGGTCACTGAAAAGATTTAGGCGATGAAGAACCAATAGGTAGGAGGGCATGTTTGAGGGGATCCATCATGATTAAAGAATTTGGTGATGTCGGTTCGAGAGGTTTCTCTTCTAAAGATGATAGAAATAGTGGCGAGCCTTCATCTTTTACAGCAAGAGTGGTAGAAGGAGATGTTTGGGAAATAGATAAGTTAGATAACATCCGCTCACAGTCTTGCAAGGATGTGGTGTAAGAAGGCTCATCTGTGAGAAGAGAATTCTGGTAGTTAATTCCCTTATGGGTAAATGAATGGCAAGGATATCGTCTTGTCTTGATGGTGGTGAAGGGGGTTTGGATCCCTGCGTTAGTGAAGAGGCTTGATTCAGAATTTTCTCGATAGAAGCTTTTGGTTGGGAGTCGAAGACCGCATGGATTTCATGAACACTCTCCTCGGCTAAGATATCTTGGTTTATGTTACTATTAGATGAGTGGTTTGGGAATGGTTTGTTGAATATTTTCAAATTTTGGTTAGCAGGGGCATTAGGATTATCGAGGGTTATATCCCCTGCATCAACCATTTCCTGCACTATGTTTTTCAACATCTTGCAGTTTTCGTGACTATGTCCCTTCACGCGGTGGAAGTTACAGAAGTCATTTTCTTTGTACCAAGAAGGTATAGCGCGGGTGGAATCAAACCCGGAGTGAGGTTTAACAGGAGGTAAGGTGATAGCTCCCGCTTTGAGCAATTTTTCCAAGATGACACCATAAGTTTCTCCTAAGGGAGTGTAATTGATGGGTTTGGCTTTATACTTATAGGTGGTTTTTGGCGGGGTATTAGACGGTGCTTGGGATTTGACCATCACCGCGTACGAGCATCCTTTTGATTTTAGAAGCATTGATGCGAGAGAATTGGTGGTGTTAGGTTTGTTGGTGGAGTCTTGGGTTCAGAAATTAGGGTTTTTGTTGCGTAACCACAATTTCTCTTCCTCTAAGGCTCGAATCTCTAGTTTCGAGCCATATTAAAGGCCTCATCAAAGGTGTGGAAAGTTTAAATTTGGAGGGTAGGAGAAATGTGCTTAGCGTAGGCATGCGTAAAGAGTTCGATAAGTTCGGCCTAAGGCAAGGCATAAGTAAGTTGGTTGATGAGGCCCCGCCATCATCCAACAAAATCTGTGATAGATTCGTCTTCAAATTGTCGGATGGCATAGAGGTCGGTGATAGATACTTTCTTGGCAATGTTAATGGAGAAATGATCCAAGAAAGATTGGGCTAATTGGTTAAAAGAGAAGATTGAGTCTTTGGTTAAAGCACCATACCACTCTAAATGTCGGTCCTGATAAGGACATGGGAAAGGTGCGGAGTAGTAAGGCATTGTCATGAGCAATCAGATAGCAGGCATGTCTAAATGATCGCAAGTGTTGTTGAGGATCCTCCTTACTATTAAAACGAGTAAATTTTGGTAATTCCCATTGAGGAGGATATGAATGAAGGGGGACAGAAGGATGAATAGGCTCCCGACAAACTTGCTCGTATGTCAGGGTGCTACGGCTTCCTGAAACAGAAGCCTCCAGATTTTGCATCTTGTCCATCATTTGTTTGATTAAATCAGTGGTTGGATGAGATGATGGTGCGGTTGTCATAAATGGAGGAGGATTGGGCCAAGGGCCACCACTAGACAATGGTGGGGTTAAATGTTGATAAGGTATTGAGGATGAATATGTTGAGGTGACTGAATAAGGATGTCCTATATAAGATGTTGAAGCCACCGGATAAGTGTGTGGAAATGAAAAGGTGGGTAGAGCTTGAGAAGGAAAGCTTGTGTGGATAGGTGGCAGAGAGCAAGTTATGAAAGGAGCAATCTGCGAGAGAGACGAGGTAGGAGCAGTCGATGGTAATGATATGTGGGGCCCCAGATTAACCAAAGGAAAGCCAATTTGTGCCGTATGAACCCCCAAAGCCACTGAGTTGGGAGATGGGGCTAAGGATGAAGAAGGCAAGGTGGAGTTATCAGGTGGGGAAGGAGCTAAGTGAGTGGCTATACTAATAGGCATACCAACAAGGAGTTGACCGTCGGGTGTACGGTCAAGGGTATGAGACAAATAGTACTGTATAGCGCTAGGATTAGCATCCAAAATTTCACAAATTCCTTATCTCCTACAGGATTTTGGGAACCTCGCTGGTGTCCGTAGGATTCCCCATAGGATGTGAAGGGGGTGATTCAGGAAAAGGCACGGAACAGGCATGTGAAACCATGGCTACAGCTTGTTTCCAAGTGATAACAACCATGGACAAGAGTACATAGCAGGGATTCAATCTATCAGGGACAGAAACAACCACAAAATGTTGGAATTGGTAGGTTGTTGGTTTGTCGGGAACTGTGAAAGACAGTAACCAATATCGGTCCATGAATCGATGTCATGTCGGAAAAGTAGCCGGTGTCGGTCAGTTAACCGATGTCGGTAGAATATGACCGGTGTAAGAAGTTGTAAGAAGTTGTTGATTTGGGGTTAACGATGCTTAGTATACCTACCAAACTGTTCTGAAGTGATCACTGAAATAGTGTATGACAGAGAAACAGAACTAAAAACAAGCAAGATGCACATGCAAATCAAGAGACTAACCCTAGGATTAGTTTTAATTATTATGGGCTTATGCCTTAGATGCAAGATGATGTCAATCCTAAACAAAATACTTAAGGGAAATGTCAAGTTTTTTTTGGCTTATAAGGTTACCTCAATCAGACGGAGGAATACCGCGGAAAAAGGGGGGATGTTTGAGTTGTTGTGTTGATTATGATGTGATTTGGTATGTGTTGTGCAGTGAAAGTAAGATTAATTTCTTGTCAATACCGTGGATATCACCCCCACGTGTATGACCTGTTACTTAATCTACGTTCACTAGAATTAGAAACAGCAAGCAAACATGTGATGCACGTGTTTTAAAACCCAAATCAAAAATGATATTCGATGAAGCAAAGGAGATGACTTCCACTAAAGCAAAGATGAAGAAGAAAGACAAATTATTTTACCAAAATAACAAAATATATTGTGAATATTTAGAAGAAGAAAATAGCAAGTGTGCTCCCTATTGGAAGCAAGCAAGAAAGAAAGAAACCCAAGAAAGGGTCCCACCGGCATGCCAAAATGTTTCACACAGAATGTTTCAGTTCTTAGAATAGAGTTGCTTCTATCCTTTCATTCTCTTGAGAAACAGATAAGGGTTAGGGCTAGGAGGAATACCTGTTGAATGTTGGGAGGGTGCGCGCGTACCATAGAAAGAGATCAGATCGATTGTAAAGAAATCCTTTTTGTCTAGGAAGGACTACCTGCAAGTAAGAATACAAGACCACCAGATTTTAGTTAGACAATAAATGAGGGAACTGCCTTGGGCCCAGGAAATATTAGACTTCCTTTTGAAGGTCGTCGGCTCCCTTAATACAAATTAACACAAATTCTAACAAAGAAGTTATTGCCAAATTACAATTGAATTACCTTGTTAAAAGCAATAGAGGAAAGGCTGGTTTTGGTTTGAGTCATAGTGACCGATGCCGGTCACTATACAACCGACTGCGGTTATACACCGGTACCGGTTCTGATAACCGATATCGGTAGGGGCAGTGATTTAGGGGATTTTAATGAAGGTTGGCTATAAGGTGGCTATGGTGTTTATAAGGCTGGTAAATGATTAGGGATAAGCAATGGGGTGATGGAGAAGACTTAGAGAGTATGGAGGTTTTTCTTGGGGCAATGTAAGGGTAGAGGAATGATAGTTAGATGCAGGGTGTTACCGAGTAGTAGATCTAGGAGTAGACTTATAATTACTGTGATTCAAAGTTCAAGAAATGTTATTAAAAGAATGTATAAGACACTACTTACTAGTTCCTGATGAAGATACAGGTCCAAGGACTGTGATGACGAAAGTAGGGCTCGGGTGGGATGATCTCGACAATTAAAAGATGAGCTATCTTCTCTCCCAATGCTTGGATAAGTGTCACCGGGCTCTGGTTACTCGGTGCGCCTTGGGCTCGATGTCCTTCTCTGTAAACTCTTCTCTTTCCTTCACTTTTCTCCTCGCTCTGCCAAGTGAATTCCCGATCTTTCCAATGAATTCCCCATCTTTTCTTTTTGGCTAGGGAGGCCATTTATAGGAACCGATGGCGGTTATGTAACCGACAATGTCGAGTAGAACCGATGTCGGTTAAGTCAAAGTGGGCTATTTTTAGTAAAATAGCCAGCTTTCCCTCCTTTTCTCTCGAGGATTAGTTGTGGGCTTGGTCAAGTTATTATTAGGTCGGTTTTGGTGCGGGTGAGGGTAATTAGTCATGGGTGTGGATGTAGACCAAGTTATAGGTCTTAATTAGGTTAGTTTAGGGTCGGTCTAGGTCATGGTGAGGTGGCGAAATGAGGTGGCAGGTTTGAGATGTGGATTTATTAATTATAAGGTAATTAATAAATAATTGTGCAAGGTTTAGGTGGTGAGGTTAGGTTGCGAAATGAGATGCGGAGTACAAGGTGTCGTAAGACACAAATTTGGTGTCTATAGTTCATATGCACATAAGCATATAGTAATGTTATTGTAATGAAACTTATGTGTATTATTACATTTAATATAATGGAGGTTATTGGCTGAATCAAGGTGTTAATCATGGTTATAGTTTATTACTACATAAATGATTTCATTATGATTATCATGTGATTTATGATTCTTTAAGATCTAGATCCGAATATGCTCTATTGTATTAATGATGGATCTAAATGAATTAAGTATTCATTATGCTAACCTCATGTAACATTAACCCTAAAGAGGGCTGGTACCGTTTGCACTTCAAGTGAGTGCTTAGTCTAGGATGAGTGATGTGCAAAGTGCCTAGGATTTTTTGGTAGATTCTAGGCTGCATCATTAGTTCCATTACCGACCTATTTTTTAGTTGTTTTTAGGATGGTTCATGATGAAGACATACCAGTTGACCCTAGCAAGTGTTGAGGAGTGGATACATGACCTGGAAGAAGAATACGCATGGAGGTTCAACACTGGATTTGAGTTTGATGCACACACTTGGGTGGAGTAGAATCTGTATGACTATTTGTATGAGATATTCTTCACTATATTTCTAGTAGAGCTGTACGAGTGGATGGTTGCTTATAAGTCTAAAAAAATTGGAGGTATCACAAACTTTTTAGGACATGGTAATAATTTTATACCCTTTATGATATTGATATAATTTGGACTCGCGTTGTGGATACGTGGTTCCGTGGTGTTTTGAACAACTATATCTTGGAGTACTCAATTTCCACTTATTCGTGCCTAGAGGTAGCTAAATTCCAATTTTTATGATATCCCAGGGGAACTTACCTGTAAGGCATTCCACTGGTGATCAAGATTCTAATGGTAACCCTAAACTTGGAGAACAAACTAATGGTGGGCTAAACCCCAAAGACGCGTGGGGGTAGGAGCAGAGTTTGGTGAAAAATGGCATAGACCTAGTGACAGAAAGAAAAAGAGAGGAAAGGCGGCTTGAGTATAATGAGGCATGCAAGAGGGAGATAGAGAAGTAACATTATGTTATAGAGTGAATGACATTATGGAGAGAGATAGTTAAAAGATGGTTTGAAGTTCACGTAGAATACGTGGAACCCGAGCATCAAGAACTCCCCCATTTAGGAAATCATGATAGGAACCATCCTTTTCCTCACATAGAAGCACACTAGTAGAGACGACCTAGGCCACATGCACATATCTGAATCCACCTGAGTAACCTTTCCCTTGCACTTGGTTTTCTAGTATCTAGTACAACAAATAGTCAATAAGCTAATTTAGGTAGTGGGAGAGTAGGAGTGAGTCATATAAAAATCACAATGATGGCAACACAAATGGATTTATTGTTATATGGGAGTACCTTTTTGGGTGTATCATCCACATAGAATTTAGGTGCGTAGACTTTTGGACTCTCTTCTGGGAGTAGTAATACTTCACAGACTAACGTTAAGGTGTAGTTCAATACTACTATTGGGACATAGGGAAGTATATCTACCTGGTTCGACTCTAGCTATGGGTTTATGATCGGGAAGTATAGTTGGCTAGTTCCGGTGGTTCTAGAGGTAGAGGAAACATAGGAGGTTCTAGATCAGGTGGGAAAGGTCCTCACCAACCCCATAATATTTACATGGAGATTTATCTTCATCTCCTAGAGTAAAGGGAATAGAAGATGATGTTGAACATGTGCACATGTGTGAAATAATGTGGCATGCGAAGGAATCATGGCATCCGAGTGTAGGGCAAGTCAATTTGCTACTACATTATAAGGGCATGCACACAGTTGGTACATAAAGTTTGACCCTAATCAGACTTACATAGATTATGCATCTTTAAAAGATGTTTTCCTTAAATAATTTCATATCCTAGAGTTTGAGCAGAAGAGTATAAGTGTCCTCAAGGATATTAAGCAAAGGCACTACCGAAAGTGTTAGAGAGTATGATGCTCATTTCAAAACATTATTATCTTAGATTTCTTATGATATTCATGTGAGCCAAAGATGCGCAATGGTTTGTTGGGGGCCTAATAATACCTTTTAGAAGGGCGATATCACATAAGACATACATTAATCCACATGAAGCACTTGAAGCGACTTTACACGCTAAGGCTATTGAAAGTATAGACACCGGGGTAGCCCATTTTTAGAAGCAAAGATCATAGCTATGGAAAAGCGATTGGATAAGCTATCAAAAAATTTAGAACATGAGACGCACAAAGGGATTTGGTGCACATATTGTGAAGTAGAAGGTCACACAAAGGATAGTTGTCCCCGCAGATCAGTATGCTCATTATTGTTGGACTGTGAGATATGTCACTTAAACCATGATGCCAACCACTTCCCATTGTTACAACACGTGATAAGGAAGAATGTCTCTTGTTATTGTAAAATTTGTAGGTCCACGACTCATGATATGGAAGACTACAGGTTGATTGGTTAGATCCATGATGCCATAGATATTGGTGTATGATAGACAAGAGTATCAGATAACTCTCAAGGAAAAGGTGAGCATCAGGATCACAATCAAGTGCGCTATGATTAGAATGGATGTTTTGAAGGAGGTCATGGTAGAGGTCGAGGGTTTTGAGGAGGATATGGAGGCCGAGGCCGTGGTGGTGGAAGAAGCGAGTTCCCTCATAGAACGTGTTACACATGTGGATCTCCTGACCACTATAGGTGTGAATGTCCTCAGAATATTACATATTATTTCTATGGAAAGAATCATAGTTATGAGGAATTCTTGAATTTGTATGAGCATCTTAGTAAGTAGCATAAATAAGAAAACAACAGTGTGGGTATGGTTAGGATACAACATGTTGTGGAAAATCAGTGGATGCCCAAGTTGGAAGAATAATTTGAGGCATTACAGGTAAAGATCATGACCCACGCTGAAGTGTTGCGTGCCAAAGAAGCATTACAATAAAAGCCTACCATAACTAAGGAGGAGGTTCTACATGCATGATACCCAGATCCCACCCATCAGAAGGAGGCTTACCAGGAAACCATGGAGGTACTCAGGAATCTTCAGGGTGAAATACAGTCTTTAAGGGAGAAATCATGAAAGATGGAGCAAAAGAAAGCATCAGAGATGATCCAAACTGATATGGATAACTTGAGAGAAGTGTGTAAATTGTTGTGCCAGGATAATATCATTCCAATGTTGGGGAATTGGTTAAAAGGAAACACTCCATGTGTAAGTACTGAGACTGGATGATATATCCTACATGCAAATATTCCCCCTCATAGCCTAGATTATGACAAGGAAATAACTCTGAATGTTGTTGTGGATGGGTGACTATTGAGTAATATACTTGATTGATATAGGCGCATAAGTTAATGTTCTTACCTTAGATGCATGGGTACAAATGGGGAGACCTCCATTGTAGCCATCCTCTAATGTATTGTTCATGGCTAATCGAACTAAGGCCACTCCCATCGAGTTTTAAAAGATGCATCCATTACCATACAAGGAGCTAAGTTCACTAGATATTTTGAGGTTTTAGCACTGGTAGAGTCAGATAGCTTCCTAGCTCTATTGGGGCGTCCTTAGTACTATGCAAATAATTCTAATATTTGGTTCAACAAGGGTTATATCAACTTTAAAAATGACGAAAGAGTTATTATCCCTTTAACAGATGGAAAATCTACACCCTATGTTGAGCCCTTGAGTGAAGAAGACCCGAATAAAATTTATGTACCCGCCATCCGGGATCTAGAGGTGCTTGAGCCATGTAAAGAAGGAATACTTCAAAGGGGAGGATGCACAATATATTAGCAATACTACAAGTGTTTCTAATGATAATTTGTGTCATATCACTTATGAGTTGGTAGGGTGTGAAGTAAAGAGCATATTTCATAGGGTCAAAAGCACGTTATATAAGGAGAATAGGAAACAACTCGATACCTTGTTACACCGGAGAAGGATACCCTATGGTGTTCCTGTGCACCATTGAAGAACAATGGATAGACCCATTGGAGAGAAGGAGATGCTAACATATACCCTCGTGTGACAACAACACGTTGGTGGGTGGTCCACAAGGATAATCTTGTAGGATGGAATGAAATTAGGATTACTCTTGCCACTAGGTTCTTCAGAGCAATGCATCTACTCAAATATTCACTTATCATGGTAATCAACCTATTCAACACCACGTTCAAGTGTGAGAGACTCTGGACAGAGGGGCAGGAAGCTTTACCACCTTCGCTCTAGGTGCACAAGTTTTATTCCACTCTACATGGCTATGCGCATGTTTGGTATGTATATGTAGAAATCCATAGAGAGATTGGAAATTGGTAGGATTTAATTGCAAGAATGACCCAAACGTTTGACTTCTTCTCTACCAAGCCTCCGATGGAAGAAGCATTAAAATTCATAAAGCACTTAACTATGGGAGATAGTGCCAAGGCTAAAGAACTCCTTCAGGAGTTATTCGATGAAGGAAACTCAAGAGCGTGTTTTTTTGAAGAAACAAGAGGCTGATGTCATACCACTTCAAACGCTTGCCTTGAGAAATGAAAAAGGAAAAATGGTCTACTTAGTGGATGATGAAGAAGTATAAAATTTGGATGTAAACCATTCAACAGGTAGGTGTGAGGTGTTGGATAGTGCAGATAAGACCACATGTGCCTATCATGAACCTATGAAGACAAATAAAGTGAATATTGGATCAGATGTTGAGCCTAAGGAGGCCATAATTGGGACTATTGGTCAGACTCTGAAGTGGCAAAAATCATAGAGTTACTACGAGATTATCAGGATTTATTCCCTTGGGGGTACCATGAGCTTAAAGGTGTGCATGAATCATTAGGGAGATGAGGATAAAGCTTAAATAGGGTGCACACCCAGTTAGAAAGAGACCCTACAGGATTAACCCTAACTTACGTGAAAAGGTCAAAGAAGATATTGAAAAAATGTTGAAGTCTGGAATTATCAAGCCCCTAGATGATTCGAATGGGTTAGTCTAATGGTGATTAGTATCAAGAAGGATGGACAAATTAGGATTTGTGTGGACTGCAGGAGATGAATTTTGCATGTGTGACTGATCCCTTTCCTATACCATTCACTGAGGAAATACTAGAAGGTGTTGCAGGGCACGAAATCTATTCGTTTATAGATGGGTTCTCTGGGTATCATCAAAGTTAGGATTGCCTAGAGGATCAGAAAATATTAATTTTTCTATTGAATGGGGTGGCTTCACCTATACTATGATGCCTTTTGGTCTAAAAATGCACTGATGTATTTTCACACATAATTGTTCATGCATTTAAAGAGTTTATTCACAACTTCTTATAGGTTTATTTAGATGATTGGACGGTGTATGGACTGGTCAAAGACCATTGTGATGATTTCCGCTTGATGTTTGAAAGATGTAGAAAGTTTATTATCTCTTTGAACATTAAGAAGTGCATATTTTCTACACCATTTGGAATATTGTTAGGACACATAATCTACAAGGAAGGTTTGTTGGTTGATCTAGCTAAGGTTGCAGTCATTATTGACCTAAAATAGCCTACCGGTCAAAGTGAGGTGCGTGGATTTTGGGTCATACAGAGGTTTATTAAAGGATTAGCTAGTATTGTCACACCCCTATAAGAGTTACTCAAAGGAAAAGGGATGTTTTATTGGGGAGAACTGCATCAGCATACATTTGAGGCATTAAAAGAGTGACTTACTACAACACCTATTATGTGCTTTCCCTCATGGGATCAACTATTTCATGTACATGTGGACACCTTTAGTACAACCATTGGCATAGTATTGGCTAAGCTAGGGAAAGGTATTGTATATCATCCTATATGTTTTGCAAGTAGAAAGTTGATTGTTGCAGAGTAGAACTATACAAAAATCGAGCGTGAGGCCTTGTCGATGATCTATGCACTGCACAAATTTAGACAATATTTGTTAGCAACACCCTTTGTGTTTTATACTGATCATATGGAATTGAAATACTTGGTGAAAAATCCCATTTTGTAGGGGATCATATGCAGATGGGTACTCTTATTCCAAGAATTTGATTTCAGCATTGTGGTAAAACCAGGGAAAAGTAATTATGGCCTAGATCACTTATCAAGAATTGAGTCAGGGGAGGATGCACAAGAAAATGAAGATACAATGCCTAAAGCATAGGTATATAGGTTACATTGTTGTAGCTTGTATAGGATATTGTTGTATTTCTATGTACAGGCATGACACCAGAAGGTATGAAATCCTTAGAAAAGAAATAACTTGCAATTCGTGTAACACCCTTTATGTTGATTAGTGGTGATCTATAAAAATTAGGAAGAGATGAAGTACTACGTCGGTGTGTACTCAAGCATGAGCACATGGATATTATGGAAAAAAGCTTATGGTGGTTTTGCGGTAGGCACTATGTAGGTGAGGCCACTGTGCACAAGATTCTACTCGTTGGATTATGGTGGGAGATCCTATATAAATATTGTAAGGAATTTTGTAAGGCATGTGATCACTATCAATGTCTTGGAAAACTAGAGTAATGAGATGAGATGCCCTTAAGGCCTATTCCTAGTGCAGATCCATTTGAAAAATGGGCTATAGACTTTGTGGGTCCTATTTTTCTAGTCGTGCGTAGAGAATTGGATCGTATTACATCATTACTTACACGGATTACCTTACAAGGTGGGCAGAAGCAGCCCCTACAAAGGATTGTACAACAACTACAACAACTAGGTTTCTATGGGAAAATATTCTTACAAGGTATGGATGTCCATTAAGTTTAACAAGTGATAGGGGTACACATTTCTTGAATGAGACAATCAGGATATTGTTGGATGAATTCATGATTGCACATCATAAGATGACACCCTATCATCCTCAAGCCAATGGAAATGTTGAGGCTTTCAACAAAATTTTGAGCCAAACATTGACAAAGATATGTGATGTTGGAAGGAAAGATTGGGATGAAAAATTTTCTACCATGCTCTAGGTGTATCGAACAACATACAAGTGGCTAAACAAGGCCACACCTTTTCAATTGGTGTTTAGCACAGAAAGCATTCTTCCTTGGAATTCATGTTGCCTTATTTGTGTATTGCGCACGCCGAAGGTTTAGATGATGAGCAAGCATTGGAAGAAAGGGTTGATCGGTTAATAAAATTGGATGAGAGGCATGCCATAGGATGTTGGAGTCAAAAGTAGGAAAAATCTAGGTAGAAATCATTGCAAAATGAGACATATCAAGGATAAGAAGCTTGATGTTGGAAAGATGGTTCTCTTTATGACTCAAAGTTTTCGCCATCCATGAAAGCTTAAAGTACATTGGTTGAGACCATATGTTATTACTCACCTTCTCTTGGGTAATCGGACGCATGCCAATTAGCATGCTTGATGCAATACGATTGCTTGGATACTTTAATAGAAGTAGGTTAAAGCCCTACTATAAATAATTCTTCTTGGTGTTTGTAATAAGGTATTATTACTAGTTAGACTAGGTTTCCCTTATTGCACTTTTCTTTAATGTATTTCATTCATTGTCACTATGCTTTGTCAATTTAGTTTTGTGTTTTTTAATAAGTGTGTTTGCACACCATAATATAATTACTATTTGAAGAATGTTCATGGGCAGAGGACTACACATACCTTTAGTGTGGGGTGGGTATTTGATATCCAGGTATGAGTATTTGATATCTAGGTACTGGATTGTTGGAAACAAGTACATATGAAAGGAACAAACTACTACGGGTGTTATTCAAAGTTGGAGAATTGTTAGAAAAGAGATTGCTTCTAGAAAATATGACCATACATGGATATAAATGATGGAACAATATAATTCAAGGTAAGCGTAGGTCATGAAGACTACCAGTGGAAGGCATAGTGATGAGGTACTCGAGTGCATAGGCCTTGCGCTTGAAGAGAATTCGCATCTAAAAGGTAGGAGGGCACACTAGAAGGTTATGACTAGGGTGTGAAGATGTACCATGTGGAAAATGAAAAAAGGATCAATTAATGAGGATTGTTGGTAGGTGAAGGAGAAATAAATACACTAAATTTTTGAAAATCTATAAAAGGAGGGGATGTGAGTTCATTCTTACCATTGCAATCACGATAATTTGAAAGATCCAAGTGCGACCGAGCTATGAGAAGAGTATTCAGGTGCGAAGAGTGTGAATTGAGACGTGATGAGTATATTTATGCGTAGAGGAAGCTTGTGTCCCTAGTTGCGAAGGGTTTGAGTGAAGCAAGGCATTGCAAAAGAGCTATGGAATGTAATTTCAACTAGGGCATGCTGAATCGAGATAGAGTTTGGGTTTTCATGCTGCAAGAGATAGAAGGTGAGTATTTGAAGTTAGAATATTGTAGGTTATAGATGACACCAAAGAAAGCACCTACCAGGGAGCTAAGGGGAAGAAGAAAGTGGAAGTAGAGGTTGAAATGACTCTTGAGAGTAATTTCTTAGAAATGTAGTATCTAGAGGGTGTGATTGTGGGTCAAGAATGGGATTCCCACATACGGAAGAGCAAGATCAGTGATTACAACCATCGTACACCTGAAAATACAAAGGATCTGGATGCATTATTAAAAAAAAAAGAAAAATAAGCACACAAATGAAGACATGCTTTGGTGTATGATGACACTAGGGAGAACATGTTGAAGTAGATTGGAGTTTACTAGTTGTATGAGCTCCCTACTTCAGTGCAATTATGAACCCTTGTACTAGTGGTTAATAAATTCGAAGGGTACATGAAGATTTCTTCTACTTTGCGGAGACACAAAGTAAGGATCACAAACACGTTAATCTCAAAAGAATGTGAGTTGAAAGGCACAGGTGTAGATATAGATAGTGATTTAAATAATAAGGCTGTAATCTTGGAGAAAAGGAAGGACATGGGGTCTACCAAGGGTTTGCGTGGCATGGAAATTGACAAAGTTGAATGACCAAGAAAGATGGTCACAAGTAAACACAATGTGGCTACACATTGCAAATAAGATGTCACAAGGAGTGACTTACAACATCTCCAGTTACATTGTAGAAAATATCATTGAAGAAGTGCACACAAGAGAGAAAATCAGTTTTGGGGCTGTTCTATTGTCTCTGGTGTTTATGGAAATTGGGTGCCCGATGGGCCAAAGGAGAAAATATGGGAATACCCTATGGAGAAAAATTCACTTGCAGAAATATTTGGAAAGTAATTTTGTGAAGGATCAATGAGTGGACCATTCAAGTAGAGGGTGGAGAAGTGGTATGATAGGCTCTACACGGTGTTCGAAGAATAATGGCGTATACCCGGGGTTTTAAAATTAAACTTTAACAAACTATAGTCAGGGGACAACAAGTCCCTCCTATTTAATGGGAGAGGTTCCCTTATTGAAAGCAAGAAACAAAACATACATACAAATGTACAACTTTTAAAGTGTGGATTCCTAATACTTCAAAATGTTTTATGCCCAAAGATCATCAATACAAAAGAATAGAAGAACCAAGGAGATGAGAGAGGAAGAACATAACAATACTTTTAGGAAATATAGATAGCAGAGTATAACCTTATACGTATTGATCAAGGGAGATGTAGAATAAAATCATTCACTTTCACAATATAATTCCATGGACACAAAGTTCCAGAAATCATATAAACAAGAACACAAAGTTTCTTATCATAAAAGATTAATGATCCACGGGTTCCAGACAAGGAAAGAAGGAATAGCATATGGAAATGAAGTGGAAATTATTTTGTATTGATTAATTTTGAATCTATAACATTTCAAGAATGCCAGGATCCAACCATGAACAATGGCGTAGAGAACCCACTAAATAGCTTCCAAAAAGTTACATTCGGTTACAAAAAATGATGAAACTGATTCAAGAAACCGACATCTGAACTTCTCTAAATCCTCAGCCATTTCTATGCCTAAAAAACCAAACTAGATGCATCATATCACATTCGTTCATTCTGCTTTTGCAAAATTTGAATTTGAGCCGTCCACATGGGAGAGATTTAGTTGAAGCGGGTCTGAGGAAATTTTTATATTTTGTGCCTTTTAGAGAAACGGAACTTCGGAACATTTCTCTTAGGCTTTGTCCATGGGTCACTTTATAAATTTTATGCCTTTCCACAACAAAACCAAAATTCCAAAAGTGACCCGATGATCCACCTCCCCACTTTGACTTTTGATGCGAGACTCGATATTTGACTTTTCTTGTCCCGGCGGAGTCACGACTCATTTTACAACTTTAATCCCTTTTGGAAATAAAACCAAAATTCCAAAAGTACTCCGATGACCCGCCTCCCCACTTTGACTTTTTAAAATAACCATGTGTCCCTTTGCGGGGCCAAAGTAATAATTTTTCTCCACCACTTCATAATTTTGAAAAGCCAATCAGGATCCAGCAGAGACATGGGGGTAATTCAACATTTTTGCAAATGTAACAAAAGTGACAAGTTCATAAAAATACCTACCACGCCGCATCCAATTAGAGGTGACCACGTATCCAAAATGATGGAAAATAATTTGACGGGAAGATGACCATAGAAAAATGTAGAGAAGGGGAAAATTCCACCATTCGCACCCGAATCAAAGATTTTTCCTACAGAAAGATAAATGCAAGGAATACAAGGCTCGACATAGTCCACAACCATAGAAAAAGATTGATAAATTCCACACATCCATGAAAGGAGATAGAAAAATGTTCCAAAATGCACAGATTGAGGAATTTTAAATGGAATTGGTGGGATTAAAAACTGAGTACCAACACTTGGGACCTACAAATTCATCTTTCACAAGAGGGGAATTTTAGGGTGACAATAGCTGGCTCTTTCTGGGGATGACTTGACTTGGACAAAGGAATGAGGCAAGACAAGAATCCAAGAAAAAATGGGAAGGTAGACTAGTGCCTTATCCATTGGGAAAATAGAGTCAAGGCAACACAAAACAGAAGACAACACACACGAGAAGGGAAACAAACCAAAACAGGGAAAGCTAAAAACAAAACACTGTACATAATATACGAAGGAATGCCTTGTCACCTAGGACTTGAATAACTTCAAATAATACCCACTATAAGGAAGTGGGAGAGGATATCCATCCATCTAATCCAAATAGAAATAATTTTCTCTAGCAAAGTGTCTGATTTTAAAAGGACCATGCCAAAAAGAATCAAACTTACCATGGATTCCTCGAGGTTCATGTCTTTTTCCCATAGAAGAACAATGTCTCCCACTTGAAAAAATCTGGGTCTATCCTTCTTGTCAAACAAAGCCTTCACCTTCAGTTGATGAGCTGATATTCTATCAAAAACTTGCATCTTGTCTTCATCCAGATTCTAAAGATACATGATCCTCTTGTTTAGGGACTAGCAAAACTTGAATCTCCAATAGCCTTTGCATTAAGTGCAAGGCTAGTAATTCCACTATTACTGGCAATTGAGATTCAACACCATACACCACTTGAAATGGAGACATCCCAATTTCTCTTTTGGGTGTAATTCTATCTTCCCAGAGAGCATCATAGAGCTTCTTGTGCCAATTCCTTTGAGATTCATTGACAAGCTTTCAAACGATGGTTACTAGATTCTTATTTTTTGATTCTGCTTATCCATTCCCTTGAGGATAATAATATGAAGAATGAGCAAGGGAAATTTCATAGCCATAGCATAAATCCATCATATCAGAAGAAGAAACATTTGAAGCATTATCAATCACAATCTTGTTTGGTACCCCAAACCTTATCAAGATGTTCTCTTTGATGAAATTACACACCACCTAGGAAGTAGTTCTTTTGACTGGAATATCCTCTACCCACTTTATGAAGTAATATGTAGTAGTTAGCATGTGAGTATGTCCAACACTATAAAGGTGGATTAAGAGTTCCAATGAAATCTAATCCCCACTATTGAAAAGGATCATCAATCACTACTTTTGGTTTGAGTGGTAAAGCAACCAACTTAGGTCTCCCAAAAAAATTCTGATAGGCTTCACACTTACCTACCCATTTTGATGCATCTTTAAACAATGTAGGCCAATAGTAACCTACACAGAGGATTTTATGGGTAGTAAAATTAGAAGAGAAATGAACTCCACAAGCTTTGATCATGAAAATCTAAAAACAACTTCTTTTGTTGCTCTTTGTCCACACATTTAAGGAATATTCCATCTATGCCTTGCTTGAACAAAGCATTTTCCCATAATACATACTATGCAGACCTTAACTTAATAGCTCTATTTTCCTTGGCACTCAAGTGGGATGGACACTCTCCCTAAGGAAGAAAATGTGCAATATCAACATGCCATTCATTTGTTGAACCGAGGAAGAGAACAACATGAACATCAACTACTTCTTTAGACAATTCTGCATCATCTCCTTTAGCAATAAGCTCACATAAGCCTTTACCCCAGACTATCTTAGTTGGCTTGATATCAAGGTCATATTCTTGGAGTTTTGCTACCCAATTTCCTCTCTTAGTTCCAAACTCCTAGTGTTTAAGAATAGACTTGATGGTTATATCAGGTACAAGCACAATAGAATGAGAATTAAGAATATAATAATGAAACGGCTTGACATCTTTGACCACTGCAAAAGCATGTTTCTCCATCATAGTATATTTTGATTCATGATATTTCAGAACATAGCTCATGAATGCAATTGGAAGTTCATGATTCTTATAATTTCTCTAAGTTAGCACAACTAAGGTACTCTCTGTAGCATAGCAATAGATGATAAAATCCTTGCTGAAATCAAGACATGCTAAGATGGGAGTCTTAGCAATGGCTTTCTTGATACCTTCAAATGCTTCTTTACCTTTAGAAGTCCAACCAAAGTTTTTTTCCTTTCATCATGTGAGCAATGCTCATAGTCAGTTCTACAAAATCAGGAATGAATCTCCTCAGGAAGTTTATCTTACCAAAGAAAGAGTGAACACCCTTTTTTCTTGTGGGAAGAGGAATTTGCTGGATTGCTTGAACTCTTTCTGGATCTATCTTGATTCCTTCTTTAGAGAAAATATGCCCCAAAAACTTTCCTTTAGTAACACAAAAGATAGACTTCTTAGGATTGAGATAAACTCCATGTTCTCTCTGCATTTCTAGAGAACTCGCTTCAAGATGCTAAAAGTGATCTCATTATTTTGGAGAAAACAATCAAATCATGAAGGTACACAACAATACACTTTCCCTTTAGAATTCCAAAATCCAAGTCCATTTCCCTTTGAAAGGTGGCACCAACATTGATAAGACCAAAAGGCATTCTCTTGTAGGAAAAGGTGCCCTAAGGAGTAGTAAAAGTAGTTTTGTGCTGATCTGGGTACTCGACTTCCACTGATTGTATCCATAGAATCCAACAAGCATAGACAACATCTTAAAGCCTATGAAAACTTGTAAAAATTAATCCATCATGGGGAGAGGATAGTTGTCTTTCAGAGAGTCCTGAGTCAAATACTTGAAATCTACATAGATGTGGATCTCACCATTATTTTTTCTGACAAGAACAATGTTGGAAATCCATGTTGAATGATGTATAGGGAAAATGATCTTTTCCTTCAGTAATTTCTAGATCTCTTGAAAAATAGTGCCAGCAACCTTAGGATTGTATTGCCTTTGTTTCTGCTTGAATGGTTTGATCCCAAGTTTCAGAGGGATATAGTGTTGCATCTCCTTTGGTTGAAAATCCTTGAGATCATCATATGAATAGGCAAGAACATCAACATACTTTTTCAATAGGTTTGTTTTCCTCCTTTCTTCCTGAGTGCAACATTTTCCAATATTCACCATCTTGGGTTCATCATGACTTCCAATATTGACTTTTTCAAATTTAGCAGATTGTCGAGCACCTTGAGGAGCTTTAGATTTGATATACCTATCATGCTTATCAAACAAATCTTCTAGACTCACCAGCCCTTTGGGAATCTTGTTACCTTTCAACTTTATACAACCATCTTGATCCATCTCTTCCTTGATGTCATCTTCATTAGAGGGCACATACTCTCTAGGTAGAGCTTCACTTCCTTCAAAATACAATTGATCAAAATTACCCTTAAGCTCTAAGAAAGAGAGAAAATGTTGATCATCATTGAAAACCTACCAGTTGTTTGCATTATCTGTACACTGGGCCTATGAATCATTTCAATGGTAAATTTCTCTTGAGAGAAATCTGGGTGAGGAATCAATAGAGATCCTGAGACAACTAGAGAATAAACTCTAGTATTATTCTCTCTTGGCACAACTTCAATGAAGAAAGCATCAAGAAACTCAATGGAATCCCAGACAAGATTTCTATAATGTTTCAATCTCCTATTCTTGACTTGGTAAAGATCCCTTACCTATTTCACAATCAACTCTGCATCACCACAAGCACAAATATTCTTCACTCCCATTTCTTTTGCCATGTTCAACCCAAGGATGAGAGCCTCATATTCAGCTATATTATTTGTGTTTTCAAAATAAAGCTTGAAAGAGAATGGATGAATCTTCCCTTCTGGAGAGATCAACACCACTCCAGCTCCAGAACCAGCTAAAGAATAGCTTCCATCAAACTCTAGAGTCCAAATGCCATTGGGATCATGAATCACTCCCTTAGGAAGTTTTGCCTCATCTTGTGACATAATCATATAGTTACCATGCCCTATATCTTCATAGAGTATTTGTGCTTTTGGATCATCAGTATTTTGCACAATATACTCAGTCTGTCTCTCTGGTAGTAGCTTCTTTATTTTTCCATTGACTGGGATCAAAGCATGTGACCAATCCATCTAAATTTCACCTCCTACCTCCTTACATAAATTTCTACTCAGCAACATCCCATATGAGGGATGTTGGTCGTCAAATAGGACTTTTTAGAAGAGCAACAGTCAGGGGACAAGAAGTCCCTCCTCTTTAATGGGAGAGGTTCCCTTATTCAGAAACGAACTTATTTACAAATGTACAGAACATTGTTTTATGGTCAAACTTGGATTTTGCGAAAGTGTTTTCCACAAGAATCATCAATTACACAAGGACTGAGGAAAGGGAAAAAAAGATGAGCAGAATAGCAACATTCAGAATTATAGGTAGCAGAATAATTCCTCGTGTATGCGAAGCTTCAAAGTATTCGAGACAAGATCATTTGTGATGGCTGAATGAGATTAAATTTAAAGACACAAAGTTCTATAAATAACCTTCTTCATTTATTAATCAAGGACACAAAGTTCCTTCTTGGTTGCACAAGATCACCGTAATTGCAAAAGCGAACAAAGATGCAATCGATCGAGAGACTAACGAGTTAGGAACAAAATGATCTCCACAATATTAAAGGAAAACACAGAGATAACGAGAATTAGATAGACGAGAGAATGAAAAGCCCTTTTGTATTGATTTCTTTAAGATCTATTTACACTTTCAAAGAAATATTCCAAGTTCTTCCTCTCTTCAAAATGGTGTGGAAAGGCCATTATATAACTTACAAGTCGAGTTACTCTTCAGAATCGTTTCTTTTAACTAAAGAATAGTTAAGGACTCATGCGGTTACGATACCTTAACTAATTACAAGGAATACGAAAAGAAAGGGAAGAAGAGAAAAGAAAGGAGAAGGAGACAGGTGGCCAGCTACTGGGAGGGGCCCACTGTCTTCAGAATCCGCTGCCTAAATTTCTTCAATGACTCAGCTATATCTCTGCCACGAGGGACTGACGTGTTGGCTGCAGACTGAGTCCAAAATCCCAGACATTTCTCCATCTCTTTATCAAACTCGACGTGAGTATGATAATCTTTGTTTGCTTCTTCGATGGCAGACTGAAGAGAACAAATTTCCTTCATCTTTTCCTTAGAGATGGAGTTTTCCTTGAATAGATGATCTTTGACAAAAGCTCTGAACTGAGCTTTGATTTCTTGCAAGGACAAGGAGGCACCAGAGTTTTCATCTTGAAGATGACAATGTATATCTTTGAAAGCAGCAGCTGCCAGTGTCTTGAAAGCTTCTCCTTTCTGCCAGCTGTTCTTCATTTCTCCCACAGCTTCCTCCAGGACTTTGATTTTCCATTCTACGCTGTAGACCCAGGATTTTGATAGATTGTCTTTGGCATCATCGAAAATCTTATTCGCCAGTAAGACGTTCTCGTCTGTCTGTCCCATGAGGCGAAGGTCTACAATGCAACTGCTCCAGAGTTTAAGTTCTTTATCCATAACCCCAATAGTAGAGGATAGCTTCTGTTGCAAATTGTCTACCTTTCCATGTAGTTTAAAAGCTTCATCGATGAAGTTTAGCCCAGCAACAAGCATGTCATCCACCATGGCTTCAATAGCTCTGCCATAGACAGAATACTTGTGCATATCTTTAATACTTTGCACTTCATCTTGGCTTAGAATTACAGGAGGCGGTAGAGCAGTCAAGGGGGTAGGGTCCAAAACTTTGTCCTTAGACAAGAGTGACTTGATAAAACTTGTGAGAACTTGGGCTTGTTCTTCCAGCTGTTCAATAGTCTGCTGCCCTTTCTCTACCCTTCCAATGACTCTTGTGACTGTTTCCTGGAGGTTGTGAATTTCACCTTCAGGAGTAGACTCTCCCATAGGGATCCTTGAAAGCTCTAAGTCAGATGTCAGCAAGTCTGATTCTGATTTGTCTACTGTAGGCTTAGCAATCTCCAAGAATTGCTGACCTTGGGCATCAGACACAATTCTGGAGGTGGTTCTGGCTTTCTTGGCACGAGAAGGAGTGGTGCCCAACAAGGCTGCTACAGCATCAAAATTTGGTCCCAAGCTTTGAGAGGAGGATTTCCTCTTCCTTTTGTCAACCAGAGGTTGCACCCAAGCAAAAGAGGAAGAAGAATCTGCAGGAGGGGCAAGGGGACCAAGAGACAGGGAGCTCATGACACTCAGGGTCTGCGCAGCTGTTGACTCAAGCTGAGACGTGAGTAGAGCACTGGAGACGATGGCGATGAGAAGAATCAGCAGTACCGGAAGTTCAGTGCTCTGGACCTCCTTGTCCTTATCTGCTGGATCTTCAGAACATTTGCAGGAGTTGGCATCTCACTTTCTTCACTTTCACCGAGAACAATGATGGTTCTCTGGCCCTATAGGCAACTCTGCCCTTTTCTTTTCTTGAGGATCATTCTCTGCGAGTTCCTTCTTTACCTCTTTGAGTTTCTTCTGTATACAGGTAGATGGAGAAGGAGTAGATTCTACAGTCCCCGAGCTATTGAGGCGGGAGGGGTTTTCACCGTGTTCCGCACTGAACCGATGCCTCTCTTATGGGTGTCGAATCATCCTCAGAGCTAGATTCTCCTGAGTGCCTCTTGAATTCTCGGATCTTCTTACTCGAACTGCACTTAGTCCTGATTAAGACTGGAGCAAGAATCTCAGCCAGATCATCTCTCTCTTTCTTGTTTCAATCCAGGTCCTCCAGAGGGGTGTGCTTAATCACATTTTCATACTCATAAGAGTATAGCTCAGAATTGTCATCCTGGAGACCTTCAGGAACTTGGTACAGACTGAGTTCTTGGATCAATTGCAGGGAGAACCTGCCACAATGCCTTCTTCTGGCTTCAAAATCATCTGCACAGTCAGCCCAGTAGTCTTCTGTATCTGCCCTATGATGATAGACTATTTTGATGTTCTGTTCAATGAACTTCTTCAAGTCAAAACAGGTTCTTGGCTTGAAGAAATGAACAGTGATAGGGACCAGGGCTCTTTCTATGTTCTGAGCATCCAGAGCTGTTTTGCATGTGTAGTTTCCCAGAGAGATGGGAAAGTGCAAGCCAGAAATCTTCTTGTCTCTGCAAGTTCTGTGCAACTTGTCTAGTTGCCTGCATATTTCAATCAAAGCCATTTTATCATTACAGAACATGGGAAGCCGTAGAGGAGTGTTTTCATAGCCAGCAAGCCTGATATAGGAAAATTTCCTGAATTGAATGAAATAGGCTCCATACTGCGATATCAGGTTCATGGCTTCATCTGAAAACCTTCTTGCAGTATCACCTTCGAGCAATCTGACCACGTACATGGTGAAAGCATCATTGACCCTTCTGAAATTGCGGTTGCTGGTCTCCAAGGTGAACTGCGGGCAATAGGCATACACTGGATCATCTTTGTGTGCATCTATATAGGAGAAACCAAACCACTGCCTGGATGCTGCTAGGGTATACATCAGATATGAAGTCATATAGAACTTCTTTGTTTGCTGGACGTTGGATAGCTGCTCAGCCAAATTCATACTGATGATCTCTGCCCAGTTGATATTTTGTGTTCCCTGGCACACCATGCTGATGAGCGGGCACATCCAGAAATGAAACTCATTGGTGGAGGGCAAACCCATAACCCGAGCCAGCAGGATTATGAAGTCTGACAGTTCTTCGTTGAAATCTGCTCGGAAGAGGGTTTTGGTTAGGCGAGAAGCACCTTTCTTAGGGTTCTTCAACCAAGACTTCGCCACTCGCGCCTTGTATTTGTCACTGTCTTGGTCGAACATAGCCTGTGCTTGATCCCGGGAGACGACTATAGCATTGTCCATCTCCGGAATTCTCAGAGCAGCGCCAATGGTGGCAGCGTCCAGCTTGGCAATGAGTTCCCCATGTACATTTGTCAATTCACTAGAATCGGGGTCGAAGTGAGCTCCACATGAAAGCACTGTATCAGCACACTGTACTGAGATTGGGAATCCTCCGGCAAAAGCTAAACCACTATCATTAATCATCTGTGCCATTGGTGTAGGGTTTGCATCTGTCATTCTTGCCCAAAAATCACCGAAGTCGAGATGACGAGCTTCGCTGTCCCCTATATTGCTAACGGCAGATTCAAGCGGAGAAATTTGCTCCTGTCCCTGGAACTTGATCTTCATAGTGATAGTCTCGGAGCTGCAACCTAGACTTCTGGAAGGAATTTGCAAATGGAGGGGGATCGCGCAGGTTTTCAAATGGCGAGGGTTCGAGCAAAAGATAGCATGGAAGCAATGCAAAAATGCAAAGGGGAATGCTCGTTATATAGCCGTTTGGAGAGAGAAATGACTTTAATGCGCATTGAATACACAACCACCAATTTGAAAAGTATCATACTTGGAGTGAGCGGGAAAAACTAAGTGTGAATGACACTAGGTACGCTTGGGACATGTGAGACGCGAATGCGCGAAACACGCGGCTCGGCCGGTTCGGGCGAAACAGGGAGAGGACGCACAAATGCATTTGGGACAAATGGGACGAAAATGTGCGAAGTACGCGATTCGGGTGTTTCGGCCGAAATTGGAACAACGGGCTCGTTTGGACTTGGGACATTCGGGACAAAAAGTTCCGAAGTACGCGACTCGACCGGCTCGGCCGAAATTGGGAAAGCTCGCACTTTTTAACTTTGGGACATTTGGGACAGGAAAGTGCGAAGTACGCGGGAAGGATGATTCGGCCGAAATTGGAACAACATGCAAAATAAGTTTTGGGACACTTGGGACAAAACTCTCCGACGGGCCCAAAATGGGACAAATGGGATTTCGGCCGATCGGGGAACAGAGTGCACTTTCGTACTTGGGACAGATGGGACAAAAAGTTCCGACAGGCCCGAAAATCACACAAAATGACCCAAAACATAGATTTTTTCAATTTCACGACTTAGGCACCTCAGAGAAAAACACTTAAACTCAAAATTTTGAAAATTTACTCTTATCAGAGCGGGAATTTTGAGTGGACAATAAATGCCTCTCCTTCGGGGATGACTTGGTATAAATTCATGGAATGAGACAAGGCAAGAACTTAGATAACTCGGTGAAGCAGACCAGTGCCTTATCCATTGGGCAAAGGAGTCAAAAACAAACCAACACAGAGGGCAACACACACAACAACAGAAGGGGAAACACACCGAAAGCAGAAAAGCAAAAACACTGTACAGAATATACAAAGGGACTCCCTAGTCACCTAGGACTTGAACAACTTCAAATACTGCCCACTATAAGGAAGTGGGAGGGGGGAACCATCCATGTAATCAAGATAGAAAGAGTTCTTACCAGCAAAGTGTCTTATCTTGAATGGTCCGAGCCATAGTGAATCAAATTTTCCATGGCTGCCACGAGGTTCATGTCTTTTGTCCCATAACAGCACGGTATCTCCAACTTGGAACTCCCTGAACTTAGCTTTCTTGTCAAACAGAACCTTTACCTTCTGCTGGTGAGCAGATATCCTGTCAGCAACCTCCAATCTATCCTCGTTCAGTTTGTGCAGGTACATGATTCTTTTATCCAGAGCATCACTGAAACTAGTATCCTCAATGGCCTTCATCAGGTGCAAGGCTGGCAGTTCCACTGTCACTGGCAATTGAGCTTCCACTCCATACACCACTTGAAAAGGAGACATTCCAATGGCTCTTTTAGGTGTGATCCTGTCTGCCCAAAGAGCATCATAAAGCTTCTTATGCCGAGACTCATTGACCAACTTCCTTATGATAGTCACCAGATTTTTGTTGGTGGATTCTGCTTGTCCATTTCCCTGTGGGTAATAATCTGAAGAATGAGCCAGAGAGATGCCATACCCGTAGCAGAAATCCATTATCTCAGTTGAGGAAAAGTTCGAAGCATTGTCTGTTACAATCTTGTTAGGTACACCATACCTTACCAAGATGTTCTCTTTGATGAAGTTGCATACAACTTCGTATAGTGCTCTTGACTGAATAGCTTCCACCCATTTGGTGAAGTAGTCGGTGCGATTAGCACATGCGTGTGACCAAGATTAGAAGCGTGGTTCAGTGCACCAATGAATTCTAGACCCCACTTGCTGAAATGGTTCCTCAATCACAATCGGCTTGAGAGGTAAAGATGCCAATTTAGGTCTTCCCACAAAGGTCCGACAAGCTTCACATTTATCCACCCACTTGGATGCATCTCTCGAACAAAGAAGGCCAAGTAATATCCTCCTCGAGTATCTTGTGAGTCATGGATCAAGTGATGAATAGTGCCCTCCACATGCCTCGATCATGGAAAGCCGAGAGCAACTTTCTCTCTGCTCCTTGTCCACACACTTCAGAAATCTCCCATCTAAACCACGCTTGAACAAGGCATTTTCCCATAGTACATATTGTGCTGATCTCAATTTAACAGTCCTCTTTTCCTTGGCAGTTAAATGAGAGGGGCATTCCCCATAGGTGAGAAAATGGGCAATGTCAGAATACCATTCATCGACTGAACTAAGGAATAGAACAGTAGGAATGTCAGCTTTCTCCTCCAGCAACTCATGTTTGGCTCCTTCAGCAATGAGCTCACAAAGACCCTTTCCACGAACCAGCTTGGTTGGTTTGATATCAATGTCATACTCCTGGACTTTAGCCACCCAATTTCCTCTCTTGGACCCAAATTCTTGCTGTGTAAGAATTGACTTAACAGTCGTATCTGGAACCAGCACCATAGAGTGAGAGTTGAGGATATAGAAACGGAATTGCTTGACAGCTTTGACTACTGCAAAAGCATGCTTCTCCATCATGGTGTATTTCAGCTCATGATTCTTCAGGATATAGCTCATGAAGGCAATTGGTAGCTCATGTCCATCAGAGTCTTCTTGGGTTAAGACAACAGCCAGGGTATTGTCTGTAGCATAGCAATAGATGATGAAATCTTTGCTTGAAATCGGAGACAGAGCCAAAGCGGGGTTTTAGCAATAGCTTTCTTGATACCCTCAAAGGATTCCTTTCCTTTAGAAGACCAACTAAACGTTGCTTCCTTTCATCATCCGAGAGATGTTCAAAGTTAATTTAGCAAAATCGGGATGAATCTTCTTAAAAAATTGATCTTACCGAAGAAGGAATGCACGCCTTTTTTACTTGGTTGGGAGAGGAACTCGTTGGATGGCTTGAACTCGTTCAGGATCAATCTTAATACCATCCTTGGAGACAATGTGCCCTAAAAGTTTTCCTTATGTAACACAGAAGACACATTTTTTAGGATTTAAAGAAATCCCATGCTCTCGACATCTTTGCAGAACGGTTTCCAGGTGGTCGAAGTGATCTGCTCTTGTCTTTGAGAACACTGTCAGATCATCAAGGTATATGACAATACATTTCCCTTTCAAGCTTCCAAAAGCCAAATCCATAGCTCTCTGGAAAGTGGCACCAGCATTAATCAGCCCAAAAGGCATTCTCTTGTAGGCAAAGGTACCCCAAGGAGTGGTGAAGGCTGTCTTGTGTTGATCTGCAGTATCAACCTCTACCTGATTGTATCCCGAGAACCCATCAAGCATAGATAACATTTCAGATCCTGTTACTGCTTGCAATATTTGATCCATCATAGGTAGAGGGTAGTTATCTTTCAGAGAAGCCTGATTCAGGTTCCTGAAATCAACACAGATGCGGATCTCACCATTCTTCTTCCTAACAGGCACAATGTTTGCAATCCATGTTGAATGGTGAATGGGAAAAATGATTTTAGCCTTCAACAATTTCTGAATCTCCTGAAATATAGTGTCGGCTATTTTGGGATTATACTGCCTTTGTTTCTGCTTGAAAGGCTTGATTCCTGGTTTGAGAGGGATAGAGTGCTGCATGTCTTTTGGCTTGAAGGCTTTTAGATCCTCATAAGAATATGCAAGAACATCCTTATACTTCCTTAGAAGATCAATTGCTTTTCTCCTCTCGTCGGTGGTGCAACATTTCCCAATATTTACCAGCTTGGGATCAGTAGAACTCCCTATATCAATCTTATCATACTCAGCTGATTGCTGAGGTCCAGTAGAAGCTTTAGATTTCACGTATCTGTCATGTTTATCAAACAACTCCTCCAAACTCACCAAACCTTTGGGAATCTTGTTTCCTTTGAGTTTAATGCACCCTTCCTGATCTGTTTCTTCTCCTTGGATGACAGCTTGGTCAGAGGACACACTCTCACGAGGCAGGTTGTCACTTCCCTCAAAATACAGTTGCTCAAAATTCCCCTTGAGTTCCAGGAAGGAAAGCAAATGCTGGTCATCGTTGAAAACTTGCCAGTTATTAGTATTGTCAGGAACACTAGGCCGGTGGACCATTTCAATAGTGAACTTATCCTGAGAGAATTCAGGATGGGGAATCGAAACGACCACCGAGACAAACGGTGAATCAGCCTGCCTTGTTCTTTTCTCTGGGTATTGCTTCAATAGAGAAAGCATCAAGGAATTCAATTGAATCCCAAACCTGATTCCGGTAATGCTTCAGCCTCCCATTTTTTACCTGAAAAAGGCTTCTGACTTGCTTCACAATCAGCTCTGCATCACCACGAGCCAGAAGATTTTTTACACCTCGTTCTTTGGCCACTTGCAGTCCAAGAATGAGAGCCTCATACTCTGCTGTATTGTTAGTGTTTTCGAACTGCAACTTAAATGAAAAAGGGTGTAGGCAGCCTTCAGGTGACACTAGCAGGACGCCAGCTCCAGAACCAGCCGAGGAACAACTTCCATCAAATTCTAAAATCCAAACACCATTGGGATCTTTGGGTGATACTTTGGAGGGTTGGATTTCATCAGGGGACAGAATCATGTAATTACCATGACCTATGTCTTCATAGAGTATTTGTGCCTTAGGATCATCTGTTTTCTGCACAATATACTCAGACTGTTTCTCAGGGAGTAACTTCTTCATTTGTCCATTGACAGGTATGAGGGCGTGTGACCAATCCATTTGAATCTCCCCACCCACATCTTTACAGAAGTTCCTACTTAGCAACATTCCATAAGAAGGAGGAATGTCTGCTACTAGGATGGTAGCCAAGACTTTCTTTTCAGGTAAAGCAGCAAAAGCCACTTGTGCATCTTTAATCCTTCCAACCAAAGGTACTTCCTTACTTTCCATGGAGTAGCAAGATCCATAAGTACGAGTAAGGGTCAAGCCTAAAGCATGAGCTACCTTAGCAGGCATCACATTATCTGAGGCTCCGGAATCTATGACACAGTTACTGAGCCTATGGCCAGCTATAAGAAGTGTTACATAAAAAGGCTTGATTTTGTCTCCAGGCGAGGTGACAAAGCAAATACTGACTAGGGTCAGTGGTGCGAAGGAGGAGTGGGAAAGAGGCCTTTAGAGGTGGTCTTGGAATGGGAATTAACAAATTGGATCATCTTGGCGAAAGCTTTGGGATGGGTTTGGTAGTATTCAGCTTCTGAAATTTGAACCTTGGTCCTTTTTAGGTGATCCACAATATCAAAGGATCCAGAGGTGGATGGGCCATCATCATTTGAAATTCTAGGCTTATCAACCTTAGGAGAAAAAGAAGAAGAAGCAACTTTGGTAGTAGGATTGACAGTACTTACCTTTGGTGCAGATGAGGTAGGGATAGGAGATCCTCTTCTGGCAATTACAGGAATAGTTGTTGGCTGCTCCTTAGATTTCTTCATGGGCTGTGTTACTTTCTCCTTCTGCCTCGTCTGTTCTCGAGTCATGACAGCAAATGATTCACTGTTCATATCTGCTACCACTTCATCATAGTTATCTCCATCATCAGTGCCTTCGGTGGTAAAGAAATTAACCCGAGATCCTTCGAGTTCTTCCGCCTCATCATCAAATTCCTCCAGGAATTCCTCACGAGCTTCATCGTCCACATCATCATCGGGCTCTTCAACTTCACAGGTTGCATTCACAGGAACTTTGACAGGAGGACCTTCAAGTGCTAGTCTTGTGTGAGGAGCAGGCAAACGATTTCTGGGCTGAAAATTTCTTCTTGGAACATCTGCATATGGGGCATGCTGGGCCAATTGTTTCTTTATAGCTACTAGATCATTTGCAAGTTTCTGGACTAATGGATCAGTATTGGGTCCAGAGGTGGAAGAGGAAGAAGCAGCAGATTTAGATTTGGGAGGATCTCTCTTCAACTTCCCTGACATGATCAGGTCATCCTCGACACTAACAGCCAGTTCTTGATCCAGAATTAACGTTCCAAGATTAGCCCTTCTTAGAGCATAACTGACTTTGGGCGTTTGAGCATTTAGAAAGAAACATTTTTGAATTTGATCAACCGGTTAGTATTTACAGAATTTTTTTGATCGATCTATTGAACCGAGCCACAAATTCTCTCATGGGTTCTCGATGGATCTTTCTTTATCTCGAGAAATTTGGGCAAGCAAGTGCATGCACATCTTCTGCCGGCTTGAAACGGCTTTCGAACCGAAGTTCTCATTGTATTCCATCGGTGATGGCACCAAATTAAAGGTGATAGAACCAATCAAAGATTATCCTCGTAACGCCTCAATGAACACGGCTTTACCGAGACGCCTTCATGTTCAACTCCCAAGACTCCACATGTAACTATGAAGGCTACAATGTGTTCATCGTGGTGTACTTTGCCATCTCCTCCGAACTTGGGGAAGTTCTTTCGGTTACCTCTAGGTAACTCATGCAAAGGTTGAGTGAGGGCCAGGGGCCCGACACGTTGACCCCATGGCAATTGTGCCGCCATTCTTGGAAATACGGCTTGGAGGGGAACTTTAACACCAGCAAGGATCAAAGCTCGTAGATTGGGACTAGTAGGAATACCACCCGTAGGGACTTCTATCTTGAACAAAGTGAGTGCTCATCGAACGAGTTCTTCTATTTGAAGGGAAAGGAAAACCCTGTTGCTCCAAAAGCTGAAACTGAGAATCTTCGATACCAAGGGTCCTTCTCCTCGAGTGAAACGCGAGTCACCGATCAAAGGATGATCGAAAAAATTGTAGTAATCGAATGCGATTTTCCCAGTGAGTCGCCAAAACCGTTGGTCGTCGATAGGACTTTTAGAAGAGCAACAATGTGGGGAAGAAGTCCCTCCTCTTTAATGGGAGAGGTTCCCTTATTCAAAACGAACTTATTTACGAATGTACGTAACATTGTTTTATGGTCAAACTTGGATTTTGCGAAAGTGTTTTCCAAAAGAATCATCAATTACACAAGGACTCGAGGAAAGGGAAAAAGAAGATGAGCGTAGAATAATTCCTCGTGTATGCGAAGCTTCAAAGTATTCGAGACAAGATCATTTGTGATGGCTGAATGAGATTAAATTTAAAGACACAAAGTTCTATCAATAACCTTCTTCGATTTATTAATCAAGGACACAAAGTTCCTTCTTGGTTGCACAAGATCACCGTAATTGCAAAACTGAACAGTATGCAATCAGAGAGACTAACGAGTTAGGAACAAAATGATCTCCACAATATTAAAGGAAAACACAGAGATAACGAGAATCGAGATAGACAGAGAAATGAAAAGCCCTTTTGTATTGATTTCTTTAAGATCTATTTACACTTTCAAAGAAATATTCCAAGTTCTTCCTCTCTTCAAAATGGCGTGGAAAGGCCATTATATAACTTACAAGTCAGCTTACTCTTCGTAATCGCTTTCTTTTAACTAAAGAATACTTAAGGACTGCCGGTTTTGATGCCTTAACTAATTACAAGGAATACGAAAAGAAAGGGAAGAAGAGAAAAGAAAGGAGAAGGAGACAGTGGCCACCACGGGAGGGGCCCACTATCTTCGAATCCGCTGCTGAATTTCTTCAATGACTCACTATATCTCTCGCCACGAGGGACCGACGCGCGGCTGCTGATCGAGTCCAAAATCCCGCACATTTCTCCATCTCTTTATCAAACTCGACGTGAGTATGATAATCTTTGTTTGCTTCTTCGATGGCATGATCAAGAGAACAAATTTCCTTCATCTTTTCCTTAGAGATGGAGTTTTCCTTGAATAGATGATCTTTGACAAAAGCTCAACCGAGCTTTGATTTCTTGCAAGGACAAGGAGGCACCGTGAGTTTTCATCTTGAAGATGACAATGTATATCTTTGAAAGCAAATGGGCCGCGTGTCTTGAAAGCTTCTCCTTTCTCGCCGATGTTCTTCATTTCTCCCACAGCCTTCCTCCAGACTTTGATTTTCCATTCTACGTCAGTAGACCCGTGGATTTTGATAGATTATCTTTGGCATCATCGAAAATCTTATTCGCCAGTAAGACGTTCTCGTCTGTCTGTCCCATGAGGCGAAGGTCTACAATGCAACTGCTCCAGAGTTTAAGTTCTTTATCCATAACCCCAATAGTAGAGGATAGCTTCTGTTGCAAATTGTCTACCTTTCCATGTAGTTTAAAAGCTTCATCGATGAAGTTTAGCCCAGCAACAAGCATGTCATCCACCATGGCTTCAATAGCTCTGCCATAGACAGAATACTTGTGCATATCTTTAATACTTTGCACTTCATCTTGGCTTAGAATTACAGGAGGCGGTAGAGCAATCAAGGGGGTAGGGTCCAAAACTTTGTCCTTAGACAAGAGTGACTTGATAAAACTTGTGAGAACTTGGGCTTGTTCTTCCGTCTGTTCAATAGTCTGCTGCCCTTTCTCTACCCTTCCAATGACTCTTGTGATCAAGCTTTCCCGGAGGTTGTGAATTTCACCTTCAGGAGTAGACTCTCCCATAGGGATCCTTGAAAGCTCTAAGTCGATGTCACAAGTCCGATTCCGATTTGTCTACTGTAGGCTTAGCAATCTCCAAGAATTGCTGACCTTGGGCATCAGACACAATTCTGGAGGTGGTTCTGGCTTTCTTGCACGAGAAGGAGTGGTGCCCAACAAGGTCAAGCACAAAGATCAAAATTTGGTCCCAAGCTTTGAGAGGAGGATTTCCTCTTCCTTTGTCAACCGCAGGTTGCCCAAGCAAAAGAGGAAGAAGAATCTGCAGGAGGGGCAAGGGGACCAAGAGACAGGGAGCTCATGACACTCAGGGTCTGCGCAGCTGTTGACTCAAGCTGAGACGTGAGTAGAGCACTGGAGACGATGGCGGTAGAAGAATCAGTAGCACCTGGAAGTTCAGTGCTCTGGACCTCCTTGTCCTTATCTGATTGGATCTTCAGGAACATTTGCAGGAGTTGGCATCTCACTTTCTTCACTTTCACTGAGAACAATGATGTTCTCTGGCCCTATAGGCAACTCTGCCTGTTTTCTTGGAGGATCATTCTCTGCAGGTTCCTTCTTTACCTCTTTGAGTTTCTTCCTGTATACCTGGGTAGATGGAGAAGGAGTAGATTCTACAGGTCCCCGAGCTATTGAGGCAGGAGGGGTTTTCACTGGTGTTCCAGACTCTGGAACTGATGCCTCTCTTATGGGTGTCGAATCATCCTTGGAGCTAGATTCTCCTGAGTGCCTCTTGAATTCTCGGATCTTCTTACTGAACCAGACCCTAGTCCTGATTAAGACTGGAGCAAGAATCTCAGCCAGATCATCTCTCTCTTTCTTGTTCCAATCCAGGTCCTCCAGAGGGGTGTGCTTAATCACATTTTCATACTCATAAGAGTATAGCTCAGAATTGTCATCCTGGAGACCTTCAGGAACTTGGTACAGACTGAGTTCTTGGATCAATTGCAGGGAGAACCTGCCACAATGCCTTCTTCTGGCTTCAAAATCATCTGCACAGTCAGCCCAGTAGTCTTTTGTATCTGCCCTATGATGATAGACTATTTTGATGTTCTGTTCAATGAACTTCTTCAAGTCAAAACAGGTTCTTGGCTTGAAGAAATGAACAGTGATAGGGACCAGGGCTCTTTCTATGTTCTGAGCATCCAGAGCTATTTTGCATGTGTAGTTTCCCAGAGAGATGGGAAAGTGCAAGCCAGAAATCTTCTTGTCTCTACAAGTTCTGGCAAATTGTCTAGTTGCCTCGCATATTTCAATCAAATCCATTTTATCATTACGTAACATGGGGAGCCGTAGAGGAGTGTTTTCATAGCCAAAGAAGCTCCGATATAGGAAAATTTCCTGAATTGAATGAAATAGGCTCCATACTGCGATATCAGGTTCATGGCTTCATCTGAAAACCTTCTAGCAGTATCACCTTCGAGCAATCTGACCACGTACATGGTGAAAGCATCATTGACCCTTCTGAAATTGCGGTTACTGGTCTCCAAGGTGAACTGCGGGCAATAGGCATACACTGGATCATCTTTGTGTGCATCTATATAGGAGAAACCAAACCACTGCCTGGATGCTTCTAGGGTATACATCAGATAGGAAGTCATATAGAACTTCTTTGTTTGCTGGACGTTGGATAGCTGCTCAGCCAAATTCATACTGATGATCTCTGCCCAGTTGATATTTTGTGTTCCCTGGCACACCATGCTGATGAGCGGGCACATCCAGAAATGAAACTCATTGGTGGAGGGCAAACCCATAACCCGAGCCAGCAGGATTATGAAGTCCCATTGCTTCTTCGTTGAAATCTACTCTGAAGAGGGTTTTGGTTAGGCGAGAAGCACCTTTCTTAGGGTTCTTCAACCAAGACTTCGCCACTCGCGCCTTGTATTTGTCACTGTCTTGGTCGAACATAGCCTGTGCTTGATCCCGGGAGACGACTATAGCATTGTCCATCTCCGAATCTCGAGAGCGCTAATGGCGGCAGCGTCCAGCTTGGCAATGAGTTCCCCATGTACATTTGTCAATTCGCTAGAATCGGGGTCGAAGTGAGCTCCACATGAAAGCACTGTATCAGCACACTGTACTGAGATTGGGAATCCTCCGGCAAAAGCTAAACCACTATCATTAATCATCTGTGCCATTGGTGTAGGGTTTGCATCTGTCATTCTTGCCCAAAAATCACCGAAGTCGAGATGACGAGCTTCGCTGTCCCCTATATTGCTAACGGCAGATTCAAGCGGAGAAATTTGCTCCTGTCCCTGGAACTTGATCTTCATAGTGATAGTCTCGGAGCTGCAACCTAGACTTCTGGAAGGAATTTGCAAATGGAGGGGGATCGCGCAGGTTTTCAAATGGCGAGGGTTCGAGCAAAAGATAGCATGGAAGCAATGCGAAAATGCAAAGGGGAATGCTCGTTATATAGCCGTTTGGAGAGAGAAATGACTTTAATGCGCATTGAATACACAACCACCAATTTGAAAAGCATCATACTTGGAGCGAGCGGGAAAAACTAAGTGTGAATGACACTAGGTACGCTTGGGACATGTGAGACGTGAATGCGCGAAACACGCGGCTCGGCCGGTTCAGGCGAAACAGGGAGAGGACGCACAAATGCATTTGGGACAAATGGGACGAAAATGTGCGAAGTACGCGATTCGGGTGTTTCGGCCGAAATTGGAACAGCGGGCTCGTTTGGACTTGGGACATTCGGGACAAAAAGTTCCGAAGTACGCGACTTGACCGGCTCGGCCGAAATTGGGAAAGCTCACACTTTTAACTTTGGGACATTTGGGACAGAAAGTGCAAAGTACGCGGAAGGATGATTCGGCCGAAATTGAACAACATGCAAAATAAGTTTTGGGACACTTGGGACAAAACTCTCCGACGGGCCCGAAAATGGGATAGCTTCGGGGATTTCGGCCGATCGGAGAACAGAGTGCACTTTCGTACTTGGGACAGGTGGGACAAAAAGTTCCGACAGGCCCGAAAATCACACAAAATGACCCAAAACACAGATTTTTTCAATTTCACGACTTAGGCACCTCGTAGAAAACACTTAAACTCAAAATTTTGAAAATTTTACTCTTATCAGAGCGGGGAATTTTGAGTGGACAACAAGGGAGAAATATCAACAACCAAAATAGTGGCTTTAACTCTTTTCTTTGGAAAATCAATGAAGGCTACTTGTGCATATTTAATCCTCCCAACCAAAGGCACTTCTCTGATCTCCATGGAATAGCAGGAACCAAAGGTACGTGTTAGATTCAGCCCAAAGCATGAGCTAATTTTTCGAGATATTACATTGTCTGATGCTCCTGAGTCTATAACACAATTACTAAGTTTATGCCCAGCTATGAGGAGAGTCACATAGAATGGTTTAATTTTCTCATTATGGGAGGTGAATGCAACCACAAGACTTGGTTGAGGTGAGGAAGAGGGAGTGGGAAAAAGGCCTTTAGAAGTATTGATGAAGCTTTAGATTTGGAATTGAAAAATTTTACCATTTAAGAAAAGGATTTTGGATGAGTCTGGTAAAATTCTACCTCTGAGATTTGGATTTTGGTCTTTTTGAGTTGATCAATGATATCAAAATATCTAGAGGTGGATGGGGAATCATTACTAGGAACAAGAGAAAATTTCGATTTATCAACTTTAGGAATTGAAGGACAATAGGTTTTGGAAACAAAGGTAGAAGGAGGAGGATTAGCATTACTCACCTTTTACGTGGAGGCAGTGGGAATAGGAGCTCCTCTTCTTTAACTACAACTAATGGAATAGTTATAGGTTACTCTTTGGATTTCTTAGTAGGCCGCACCACTTTTTCTTTTCTGTTTGCTTACTCTTGAGTCATGACAACATATGAATCACTATTCATATCTACCACTCTTTCATCATATCCATCTTCATCATCCATACCTTCAGTGGTGAGGAAATGGAATGGAGATCCACCAAGCTCCTCCAGTTATTCATCAAC
Organism: Taxus wallichiana var. yunnanensis; assembly: GCA_018340775.1. Taxonomy (NCBI): domain Eukaryota; kingdom Viridiplantae; phylum Streptophyta; class Pinopsida; order Cupressales; family Taxaceae; genus Taxus; species Taxus wallichiana. Next base: position 795,661,810 of record CM031242.1, read on the forward strand.
CTCTTCTTCTGGTTCTTCATGGAGTTCATTAAACTCCTCATCATCAGGTTCCTGAACTTCACAAGTTACATTGACTGGAACCTTGATGGGTGGGCCTTCAATAGCCGATCTAGTATGAGAAGAATCTAAACAGCTCCTGGGATGAAAATTCTTCCTTGGAATATCTTCGTAAGGAGTATGTTGAGCCAATTGTTTCTTGATAACAATGAGATCATTTGTAAGCTTCTGTACTAACTGATCAAAATTGGCTCTAGGGGAAGAGGAAGAAGAAGATGCTTTAGATTTGGAGGATTCTCTTTTCAGTTTACCAAACATGATTAAATCATCCTCAACACTGATAGCCAAATGTTGATTAGCATCTAGAGTTGTAAGGTTATCTCTCCTTAGTGCATAGCTTACTTCAGGTAATTGAGCATTGAGAAAGAAGCATTTTTGGATTTGATCTACAGGATGAGTGTTCTGTGGAATTTTATGAATGAGATTGTTGAATTTGGCCATAAATTCTCTCATGGGCTTGAATGGTTCCTTCTTGATATGAGAGATTTGAGCTAATAGAGCATGCACATCTTCAAAGTTTGAAATGTTGCTCAAACCGATTTGTCATGGTGTTCCAATTAGTGATTGAACCAACAAGAAGATGATAAAACCAATCAATAGTATTGTCCTGCAATGTCTCCACAAAAATCCTGACAGAGACATCTTCATGTTTAACCCCAAGAATCCCACATGCAACAATGAAGGTTGTAATGTGTTCATCTGGATGAACCTTCCCATCACCTCGGAATTTGGGAAAAAAATTCCTATTACCCCTAGGTAACTCATGCAATGGCTGAGGAAGAGCAAGAGGCCCAACCTGTTGTCCCCAAGGAAAAGGGGCTACCATCTTTGGAAAAATTGGCTAAAGGGGAATTGAAACACCAACAAGTATCAAAGCACAAAGATTAGGACTGAGTTGTTCTTGAGGAATGCTATTCTTGGAATTTATGTCTTTAACAGGAGGTGTGCTTAGTAGAACAAGTTCTTTTGTTCCTTCTTGCTAGAAGAAGAGAGAATTTTTGTTGCTCCAGAAGTTGAAAATGGGAATATTCTATTCTCGAGATCCTTTTTACCACGAGTATATCTTAGAGTCACCAAATCAAAAATGATCTTGAAGTTTTTCTTTTAGAAAGGGATCCATTTGAAATGAAATCCCCAACGGAGTCACCAAAACTGTTGGGTTTTAAAATTGTACTTTAACAAACCACAGTTAGGGGACAACAAGTCCCTCCTCTTTAATGGGAGAGGTTCCCTTATTGAAAGCAAGCAAAAAAAATTATATACAAATGTACAAATTTCAAAGTGTGGATTCCTAATACTTTGAAACATTTTACACCCAATTATCATCAATACAAAAGAATGGAAGAACCAAGGAGATGAGAGAGGAAGAACATAACAATACTTTCAGGAAATATAGATAGCAAAGTATAACCTTATACGTATTGATCAAGGGAGATGTAGAATAGAATCATTCACTTTCACAACATATATAATTCCATGGACACAAAGTTCTAGAAATCATATAAACAAGAACACAAAGTTTCTTATCATAAAAGATTAATGATCCACGGGTTTTAGACAAGGAAAGAAGGAATAGCAGATGGAAACAAAGTGGAAATTATTCTGTATTGATTAATTTTGAATCTATAACATTTCAAGAATTCTAGGATCCAACCATGAACAATGATGTAGATAACCCTCTAAATAGCTTCCAAAAATAGTTACATTCTGTTACAAAAATGATGAAATTGATTCAAGAAACCGACGTCTTAACTTCTCTAATGCCTCATCTGCTTTCCATGCCGGTGGAAAACCAGATGCATCATATCATATTCACTCATCCTACTTTTTTAAACTTTGAATTTGAGCCATCCGCATGGGAGAGATTTAGTTGAAGCGGGTCTAGGGAAATTTTTTAAATTTTGTGCCTTTTAGAGAAATGACACTTCGAACATTTCGACCCGCCCATCCGCTTTTGATACGGGCTCTCCACGTGGCTTCTCCTAGGTGTCGGCGTGGCCATGGGTCACTTTATAACTTTTATGCCTTTCTGCAACAAAACCAAAATTCCAAAAGTGACCCGACGATCCACCTCCTGCTTTGACTTTTGATGCAAGCTCGATATTTGACTTTTTCCCATCTTAATGGAGTCACGACTCATTTTACAACTTTAATCCCTTTTGGAAATAAAACCAATTTTCCAAAATTTGTCTGATGACCTGTCTCCCCACTTTGAATTTTTAAAACAACCACGTGTCCCTTTGCAGGGCCAAAGTAAGAATTTTTCTCTCGCCACTTCATAATTTTGAAAATCCAATCAGGATCCAGCGAGACACGGGGGTAATTCAACATTTTTGCAAATGTAACAAAAGTCACAAGTTCACAAAAAGACCCGCCACACCACATCCAATTAGAGGTGACAACGTATTCGTAAATGCTTTGGAAAAGAATTTGATGGGAAGATGACCATAGAAAAATGCAGAGAAGGGGAAAATGCCACCATTTGTGCCCAAATCAAATATTTTTCCTGTAGAAAGATAAATGCAAGGAATACAAGGCTTGACGCGGTGACAACCATAAAAAGGTTGATAAATTCCACGCATCCATGAAAGGAGATAGAAAAATGTTCCAAAACACACAGACTGAGGAATTTTAAATGGAATTGGTAGGATTAAAAACCGAGTACCAACACTTGGGACCTGCAAATTCGTCTTTCACAAGAGGGGAATTTTAGGGTGACAACAATACCCGAGTTACCTTCGGTAGTAGGGAAGGCAGTGTAGTTCGCGGTATACCAACACTTTTACATCGCATACGGTTTTCCATGAAAGATGGGACTTGGAGCCCATGGTACAAATTACCATATGCCTTCACAACATGATATTTACAGAATTAGTTCACCAATTTTCATATGCATGCCTCCTAAGCTTCAATGTAGACAAGGTAGATTGCAACTACCATACACTAAGAAAGACATATGTATATCCAGGATGGATTGCCTACATTGAGAGGCTAGTCTCAGATGTTATAAGCATGAATCATGTAAGCTTGGTAGTTGGGGACACCGGAGTAGCGCTTGTGTACCTTCAACTCAAGCCCAAGCTAGAGAACAATAAGTATGTGGAGAATGAGTTCACGCTCCTAGGGCTGCCAAAAGGTAAGCATACAATAGAAAATGTTCTAGCACCTAAGCCCACAAGAACAATAGAAGTATATGATGAAGAAGAGGAGCATGAAGATAGTGGTGGTTTGGATCACAGAGGTAGAAGGTAACCTACATATAGGGTAGAAGCTAAGCGTGTGAATACTCCACCCCAACCACAAGAGGAAGGTGATGAGGACTTGGATGCAGTCCAAGGAGAGTGTTGTTTCAAAAGGGTGTTTAGGAGAACTAGGACCCAAGGCGCTACTCCACAATTAGTTTGGAGGTCACCACGACTCTCACCTCAGAAGGAGATAACTGGAAGAAAAAGGAGGAAGTTGAGGCCAAGGCGAGGAGGTGGAGGAGTATGTAAAAATCATGACCAAATCCCCTACACCACTAGAGGATGTGGAAGAGCTAAAAGACAAAGAAATTAAGGATGGAGAAGAAGGAGGAAAGGAGGAAAATTAGACAACGCAAGACATTGCTCGGGGCATAGTAGGATAAGCTCCAAATATTGATACTTAAGTTCCTAAGGGGCCAATATTGAAAAGAACAAGTGGATAATATGTTACACCGGTCATGGGCTACGCCGAGGACATAAGTAAAATTATCTGCGCTTGTTTTCAAAGCATAGTGACACCAAAGGAGTTGTATGGGTGTGAGTTGATGGATCAAGATATGGAAACCATGTGCGCAAGGAAGCAACTGTCATGGTCTATGCACACACACATGGACAAATTAGACTTTGATGTATGTGAAGAGTCATGTGTATCAAGGAGGTTGAAGAAGACACCTTAGGCCAGACACATAACAAGTAAAGCCTACTATTATGTCATATGAACAAGTGAGTAATGCTTTGGTAAAAGTCTTGACAGAGGTGGCACGACGAAATGTGGATAAGGCTACAACAATTAGGGTGCTAAGAGAAGAACTCAAAACTAAGGATGTAGAAATAGTGCACCTAAAGCAAGAAAAGGACTTGGAGAAAAAGAAGAATAGTGCATTTATAAGCATGACAGAGGAAATTGGGGACCTTGTCTTGAAGGTGAGACCACACCGGAATCCAAGGTACTAGAAAAGTTTCCTTTAATGATGCATTATGTACGTACCTTGGTGGACTTAGTGCTTGAAGATGGACCTATGCGCATGCCATCACCAAAGGATCTAGTACAGAAAGCAGAGAGGGAAAAAGCTTCGGTGATGAGGAAGATTACATCATATGAAGCATTTCTCCAAAGATTATAGGAGGAGCTGAGAAAAGTAGACTAGGAATTGAACATTTGCACAGCTACAGAGGTGGTCATTAGGATAAGGACCATGGTAGAGGAAAATGAAGTCCTAAAATCCATAAAGGATGATACCTTGGGCCATGTAAAATGATTAGCACTTGTCAAGAAGAAGCGTGAGGCCCTTATAGTAGTACAAGAACCACACAAGGAGAGGCTAAATGAGCATGGGAAACTCATCGCACAAAAGATGGACTTATTAGAAAGAATAATGACCTGATGCCCAACATTATTTTGGTCTTGCAGAATGAGAAAGGAGAGATTGCACAACATGAGCTAGAGTCAATTGCAGTAGATATCCCATAAAAGGCAGAGGTCGCGATAAATGATTGGTAGGGTTTAGAGGTAGAAATAAAAGAAGAATATCTAGAATTGATTCTTCCGATCAAGCGAATATGTTGCAGAGTAAAGTAATTATTTCTATTATTCTATTCATATTCTTTGATTCATTTGGAGACAACCATTACGGGGGGGTGGAAATGCAATTAGTGTGGGGTAATGTTGGTCAGTCCAAAAATGGAACTTAGCGAAAAACATATAGAAAGTTTGTGTGGAAGAACAAAGCACGTTCAAAGGCATGGAAGAGTCAAGAAAGATTCACGCGCGAAGAAGAGAGATAGATTTGGTACTTAGCCATTTTCAGTGTACGAGCTATTTTTGGAGATAGCGTGAAGAACACACAAACCAGTTAAAGACTTGCGCGACACGCATTGGCTATTTTTGGATGATCGTCTACGAAGCACTTTACATGCGTACATGCTGGGAATAGATTTACTACTAACATTTAACTAGAAGAAGTCTATTATTAGCGTACTTGCATGTGTGGCTATTATTGTAAAGACACATGGCTAATAATAGCATGCGACCTATTTTGGGATTGGATAAGCGGTGAAGGGAAAGTATCCACCCTTATAAATATGTAATGGTTTGTGTAGTATGATATATACAAAGATAAATATAAGTATGAGAGTGTGAGAGTAGAGTTAGTGTGAAGTTATGTTGTTAAGTTCTGTTACATGCATAAGCGTATACTACTATTATTATAACAAAGCTTCTATGTATTACTGCGTTTAATATAATGGAGGTTATTGGTTGAATCAAGGTGTTAATCATGGTTATAGTTTATTACTGCATAAATTATTTCGCTATGTTTATCATGTGATTCATGATTCTTTAAGATCTAGATCTTAATATGCTCTATTGTATTAATGATGGATCTGAATGTATTAAGTCTTCATCATGCTAACCTCCTGCAACAACAACCCTAAAGAGGGTCTTGGTACCTTTTGCGCTTTGAGTTAGTGCTCATTCTAGGTTGAGTGATGTGCTAGCATGCCCGGCTTTTTCTAGTAGATTCTAGGTTGCATCAAGATACATAACCACCTCCTTGAGATGTTTCTTCACCTTGTGAAATAAAACATGACTCACTCTCATCTTACAAAAAAATCATCTTCAACTTTATTTTTTCATGACCCTATGTGACCTTTCCCTTTCTATTTTTAGTGATATGATATTTCCATGTTATCTTCTCCTCTTCCTTCAAAGAATATTGATAAGATCATTCCATGTAATGAACTTTCAACTTACTAATCTCATCCTCGATTGCTATGAACAATGCGCTATGTATCTTGATATTTTATCATATCATTCTCCACATGTCCTACTCTAATGGTGAGATTAAATTCCTCGATGTATTCCATCACACTAAGTAATTTTTGTTACAATCCTTACAACCTTATGAACAAACCGAGTTTGTAATCTATGGGATTTTGTTTCCTTGAACTTCAACAAAGATCATGTACTATGTCTTAATATTCTTCTTTTCGTGTTTGCACCAAATTGGTCTAAATATGTTCCCACCAAAGAGATGTGTGACCATTTAATTTCTTGCACACACAAACTTGGACTTTTGAGTATATTCCATGTCTACAAAATCAAAATAATTTTCCATCTCTTTTATCCAATCCGCAAGCTTTGTTGGTAACTACTAGAGATTTGGCTTATTCCTCATCCTAATTATTGTGAGAAGTTGTTTATCATTAGGACCATCTCGTGTTTCCTCTTCCTCTGCATTTATGTCTACACTTACATTAGTATCCCGCACTCTCTATTACATGAGTCCACATTCATCATCACTATTGTCTCCCATAACAAATCCTCGACATTGTGTGGCTTCCATGGCTTCCAGTCAGCTTGCATGGTTCACATTATTTCAACCATGTCCTCAACTTTTACACCTTTATTTTGGTGTCCTAAATTCCTCCGGTGTGTCATTTCAATGTTATTTTCATTTTTTTGAATTTGTGAACACAATATTTATAATCTTCTACCCAATTATCCTCTTTTCTAAATATGCCTACAATGAAATTTTAACCATAATTTGCATTGTGAATATCCACAAAAGCTTATTGTTTTAATTTCTCTCATACATTTTACCCAAAAGTTACCCACTGGAAGTTGTTTGCAATGATTTTCTACCCACACTCGCAAATGTGGAAAACCACAAGATCTATTTTAGCTCTCCTCAAGGAAAATAATCTTTCTTTGATTTCAAATGACATATATGGGGTGAGGTAATCTAGTGAAGGATAGCCTTTACACCTGCATCCTTCACAATGCACACTGCTGAATAATAATGAATAGAAATAAAATATACATCGACGTAAAGATCAAACGAACACAAATTTAAAATAAAACAAAGGTTTGGGCTATCTTATTTAGAGGAATAGTAACACTAGACTGATCACCAACGATTTAGTATTTTACTCTTATGAAGAGTTATTTTTACACTATTACTATCATCATAATTTAGTGAGAAATTATGTCCTTTAATGTAATAGCTTCTCCATTCTTTCTATTCATGATGATTCTTAAGCTCGCATTCCACTTGTGCCCTTAAGCACTAAGTTTACTTTCAAACTTGAACTTCTATCGTAATGAAATTGTATCTACTTATATAGTCATTCATGCCACCTCCTAAGACTCGCATTCTACATAATTCAAATAAATGACCCAAAAATGAATCCAAACACAACAATTTAACCTTTCACATAACTTATGCCTTCAATTGTTCAATTATTCAAAGTTCATGGCTTCAATAAGATTACATGAAAAATGTTGTATAATGGATGGTTGTGCATAGACCGGACATTATATATAAGAAATGTGCAATCTACAAACATTGACTAAAGAGATTTATTTTTAAGAAATGTGCAATCTACAAACATTGACTAAAGAGTTATTTTTACACTATTACTATCATCATAATTTAGTGAGAAATTATGTCCTTTAATGTAATAGCTTCTCCATTCTTTCTATTCATGATGATTCTTAAGCTCGCATTCCACCGTGCCCTTAAGCACTAAGTTTACTTTCAAACTTGAACTTCTATCGTAATGAAATCAGTATCTACTTATATAGTCATTCATGCCACCTCCTAAGACTCGCAATTCTACATAATTCAAATAAATGACCCAAAAATGAATCCAAACACAACAATTTAACCTTTCACATAACTTATGCCTTCAATTGTTCAATTATTCAAAGTTCATGGCTTCAATAAGATTACATGAAAATGTTGTATAATGGATGGTTGTGCATAGACCAGGACATTATATATAAGAAATGTGCAATCTACAAACATTGACTAAAGAGATTTATCACTCCACTTAATACAACACAATTCTTCATAACTCTTTAGAAATGTATTTCTCCGCCATACAACTCAAGAGACAACACACATGCTTTACCTAATACAAACATTGACTAACTCCATGTGAAAATATTTTTCACGACACATGATGACCTATGAACCTGGATGCTCCTACATCACATCCGTTCATCACATTAATGATATGGAAACTAGGAAACTCTTATAATGAAGATAATTTTGTTGAAAACAAAAGAAGATTATAATCCTCCACAACAATGTTAGGAATACCTTATTCAAATGGTTATTAGTAATAAATTTATAATAAATTATTCTTAGAATAAATAAGTGTATGGGGCACCCCTTAGAAATAAAAAATTATGTTGTACTTGAAGATTTTATAATGTATCACTTATTAATAACTTTTTCCAATAATCTATACGAGTGTATATAGTTAGATGGGCCCGTGGGAAATGCGGGTCCTATACATGTAACCTTATTTAAATATGAATATAATCCAAATATTTATAATATTGAATGAAAGTTTCTTTTAATATAAAATATGTAGCTTCTTCTCTATTTACGGGTGTTTGTTTAGTGAATGGGTGGTAGAATGAATCCTTAAGGTAAAGCCATGGAGCTTGTTGAAGAGTGGGCTTGTGAGAATTGTGGATTTACTTTGCGTGGAGATAATCGTGAGAGCAAGAAATTTCTTTTCCATGGTTTAATGGATGCACATATTTTTACGGAAGCCATATTTAATATTTACATCTTATATGCTTATTTACTATATGTAATTTCATATTTATTTATGGTTGTTTGTGGGTTTATACTATAAACAAGTGTGTGAGTGAGTTGGTTATAAGAGTTCAAGGTTGTTGAGAATTAAGAGGTTGTGGTTTAGTTCGGGCTAGTATTTTTTTGTGGGAAGTGTAGTTTGTTAAAAGTAAAGTATTTACTTGCAAGATAAATAAGTGCTTGTGACTTCATGTTTCAAGTGCACGCTTTGAGAAGTTATTTAAGAGGCTGTTTTTAGGATTTTGAGAGAAATGGAGGTTAAGAGGTAAAATCTTACTATTTTTTTAATTATGTCAATTTTATCATTTTTAGTGTTATGGCTTACACATAAGTTTTTTTTTTCGATTTATTTTATTTTTTCCAAGAGGGAGTCATATAACCATCGTTCCATCAATTTTGGAACATTTTAAATCAATTGGAAGGGTTATTTTAATGGTTTAAAATCTCTCCACATGATTTTCTAATAAAATTGGAGAAACAAGGTGTTTTAACGAACAATGGGTGCATTTTTGGTCGAATCTTATACCCTACTTTTGCTTCAAGATTGAAAATTGGAAGATTACACTTGAAAGTCGCGAATGTTACGCTATTTAATACCTCCAATGTTGTTGAGACACCAAATTTCATTTTGAGATTTAGGCACCTCTTGGGTTTGAACACCGACAGAGCTAAAGACACACCTATCTTGAGTGAGTTTCTAACTCGAAGGTCAAGTTTTCCTATATTAACATTTTCGGAGTAGATGATAGGTTTATGATTTTTCTATCCAATTTTAGTTTTGAGTTCTTTGATGTCATAAATGAGGAACATTCCTATTTATTTGGTTATGTTTATTATTGCAAGGAGTTATCACCTCTCGTGTGATAGGAGTGAAGAGACTGCATTGGTTTTCAATTAATTGTTGATGATTATACAAATTGAGAGTTTCTAACATTAGTTAGTGTTGAGAAAAAGAGGTCAACATTATTGAAATCAAGTTAGATGTACCATACAAAGGTACACCATTATCCCAAGACAAGAATTGATGTAGTCGAGATTTCATTAATGGTATTTATACCGAAATACAAGTACGAATGGTCATAGGGGATGAAATTTCCCAACATATTGTTCATCATTCATGTCGGTATCTTTGGATCATAGGATTTTTGAAGTTCATTTGTGACCAAAATTATTAAATGACTTCAGAGTCATATGCTTAGATCCTCTTTTGGTACCCTTTGGATCAAGGGAGTTTGTTAGAATACTGATCCAAATGGTTGTAGGTTTGTTTGTTATAAAGTACTCATAATTAAATTCTCTTAGAATAAATAAGTGTATGGGACATGCATCTCCCATGTGATACACTCCCTTATAATTAATAAAGTATGTTAGAGTACTTTAGGAGTTAAATATGTATTACTCATTAATAACTAATGTTAGTAACTTATACGAGTGGTTGCTCCGGCAAATAGTTAATTGGTCCTATTGGATTGCTTAGTCCCCTATGTTTAAATTTTTTTAAATCTCGAGGAACAATATGAATGTACTCGAACATTTATGATATTGAAAGAGAGTTTCTTCTTAATAATAAAATATGTAGATTCTTCTCCATTTACGTGTGTTTGATTAGTGAACAAATATAATAATTTATGTAGAACCCCACTTCATGGGGTAAAATTCTGCAAAGCAATTATGGATAGTAGTAGCAGGAAATTGTTTTTGGGTTATGTGTAGTTTCTTTGGGAGTAATTTAAAGATGATGGAGCATGGTGAATGATTTGTGATTTATAAATGTCGAGAAATCAATTCTCATCTGAAAAGAGAATAAGTACATTCACATTTGTTTTTTTATCACCACATATTTGCCTAATTCAAATTTACCTTCTCCTGAGCGATCACGTATATTACTTTTGTGTTATTTTGGATATTATTTCAGATCATTACGTCCTTGGTGTTCTACAGTTACGGATATGTTATCCATTTTAGCAGACGTTGAGACACGATCTAACATTCAAAGCTTTTCCGTTTCTATTTCCTTCAACACCGTGTACATTTTTTGGCTGGAAAAACAGGTTCTTTGCATAGAGATTCCAACTGATGTAGCAGTTGTTCAAACGTACTAAATCTATGTACCGGAAAAACCAGGTTCTTACAACGTTTCTCGCAGAGTCGCAACCCATCGAAATTTTCCTACATTGGATTCCAAAAAAATCTGAGGTCAACAGATTAGATTTGAATTCGGTAGTTATATGTTGAGGAGCGCATGCTTGATATTCCTTGACATGGATAAGGAGATCAGACAAACATCTTAGCAAGCTATTTTCATGTTTTATTTTAGAGTATTTAAGTTATGTTTAGATTTCATATAGTCTAAAGACTATAGTAATGCCTGAATGTTTTTATATTTTTGTGGACCAATGGTTATTTAATAGTTTTATTATAAAGTATTAAGTTGTTTAATCTTATTGTCGTGTCATTTATTTAAAAATAAATAAATTGTCATCACTTTACTTATCATTAAGGCTATATTGTCACAGTGTTGGTTTAAAGATTTTATTTAAAAGTGTCTCTCTCAAGTTGTTGAGTGTAAATCATATAAAAATTGTCATTTTTATCATCTTGTCAATGTCTTCATTAGTCGTGTGTTTGAAGTCCTAAAAAATTCATCTTGTGATGTTATTGATATTAAGTTATCAAAAATAAAGAAGGGTTTGCATTCCAAATGCATAATTTATTGTCAAAGATTCAAGTGTTTATTGTCATTTGTAGTCAAGTATCTTCACAGTGAGTTGAAGTCAAAATGTTTGAAAACTAATTACCTTCATTTCTACTAGGTGCATTATCGTTTGTATGCGACGTCCAAGTTTTGGGGGTGGTATTAAGTTATCGAAAACAAAGAAGGGTTTTCTTCCAAATGCATAATTTATTGTCAAAGATTCAAGTGTTTTGTAATGCCCACATTTTCAACACCAAAATATCACAGTAAAATTGTCGAATATATATTTTTGACTTTAATTGCACGCTACACAACACCACATGGGATCCAAATAAAGAAACTTGACATCCTATAGGACACTTACATAAACATGAACCCACTCATACAATAGGATAACATAGGGTACACATCAATGTCTTACTCAAACAATGTAAACTAGGACAATGACCCAATTACAGTAAGAAACACAAGATATGCATACTCCACAACATGACCTTTTTCATGGTTTACATATTCATTACATGTAGGTTTCCATTGTATGACCTTATAACTTTCAACAAAATTAAACACATAAGGTTTAAAATTTCCTATTTTTCAAACTTCAATTACTTTATTTTGCAGACCATTAGTCTTTAACGGAGAATGCGCAGTTGGTTCCTTTCTCCAATTCCATTAGTTATCCATAGCTCATTTGTTAAATAAATTCATTTTAAACAACTATGAGTCTCCTAATATTCAATTCTTATGTTAAAGGTTTGTTTCTCAAAAATTGTTTAGTTGACTATAATTGTATGAAGAACACATAACATGGGACCCTTTGTTCCTTTACAACTAGGTTGCATGTTTTTGTTTAACATTTCACCTATAGTGGTTCCTTTAGAATTTGCTCGTTTCTCTTGTGGAAATAAATTTATATAGCTTGATTGTGATTAGGAACGTATATACACACATGTGTCTTCTAATATTTGACTTAAGGATTTGTTTGAAAGAGTTGAGTTTACTTGGTTTGGAAAAATACTCTCATTACAAGGAGGAAAATTCATAAGAAGAAAAAGGAAGGTTACTAGATCAATAGAAAACCTATCCCGAGTTCATTTCATAACATTGTTTAATACTAAAAATATACCCTTTTCATCTTCCAGTTTTTACAACCAACTATGTAGGTTAACTACTTAAGTTGTATCATTCTTGATTCACAATCCGTTGCTCCAATTAGGGATTCATATTTTCACAATCATATTACGCATGGAAGGGTACATTACACTTGTGTTCCTATTATAGAGATTTTTCTTTGAATTTAAGTGACGAATTTCACATTTCAAACTACTTTTGTTTCATCATCTTAAGGATTTACTCTCAATAGCAATGGGTGAATTACATGTTTTGACCATAAATTCTACTTCTGAGTGATCCTAGATTTAGTATATTCCTAACTACACCAAGGGTTCTACTAACTTTTACAAGTCCAACTAGAGTGCAATCTCCTTATCTCACAAGACCTTGGCTACAGTTATAGGTATCCCATTCTCAAGGTTACATTTTATTATTTCATTAGCATCGTTGTTTAATTCATATTTATGCAAACAAAACATGTGATCATGCATCATATTTGGTTTTTTTGATTTATTAGGTTGTTGTATTAGTCATGGACCTCTACTTTATTACATTCATTTTATGATCACATTTGACATTTTAGTTGGTTTTGACATCGCTCAAAGGTGTACCATTTTTGTAGCGGACATTCCATAGATTAATCTTATTTACCCTTTTTACTAACTACATTTATGTGGTTACTTTGGTCCTATATAACATCATTTTGGAAAAATTTATTCCTATAACACTTAAGTAACACTTAGGGATTTAAGAATACAAGGAGTATGACATCGCACAAGACAACTCATTTCATTGCTCTTAGACACACAAGTATTAAGTGTATATTTCAAGAAGGATATCCCAAACAATCATATGCATTACAAAAGCCTCCTAAGGACCTATTTCAATTGTTGGGTAAATACACAAGTAAAATGATGTGTAGTCTCCACTCACATAATTTAGATCTCATAAGGGATCAACCGTAGGTACAACCACCAACTATCTTGCAAGGCTTTGGCCACCCACTAGGGTACCAAGGGAAAATACACACTAGGGGGTTAAACTTATTCATGATATGGTCATACCTACAACAACAAGACATGATCACCTCACTTGTCCCAATATGATAGGTTTCATAGCGTAAAATCACCACCTCATCAAATATTTAGGTAAAAAGGTCCTTAATAAGACATCTTAGGTATGAAACAAAGAGATTATTAATGAGGTTAGAGTATTTTATTTACATGATCAATGTTTATACTGGAAAAAGACCCAAATGGGGAAAGGAAGTACAATAGGCATTATAACTCGTTCTTTTAATTTCGATAGTTTTAATGAGATGAGATTCTACCTAGCATTGTGGGGGTTAAGGAAGTAAACCAATAATTAACATAGAAAAATATTTGCTTAATATCTTTATAACATAGGTGCAACATTGAGTACAAGTTCACATCCAATTCAACACTATAAAATATAGCCACATTGGCATTCTCTTTTCAAACTATACAAAGAACAATTCTTCAAAATAATACATATCATTATTCTATGGTAATACATGTATTGCAAGGGGAATATAACATTACAATGATAACTCATTAATTACAACATATCACATCCAGAAAATTCCTCTTGTTCGGAGTACCTACAACCAACATTGCATCAGTCCTAGGACTGAGTATGGAAATCCCCTACACTCAAGCATAAATTCCACGCATCCATCATTTCAAACAATTGGAACAGACAATAGAGAGATAAAGATAGGAGAGAGAGATAGAAGAGTAAGGGAAGGAGGAAGAAAATATAGGATTCATTTTCTTTTCAAATCACCATAACATCCTGTATCCAATTTTCATTTCATTTCAAATCATATACATTTTGACCCATTTACATTTTCAAAACCCAATCATATATTTTCATAATTATCTCTACATAGAAAGTTTGGAGTTCATTTTCCTTTCTATTCATCATATCGTAATCACATACATTATCAAATTTTCATTTCATTTCCAACCCATGACATTTATAACTCATTTACATTTTTAGAACCAACCAAACTATCGTAGTTCAGTATGCCGTAAAAGCGACAAAGCGGCGTGAGAATCTACAAGTGACTCTTCCGCGTACCCGACCTCTCGAGGTCGTGCCGAGACAGCCGATGGGGGTAGAATATGCGTGGGATTCAGACAAACTAGTTAGGTAGTCTAATGTCTTTGACACGCACTAGTGGAATTTGTGAATCTAAGGCAAAGAAGGCCCTTCTAACTTGGACTGGTGTGATAGATCGATCGGTAAGGATGACTGCTCGAAGGATCCAATCAATATCGAGCTCGGTGTGATTCGATCTATGAGTTGCGGAATACATGGGAAATGACCTGGGATAGTTTCGTGTATGTCTCCGATAAGGTCATGTGGTGGATGGTGAAAACAATTGACTTTACGGATGATTTTCTCGGCCTAGTCCAAAATTCTCTAGCTTCGTTAGCCGCTATATCCAGTAAGGACAATTGTTCGATGATGATGGGTGGAAGTGGAGTGGATTGGAATACTAGTGTGCGTAGGCCAGCATCTATATCTGATTGACTTGTGGATTCGTTGGGCTGTGAGATCTGTGGATCACAACCATGGACTCTTGGATGTTGCGGTCCTGTTATGGTCATACGCGAAATCAAGTCCTAATCCCTAGTATCCAGTAATCGTATGCTTTCTCAGCTTCTATGTTTAGGACCAACAACTGTGTGATTTTCTCAGAATATCTCACAGGCATTCGTGCAACCTGGATCCTTAGACTAGTATCTATATCTGTGAGAGTGTCTCCTGCACCCGGCTGTGGGACCAAAGGATCACAACCAAAGGTTTGTTCTCTTTCGAACCCTTCTACAGTCATGTGAATGTTTACCTAGGGCAATCTATAGTTTGGTTGGTTTGACCAAAACATGTGTGCTTGGTCGTCTTCTATGTTTAACCCTCTCAACTGAGAACTGATTAGTTGTAAATCTGTTGTTGTTTGGAATACTTGTATTCTGAGATTTTGGTCTATGTCAACTATTGTTGTGACGAGGTTTGGTTGAGGCATGATTGTCTCAAATATATATTCCCTGGGCTCCTGAGGTCCCGTGATTGTCATACAAAATAAAATGTAAATCTAACTGTAACAAAGCAAATTCTAACTACGTGGAATAAATCTAAAACATATATAACTTCTATTCTTCTAAGAAACCTTTTAAGAATTTAATGAAAGCAAGCTATTTAAATGTATCTAGGAATAACAACTAAACAATAATTCAAAATGCAGAACAAAATAACCGAGTGTAGTTATCGATGCTGTGTAATTTGTAGATTTATTCTAAATAAAATAGCTCATCTAATCTATCTCGCAAGATTCTCGATCCTACCTCGAAGTGAGGAGTGAATCATAGTTTCTCGAAACTATCAATCCTCACAAACTTCCTGGCAATATCTAGAATAAAATTCACCGAAATGGAGCAATTATCTACTTTATTTGATATGATTCTAACTAGAACTTTGAAAGTTAAAACCTGATTCCAGCAGAATAGTGGCGAATCCGATGGTGTGTGTGATCTTGTCCCCTCAGTGTGATCTCCTCGTTCTTTCATGTTCACGTGGATCCAGAAAAGCGTGTAATGCTAGCATTGATAGAAATAGATATTGGGACAAGGACAGCTCAGAATGTAGACTGAAAATGCGAGTAGGAGAGGGATAGCGCAAGAGTACAGAGCTTGGCTTATGCAATTCCTAGCGGGATTTTATCTGTGAGTCATGCAACATGAAGCGACCAGAACCTGAAACTATCCCTGTTTGAAGAGAAAAACCTGTAACTTTAATGGCTTCCTAAGCTATTCTATTCCAATGGATTGGATAAAACAACACTGTTTGCACAAGCTGGATATGTGGCTTACCAACAACTGACAATGCTAACCAAGCATGCAAATGAACTAAAACAAGTACTCTAAGCAAAATTATAGCTAAATCTAATGCAAAGAGAAATTCAGAGACAAACTTCGAGCTGGGTGAAATAACAGCACTGCCAGCACAAGATGGATATGTGGCTTACCAACAGCTGAACAATACTAACTAAACATGCAAGTGAATTGAAACTATGGCTTCTAAACAAGATAACAAGCTGAACTACTGAAAATGAGGAGATGAGAGCAAAAGATCGCATTTTCTTCCTCATTTGCTTGTGCACAAGCCACTTATTTATAGCTCTCCATTCACCCAAAGATCAAAACCAAACTGAACTCTAAAACCATAAACAATGGCCAAACACTATTCCAGGGGACCAAAAACATAAATGCATGCCCAAGTCGGCAAGGAAAAGCTGGTGAAACGTTGATATTTTACGTGAGTCGCGTCAAAGCGCTTTCTGGAAAATGCGTGCAGGACCGCCGCTCCGGCAGGCGGGCAGCGGTTACTGAGGACCGCCGCCTTGATCGGGGCGGTTCACGAGACCGCCTCCCTGTAGGGGCGGCGGTTTCGTCACTGAAGATCAAAAGGCCAAGGAAAGAGGGAAAAAGGGGAAAACAAAGGGCGCGGGGCTAAGCGGGGCATGCGGGATGTTAACGCATACTCCGAGGGCTTTTCCGGATCCCGAACACCTTGCGAAGAGACCTATATCATCATTGGGGAACTTGTCACGCTGCAGCGATCAAAGATAAAGCTTACAATTTTGGGTACGTACATATTGCCCACTTTTTCAGAAGTGTTTTAGCCATAAAGAGGCATAAAACGGTGGGTCCGAGTATGGCAGTCCCGAAATGGGAAGTTTAGAAGTTATACCTTACGCATCCGTGTGTTGAAATGACGCCATCCGAAATTCCCGCTACCTGTAAAATGAAAAGAGAACTCAAGTGCAGATAGATACAATAGTTTGGAAAATAAACGCTAAAATAATAGGGAATGAGAACATACCATTCGTGCGGGGATAGGGACTTACCTCCATCGCGCTCCAAACTGTGAAATTTAAAAAAAAAAAACGAATCGGGTGCTATATATATGAAAGTGGGCCCATTTTCCTATTCATTTGCGCGAGTTGATTTGATTGTTTTTGAGCTCTGGGGCCCACGGTGACGGTTTCTTGCGTGAGTAGAGTCAAAACGTCCGCAGCGAGATCGTGATCATGCCTCCACGTGCGGAACACCGCCCCGCTAGATCACAGGTTGGTTTTCTTCAATTTTGTGTTTTTCCCCCCTTTAATTTGAAATGCTAAATTTTGTAATGGGGGGTCATTTTTGAAAATGCTAGTGTTAAAAGGTTCATCTAGGGGGGGCGCCTACTGGGTAGGCTCCGTTTTTAGGTTAAATGGTCTTTTTTTGCTTGTTTTTAGGCTTTTTAGATTAAAACCTGCGTGGGTTTTCAGACCACGACCGCCGCCCGGCAGGGCGGCGGTTCTGATGACCGCCCTGCCACAGTTCGGGCGCGGTTCTACATACCCACCACTTTTAAGGCGGCGGTTACAAAACCGCCTCCCTGCTCAGGGCGGTGGTTTTGCACAGAATGCAAAAGGAACTTATATTTGAGATTACACTTGTATTTTTTTGCATTTCTACGCATTTTTATGACTCTCTCGGTATTGTTCGGATATTAACTTGCTCTGTTTTGTGTGTTTTTGGGTGTATGCAGGCGAGAGCGGAGTACATTAGATGGAGCAGGGAGAGAGAGTGTGATTGGCTCTCAGGGGTACTGGATGCCCTTTCACAGGACGAGGAGGACACACTACAGAGGGCCGGCATATTGCGCATATCGCGCGTGCCCCACGTTGCACCATCTAGTCACATCCTTTGTGACTTATTTTCTTATTGGGATGCAGATCGAAACACCTTTCAACCGCCCAGGGGTCCGTGGTGAGTGGACCATCACCTTAGAGGATGTCTACCGCATTCTGGGGGTCCCGATCATTGGAAGGTGACTTACACTAGAGACAATAGGCTCCCGGGCACAGATTGCACAGTGGGCAGCATATATGGGAGATGCAGTCATCTCTATGGGGTCGAAGAAGGGGTGAGAGTTCAATCCATTCCTTCTTTGCCTATCCCCGTATTTCGACAGCCATCATGGGGATCCTTGCCTCGAGATTGATCGGGGACAAGGAGGGGACACACTGTTATTATATTGCTAGGCCTCCATCATTGCACAGATAGAGGGGCATGGCCGGATATATGCCTGGGGTGCAGATATTTTGGGGACCACCTACCATGATCTATATAGGGTGGTCCGTTTACAAGGACAATCATTGAGCCACCCAACTCTAGTCATGAGTTGGGTGTATGAGCGTTTGACCATGCTTAGAGCATGATGGCATTGTATATAAACATTGATTATTTATATATATGCATTCGTTTTTGGATCAAAAGCTTAGCACTCATGTTTTCCTTTCTATTTCCAGTTTCCTTGTGTATACTACGATGTATGTTTATATGCTTTTTAGAATGTATGCAATGGAGAACAGATGATGTAAATGTTTGCTTTCTTTTTGTGTTTCATGATGCTGATACATGATATTGTAGATATATTGTGATTTTGAATCTTAGCTTCTGTGAGCAATTTGGATACCTCATGTTTGTTTTGCAAAGTGATGAATATAACCAGTACGATGAACAGATTAACTTGCCCCACTCCTAACTCCATGCAACTAGTAAGATGCGAGGGCTCATCACCGAGAGTTAAGAAGGGCGCAAGTGGTGAAATGATAGTGATGAAAGACAGACAAAGCTTTGGTGGAACCAAATTGGAAGCTACAAGCTTACTCTACCCGAATGACTTCATAGTTTAGAATGCACTTGCTTTGCGGTTTATCTAGACTTAGACCCGTAGATGGCCACATAGTAGACAAGATCTGGGTTTTTAGGATTTTAACTCTCTTGGAATTTTGAACATCTGATTCATTCATTTTTGACTCAAAGTTTGAATTGTTTGTTTATGACCTTTTAACGTTTTTTGTGTCAAGAGGACCCCCTATACTTTGCCCCATGCTACTAGTAAGAAGCGTGGGTTTATCACCGTGGGCAAGGCATAGGCGAGTAAGGGCATTTCCATCCTTTCCCAACCCTACATCACTAGTAAGAGACGCAAGCTCATCACCGAAGGTTGGTGGGGCAAGGAAATGTGTAAAATTTTTTTTTTTGTTTAATCACTTTTTGACTTACTTATTTGAGTAAAATGTCAGTATGTGCTTATTTCCAAAGAGATGTATATATGGGATAGATGTGACACCATGAAGCTTCTAGAACAGACCATAGGCAAGACACCTATCCTAAGAAGAAATCAAAGCAAGAACAAACTTGCAGATCTTAGTATGGTTACTGTTAAGACTTTGTCATGTCTAATTTTATTTGATAAAAGATTCTGAGATGATTCGATGATATATGAAGATGGAGAGGTATGATTAAAGAGCTTTATGCCAACAACATCATGAGTTTGTAATGAATTGCTTTGAGAATAGATTCCTTGATCACAATTTATGTAAGAAACAAGTGGACAAAATGATCTTAATCTATATGAAGATGCAATGTAGATAATTATACAAGTAGTGCTAGTTGCTTATGCGTAGAATCGCTTGAGGTGCAGGGAATTGACTGTTTCGCCAAATTCCTCACCTTCTAGTGTACATAAGAGGTAAGCACCATTTCCGTAGTCCTTCATGACTTGGTATGGGCCCAACCATTTGGGCCGAATTTCCTTCCTTCGCCGGTCTTCTTGTCGATCCGGCTATCTAGCCTTAGAACTAGATCACCTTCGTATATGTCACGTTCATAGACCTTCTTGTTATACTGCCGGCACATTCGGTCAGCATAAGCTCTATGCCATTGTTCAAGCATCTAACCTAGTTTCATCTAGGCTTTCTAGTTGGGAAAGATGTGCTTCTCTGTAAGCATCTTCATCCAGAATCCCTTGTAGTGAAATGTGGAGACTGGGTATTTCGACCTCAAGCGGGAGAACTGCTTCTGCCCCAAATACCAGCGAGAAAGGAGTTGCTCCCGTTGGTGTTCTTATTGAGGTTCGGTGGGCCCACAAGGCCGGATATAACTTCAAATGCCAATCTCGTTTGTTTTCTTTTACTGTTTTAAGGAGAATGGCTTTCAGTGTCTTGTTTGTCGCTTCAGCCTGTCCGTTGGCTTGAGGGTAATACAAGGAAGCCGTATGATGGCTTATCTTAAATTTGTTGCATAGTTCGTGAACCTCTTCATTTTTAAAAGAAGTTCCATTATTGGAGATAATGATTTGCGGGATACCGTACCTGCAAATGATTTGGTTCAAAATGAACTTGGCGATTACAGAACCAGGTACAGTAGTAAGAGGCATGGCCTCCACCCATTTGGTAAAATATTCAGTGGCCGTGATTATAAAATTATGGCCGTCTGTGGATGAGGGAGAGAATTTCCCTATTAAGTCTAGACCCCATGTAGAAAAGGGCCATGGAGTAGCGATTGGTTGCAGAGCTTGTGCCGGCATGTGGATCTCATGAGAGAATTCTTGGCACTTACGACACTGCGTGAAAACTCTATTGCGTCATGTTCTAGAGTGGGCCAGAAATAGCCCATTCGATGTATTTTTCGAGCAGTGGCGTGGCCACCGAAGTGGCCTCCACATATTCCGCTGTGAGATTCATGGAGAATCTTCTTGGATTCCTCTGTGTCAACACACCTTAGGAGCATTCCATCGAATGATTTTCGATAGAGCACCTACTCTATAATGACATATTTAGCTACGATTATGCGTAACCGCCTTCTTTGTTGCGGTGTAACTCCCTCCGGGTACGTATGGTCCATGATATAATTAATGATATCAGTGTACCAAGGACACTCAGAGATAGCGGGTTGGGTTTTGATGTAGTATACGCATTCATCTGGAAAGTCTAAATCTACTAAATCACCTCCGTTTAATGGGTTGTCAGCTAACCAATCCACGATGATTTGCCCTTTAACCGACTTCTGATTTACAAATGTTAATTCGAATTCTCCCATTAAGGTTATAAAACGTCCAGCCTTTTTAGACAAGGACCCTTGTGTGAGGAAAGTTCGTAAATGGTCCGTTTTTACCATGACCTTCGTTTCTTGATTCAGCATATAATGTCTTAGGCGTTTAGTAGCAAAGACTATGGCAAGGCATTCTCATTCTGCCTGTGTATAGCATGTTTCATAGTCGAGCAACGTTCGGCTAATGAAATAAATCACACGTTCTCTCTTGTTATCGTCTTCTTGGGCCAACATACAGGCCAGCGAGACATTGGTAGCTCGTGAATATAGAATTAACGGGTGATCTAACTTAGGTGGCATTAGCGTAGGTGGTGATAAAAGAAACGCTTAACTGCATCAAAGGCTTCATTGCAGTCTTTGGTCCAATCAATGCTATAGTCTTTCTTGAGTAAATTGTTGATTGGATGAATGGCGAAGCTTAAGTCCGGGATGAATCTTCGGATTGCACCCAGCTTTCCGAGGAATGACCTGACTCCAGATTCATTTGAAGGTGGAACCATTTCGAGGACAGCCTGGATTTTGGTTGGGTCGACATCTATTCCTCGTGACGATATGATATAACCTAGGAGCTTCCCTCCCGTTACACCAAAGACGCATTTCTCTGGGTTTAATGTGACTCCGTATTCTATTAGACGTGAAAGAATGACGCGGAGTACTTCGAGATGGTCACAATGCTTCTTGGCCTTAGCCAATAAGTCATCTACGTAAGATTCCATGATTTTATGAATTAGATCATGAAATATGTATGTCATGGCCCGCTGGTACGTAGCACCGCGTTCTTGAGACCGAATGGCATAACAACGTAGCAATAGGTTCCCCAAGGAGTTATAAACGTGGTTTTAGCTTGATCTTGCTCAGATATTCTGATTTGATTGTATCCCGAGAATCCATCCATGAGAGACAAAAGTTCAAAACCAGCCGTTGCATCAACAATAACATCTATGGATGGTAATGGGAAGTCATCCTTAGGACATGCTTTGTTGATGTCTCGGAAATCTATGCAGATGCGTATCTTTCCATTCTTCTTGAGAACGGGAATGATGTTCGATACCCATTGGGAGTAGTCAACTGGTTTGATGAACCCTACCTGGAGGAGTTTTATTACCTCCTCTTTTACCATGAGAGCTACCTTGGGCTTCATGGGTCTTGATTTTTGTTTAATTGGCCGCATCGATTTAGTGACGAGGTTGTGCACGCGATGTGGGGTGCAACCCCTATCATTCCTTATAATTAAATGCAAATGCCTTCTGATGTTCTTTGAGGATCTGAGTATGTATTTCCACTTCTTCTGGGGTTAACGAAGAACCTAGTTTCAATATTCTCGGTTCATCTTCTGTCCCGATGTTGACATCGATTGTTTCTTCGATCAAAGAGGCGTTACCCTCTTCGAACTCAGGTGGTGCTGGAGGTAAATCCAAATCATCCCCATTTTCTACTGCGTATATGCTAGGTTCCATTTGTGAGGGAAGATCCGTTACGAGATTTCCGAAGTGGGAAGACGAATGTGGAATTAAGGATAAATCTAGCATATGATAGGAGAGATGTAATGCTGCATAGGCATTTAAGTAATCCAAAGTAGCCGCATCACTATCAATACGGTCTAGGACGGTAGATTCACTTCCGCTTGAAAGAGGATTTGTCATTATTTTTATCAATGGTTCATCACGAATGGACACCGTGAACTGGGTATCTTCTAACTCATTGCTTGGAGTAAAACGTGATGCTGAAGTTGCTATTGAATCGGCGAGAAGATTTTTCTCTCGCGGGATTGCTTCAATGGATATGAAGTTAAACACCTTGCTTAAATCTAATACGACTTCTTTGTAAAGCTGCAAGTGTTCGGCTTTGGTTTCGTATACTTCAGAAACTTGGTTTGTCACTAATTGCGAGTCTCCCAAGACTCTGATGTTATCAATACCAATTCTTTTAGCTAAGGTGAGGCCAAGGAGGAGGGCTTCGTACTCAGCGTCGTTGTTTGTGCATTCAAAGTTTAACTTAAAAGCGAATGGGAGGACTTTCTCCTCGGGCGAAGTAAGAATTATACCTGCCCCCACTCCATAACGGCATTTAGCTCCATCGAAATGGAGAGTCCAATACTTAGTCGGGAGTATAGATGTTGGGGCATTTGCTGCATTTGCGCACTCTACTTCTACCATACAGAGGTCCTCTGCTGGAAGGGAACCAACACCTAGGGAATATCCTATGCCTACTTGAATCAAATGGTAAGAACATTGGTGAATCTTGTTCTATCAACTCAACGATTTTCGCAGTAGTCCCTAATGATACTGTTTCTTTAGTTTTATCTTTGGGGGTTGGAATTGTTTTGGCTATGCTGATAGTTTCAAGATCCGTCGTAGGTACCAAATTTTCCTCTGGTTTTGGGTCAGTGGGTTTATTAAGTTGGTTTGTTGGAAGTTCAAATTCTGAGTGCACCTGGTCTTTTCTTTAAATCAGCTAGGTGTAAATCGAAAGGTTTTGGATCGCCTTTGGCTACAAATACCTTTCCTAGATGCAAGAATCTTACTTCTTGAAATAAAGTAGAAGGGATTTCCTTCATTCGGTGTATCCATGGTCGGCCAAGTATCATATTATAATTAGTTTCCTGATCTATAATATAAAACTCAGTTAGGATTGTTTTGGGCCCTAAGGTGACCGGCAGTATTATAGTTCCTATCGAAGTGGCTTTAAGGCTATCATAGCCTCTCAACGTATTTCGAGTGGTGGAACAGTTTGTTTCCCCATATCCTAGTTTTTGGAGGAAAGAGAAAGGGACTATGTTAACTGCGGCCCCATCGTCAACCATTACCCGTTTTACATAGTTATTATAAACCCATACTTGTAAGTGTAAGGCTGGATCACCTCGGCATGTGATCTCAGCATCTGTGGGCATTTTACTTATTTTGAATATGAATTCGACATCCTTGTCCGGCTGCCCCGGAGGGTGGATATCAAAATCTACGTGATTTACTTGTGTTTCAGGAGGTGGAGTGATATTAATTAGATGGCCTAGACCTAATGCTTCTAAAAGAGCAGCTCTGTGAGGGGGAGAGTTCTTTAGTAAGTCTAAAAATGAAATGTGTGAGAAGGTCTTTGTTAGGTCACTAATTAAATCATAGGCACCTACAGGTTTTTCTACTATTTGCGGACTCTTGTCTGTTTCTGGCAGATAACTTGGGCTCGGTTGAGAGAAATACTCTCGTGTTCTTGTTATAGCTTTGATAGGTAGTTCAAGTGTCTAATTCTACCAAACTGACTATCTTGGGTCTCGGTTGACTTCTAATCGTGGCGGTGATGGATTTAGTGAAGTCGAGGCTTCATGATCATTGTTTCTCGGCATTGCACCCTTGTTTGTTCCAGATTGGATTTAGCCTATTGCTATCATGATTTGGGAGCGGATCGTTAAAGATCTTGAGGGGAGCATCTTTGAGGGAAACTACCCCTGCGAGCGTATTTGGTGATGATGAGACGGATTCGCAAAAAACAAATCAGTGAAGAACTGTCTTTGTTCTTCTGGCAAACGTTGCATGAATTTGTTGTAGTCACGACACGTTCTAGTATCATGACCCCGAATTTTGTGGAAACCACAATAAGAATTGGGGTTGTAATTCCTGTTTTGTTGGTTTGGTGTGTATTGTGGCCTAAAATTCTGATCAAACTGTTGCCTATTAGGATTAAAGTTTTGCGATTGTTGTTTCTAGTTTTGACTTTGGTTTTGATAACCAAATGAGTTTTGGCTTGGCCCTTGTATGGGATTTTGCCGTTGTTGTTGTTGTTGTGGATGGTTAAAATCCACTGTATTGATTGTCGGGGTAAAGTTGTTGTTTCGTTGGTTGTTTGTTTGTGACGGAGTATTAACAACATTTACCCTCTTGGGCTAATTGGTTACTCCATCCGTTGTTACCCCACGATTTTTATTAAGGATTTTGGGTCCTTGGTTGACATTCGTGGTAGTTGTAGTGTTCTGGCTGGAGGTGATTAACCTCCCGTTTGCTCCATATGTCTTACGACCACTATCTATCGCTGCTTGGTCTATTCGAAGAGCGCTCTCAAGTACTTCATCGTAAGTTCTTAGTGGGAACTTCTGGACTTCTTCCTTCACCTCTTTGCTGAGAGAATGAAGGAATAAATCACATAGTTCCATCTGATCCATGTTTGGAGCACTTGCCGAGGAATAAAGGACTGTATGCCACCTTTGGATGAAATGGGCGATAGATTCGTTGTGTTCTTGTTTGATGTGTAAGAATTCCCTGATTCCTGTTCTCAACAGTTTGTTCATGTCGAATGCCTTAATGAATTCTGATATGAGCTGTTTAAATGAATGGATGGAGGCTTCAGGTATTCTATAATACCAGTCGAGAGCAATGCCTTCCAAGGTTTTGGGGAATATTTTAGCAACAACCCCATCCCAAGGGAGTAATTCTCGTATGGCTGTAGCGTAAGCCTTGATATGTGCGTTTGGATCTCCCTCACCTTTGTACTTGGGTAAATCGGGAAGGGGTCTTGGAAGCATGACGCTTCGTATGGCGAAGTCTAAGGGCTCCTTCAGATATTCTGAATAAGTCCCTATCGCATAGTTTTCGACCATTGATGGTGGTTGCTGAGGGAGTGGTGGTGGGATGGGTTGTTGATACGGCGCAGCGTATGCATTGGTAGGGGCATAGGGAAGTCCCTGTGTTTGAGCAAACATGCCGGGAGAGGAGAACATATCTCCTTGTGGTGATTTGGAGTACATGTTTAAGTATGACGGGGTATTATCTAGGAAAGGATTGTTTGATACTAGACCGGGAGGAATAGTGTTAGAGATGATGGGCCTTGTTGGTGTTTGTTGTGGATAGTGAGGCGGCATGCCTAACGTGCCTACTCCTGTGAGGAGATCTACTTGGCCAGGGTGGTATGGAGGATTGGAACTTCCTGCTTGTATGAACGGAGAATTTTGACTTGCTTGAGCAAGTTCTAACCCTCTCACTTTTTCTACTAACGTTGAAATGACTTCATTTGGTGAAGTCACGGTGCTTTGCCTGAGCGGCGTTTGTTGTATACCCAGTGTTGTATAGGTACGTGATATCCTATCATGAACTGATCGCTATCTTGCCAAGTTTCTCCGAGAGTATTTCCTATATGTAGTGGCATAGAGGTATTTTCTTGAAAAGAGATCTCGGGTTGTATTTGTAAACCTCCTATAGGTGGGTACATACCCCGAGAATGTTGTTCACTCCTAGGATAACGTATTGACTGTCCATCATCTAAGACCAGGTATGGATCTGATTGCCTACTAATTTGTGGTCTAAGTAGCATCTGAGGAGATGAACCAGATTCTCCGGTAAACGTCATATTATTCGAACCTGAAGGCTCTGTTTGTTGCGTTCGAGGGGGTTGATCTAACTCCTCAGTTTGAAAAGATGAATTATATCTGATTCTTGGGGTTTGTGTTGACAACTGATTAGTTGAATAGTTGTCACCCCATACTAAGAGTGAGGATGATGATTTTGCATTACTGTTGGGCATAGTATGGCTCAAGACCCAAGAGGGGTGCCGCCATATGCATCAAATCCCGACATATTCGGGGTATGTGAATACCCACAGAATAATGGGAAGGAGAGAGGGTGATTTGTGAAAGGACACGTGATACTATGACTCCGAACAAGAAAGTAGGAAGTTTTACATCAGCTTCACTAATTTTGTTTGCTTCACGTCGGGTTCACCAATTTTGTACGCCGGAAAAGCGACAGGCGAGCGTGAGAATCTACAAGTGACTCTTCTGCGTACCCGACCTCTTGAGGTCGTGCTGAGACAGCCGGTGGGGGTAGAATATGCGTGGGATTCAGACAAACTAGTTAGGCAGTCTAATGTCTTCGACACGCACTAGTGGAATTTGCGAATCTAAGGCAAAGAAGGCCCTTCTAACTTGGACTGGTGTGATAGATCGATCGGTAAGGATGACTGCTCGAAGGCTCCAATCAATATCGAGCTCTGGTGTGATTCGATCTATGGGTTGTGGAATACGTGGGAAATGACCTGGGATAGTTTCGTGTATGTCTCCAGATAAGGTCATATGGTGGATGGTGAAAACAATTGACTTTACGGATGATTTTCTGGCCTAGTCCAGAATTCTCTAGCTTCGTTAGCCGCTATATCCAGTAAGGACAATTGTTCGATGATGATGGGTGGAAGTGGAGTGGATTGGAATACTAGTGTGCGTAGGCCAGCGTCTATATCTGATTGACTTGTGGATTCGTTGGGCTGTGAGATCTGTGGATCACAACCATGGACTCTTGGATGTTGCGGTCCTGTTATGGTCATACGCGAAATCAAGTCCTAATCCCTAGTATCCAGTAATCATACGCTTTCTCAGCTTCTATGTTTAGGACCAACAACTGTGTGATTTTCTCAGAATATCTCACAGGCATTCGTGCAACCTGGATCCTTAAACTAGTATCTATATCTGTGAGAGTGTCTCACATGCCGGCCGTGGGACCAAAGGATCACAACCAAAGGTTTGTTCTCTTTCGAACCCTTCTACAGTCATGTGAATGTTTACCTAGGGCAATCTGTAGTTTGGTTGGTTTGACCAAAATGTGTGTGCTTTGTCATCTTCTATGTTTAACCCTCTCAACTGAGAACTGATTAGTTGTAAATCAGTTGTTGTTTGGAATACTTGTATTATGAGATTTTGGTCTATGTCAACTATTCTGTGACGAGGTTTGGTTGAGGCATGATTGGCTCAAATATATATTCCCTGGGCTCCTGAGGTCCCGTGATTGTCATACAAAATAAAATGTAAATCTAACTGTAACAAAGCAAATTCTAACTACGTGGAATAAATCTAAAACATATATAACTTCTATTCTTCTAAGAAACCTTTTAAGAATTTAATGAAAGCAAGCTATTTAAATGTATCTAGGAATAACAACTAAACAATAATTTAAAACAGACAAAATAACCGAGTGTAGTTATCAGTCTGTGTAATTTGTAGATTTATTCTAAATAAAATAGCTCATCTAATCTATCTGCAAGATTCTCGATCCTACCTCAGAAGTGAGGAGTGAATCATAGTTTCTCAGAAACTATCAATCCTCACAGCTTCCCTGGCAATATCTAGAATAAAATTCACTGAAATGGAGCAATTATCTACTTTATTTGATATTATTCTAACTAGAACTTTGAAAGTTAAAACCTGGATTCCGCAGAACAGTGGCGAATCCGTTGGTGTGTGTGATCTTGTCCCCTCAGTGTGATCTCCTCGTTCTTTCATGTTCACGTGGATCCAAAAAAGCGTGTAATGCTAGCATTGACAGAAATAGATATTGGGACAAGGACAGCTCAGAATGCAGACTGAAAATGCGAGTAGGAGAGGGATAGCGCAAGAGTACAGAGCTTGGCTTATGCAATTCCTAGCGGGATTTTACTATAAGTCATGCAACATGAAGCGACCAGAACCTGGAACTATCCTGTTTGAAGAGAAAAACCTACAACTTTAATGGCTTCCTAAGCTATTCTATTCCAATGGATTGGATAAAACAACACACTTTGTTTGCACATGCTGGATATGTGGCTTACCAACAGCTGGACAATGCTAACCAAGCATGCAAATGAACTAAAACAAGTACTCTAAGCAAAATTATAGCTAAATCTAATGCAAAGAGAAATTCAAAGAAAAACTTCAGGCCTGGGTGAAATAACAACACTGCCTACACAAGATGGATATGTGGCTTACCAACAGCTGAACAATACTAACTAAACATGCAAGTGAATTGAAACTATGGCTTCTAAACAAGATAACAATCTGAACTAGTGAAAATGAGGAGATGAGAGCAAAAGATCAGTATTTTCTTCCTCTTTTGCTTGAGCACAAGCCACTTATTTATAGCTCTCCATTCACCCAAAGATCAAAACCAAACTGAACTCTAAAAACCATAAACAATGGCCAAACACTATTCCAGGGGACCAAAAACATAAATGCATGCCCAAGTCGGCAAGGAAAGCTGGTGAAACGTTGATATTTTACGTGAGTCGCGTCAAAGCGCTTTCTAGAAAATGCGTGCAGGACCGCCGCTCTGAGCAGGGCGGCGGTTCTGAGGACCGCCGCCACTGATCGGGCGGCGGTTCATGAGACCGCCTCCACTGTGGGCGGCGGTTTCGTCACTGAAGATCAAAAGGCCAAGAAAAGAGGGAAAAAGGGGAAAACAAAGGACGCGGGGGCTAAGCGGGGCATGCGGGATGTTAACGCATACTCCGAGGGCTTTTCCGGATCCCGAACACCTTGCGAAGAGACCTGTATCATCATTGGGAACTTGTCACGCTGGCAGCGATCAGGTACCTTACAATTTTGGGTACGTACGGTTACTTCTAAGAAGAGAAAAGGGAACGGAGAGAAACATCAAAATTTCCCAAAAATCATTCATAAAATAATTTGATCAATTCATACTCTAAAAAATGTGGAAATAATATGTACAATGTTCCATGGTTAGTTAGGAGTCAATAGAACCCTTAGAAGGTGTGTTTAGCTAAAGTTGTAATTTTGGTGCAAGTTGGTTGAAACATCTAAAGTGCTCACAAATTGGGCCTTGAAAACACTTGTTTTAAGTTTGAACACAAAGTTTGATGATTCTTGCGTACTCTCCCATATACATAGAATTCATCATGTTTGTGAAATTTTATTATGAAGAGCAGAGCTCAAGTTACAAGGGCAACTCCAGGGCCAATTATTGTAATTGTGACAACAACTCTTGTCACTCAGCGACCAGTGGGCCCCAAAACCCACTCAAAAAACTAGTCTTTGAAGGAATTTTCATTTAAATGCAGATGGGTTATGATTCTCTTGTTGGCGGTCTAGGGATAGGTGGAAGTGGTTTTCATTTTCACTCGAACTAAATGGTAACCGTAGGCTGAAACCAATCACATTTTACTAAAAAGAGCATGTCACTACAAGTGACTAATAAGCTAAATGGGCTTAGAAATTTGACATGTAAGGGCATTAATTAAGTTCAAACAACTTGGTTAAGTTTTCCCATAGTGTCTCATGTTACTAGGGGTCATGCATGGAGTTTTAGGTTTGCGGTATATTTTGGTGTGGTGCTCCATGCGCATAACTTTTGGGTCATAATTTTTGATGTTTGACAGTTCCAAATGAAAAAAAAGAGTTTTATCATTGGTTGGAGTTACATTTCCTAATAATTAACAAATAATTTCCAAATGTAAGAAATTATGAAAGTGGAATTTAGTGCAAGCGAAAAGGGGAAAACCATACCTTTTTCATGAAACTCGTGATTCCTGCATTCAATGTGACCGCATCAACTCGCCACATTCACAAAGTGCAAACCTCAAGGAAAAGTATGATGAGCTTGAAAAAAAACTGACAACTAGCCATGGTGACAGTCAAGTCACAGGAAGAGATATAATACCAACTTAGCATTTCCTCTGAATAACCAAACCCAACACCGAGGCATATATATGGTCCCTTCAGCTTCTCTAATGCATTATTTAGACACAACCAAGGAGGCACTAGGAAAATAGAACTCGATTATTAGGAAATCTTCCCTAGCCTTTACTTGGAAGATTGTTAAGCCTAAAAAATACAACCCTTTTTGTGTTAATCAAGAAATTAACACACTCCCTATGACTACATTCTGATAGGCGTTTGGAATTAAGCCTGATAAAATAATTACTTCAAAATTTTCTAAGGATATTCAATAACTCTACCCTTATTATACTTGCACCCTTAACATTTCCTGAGATGTCACTTGGATGAGATATGTCTGGAAAGGCATTTAAGTCTCATCATGAACACCATTATCAACACCTCAAGTAATCAACACATTTCCATGAGACTACTTCTTTTCTTTAATAAGTATTTTGTCAAATAGCTCACGTGGCCTGAGTAATCTCCCTTATTTTGCATACATGTCAAACATAACACTTGTAATCAAGACTTCTAACAAGGATCCCATTATACTAAGCCCTATTGGTTTTCCACACCCTATTCCAACAACTCCTCTAGGCATAGGGAAGAATGAAAAAGACAAAACTTGTAGAGAAATTCATGGGATAGCAGGAAAGGGTGTTTTCAATGACTTGAATAAAACAATCTGCTACCTGAAACAATAGATAAAGAGCAGGAGAAGTGCAGTGGTAGTCATTTCTACCCATGGTTGGTACTGGAAAGTTTATTGTGCACGTAGTGTAGGCTCCCGAAGCAGAAGAATTGAAAAAAATACACCTAGGCATTACCGAAGAATGAAGCGCTTCCTTTTCCCAATCTTTGTCTTCTTCTTCATACAATAACAAACCAATGGCTAGTAGGCAATATTTTCCTTGCATCTCAAAGATAAAACAACCCACTTCCTCTAAAGTTACAAAGCCACGTAAATAAGTTTGTATAAAGTAAAATGAGGAGAAATTTGGGTTCCATATTATCCTCCATGTGCAAGGCTAAATTAACCCATGATAGGACTGATCTTAGGACAACTATTGGTGAGAACCCCGTAGCTCAATTTTCCATGCAACATTATGTTTATTGAATTATGGGAGAACATAACTCTAGTCTTTCTGTAGTTATCAAACCACTGCAAAATCCAAACGTAAACTTGGGTTTCTCATGAGTAACAACTCTGGACCTCAAATAAAGTGCTTGTATTATTCTACAAGGAAAGACAGGTTTGCAGGCCTATACACCCGCCATCCTTGACAAAGGTGAATCCAAGACTGCAAATCGAGGGGGGCATTACATATTTATCGTCATTTGTATTCAAGTATCTTCATGGTGAGTTTAAGTAAAAATGTTTGAAAAATAATTACTTGCATTTCAACCGGGCGCATTATCATTGGTATGTAACGTCCAAGTTTTAAGGGGTGAAAATTGAGCCTCAAATTCACAATGTGATGAGTTAACAACATCCAAGTGGAGGATGGAGGCACATGAGTCACGGAGGTCGAACAACAACCTCTTGTTGATCACCAATGATGGCGCCTCATAGAAGTTGTGGTGGCCGCTTGTTTATTAGTTGTGAGCTTGCTTTCATTTTAGTGTGCTTCTTTGTCATTTGTAGTGATCATGTTGATTTGATGAATAAATGGAAAATTTTCATTACGGGGGAACATAACATCGATGTTCCATTTCTATTCTATGCCAAAATGGCTAAATTCAAGGGCAACTTCAATTAGTAGTGGCATTTTCCTATGTTGTTCGAGATCGAGTAGCAACGATCGATAACAATGAATACAATTAAGAACATTTTGTTCTTATGGGATGCGATGTGAATTTTTTTCTCGAGTAGAAGTTATTATGTTATCCCGTGATGGAAAATTGTTGTAGAGATCTAAAGCACAAGTGTAAGACAATTGATGGATCTTGAAAAGGTTTGTGGTAGATCCATAAAACTACCACAAGGTGGACATTCAATGGGTTCCTGTCCATGCCAAGGTTTTTGGTAAACCTATTTAAAACCATAGAAGGTTGAGAATTGATCCTTTCATTTTTATCAAGGTCATGATCCATGGATATGAGAATTACATAGGGGTAAGCATACTGTAGTTTAGAGTGTGAATGTTTTTCTACCATGTTTTCACTAGGGGGTGTTAGGAATATTATAGTACTCCACATGGTTTGATATTTACGTATGGTAAATATTTATGTGCGAGTAAATAATATTAAGTAAATGTAAATGAGTTGTTGAATAACAACTCATATTGAACTATATTGTTTATGTGATATTTGGTTGTTAAACCAAACTCACGTATTTAGGGAGAGTGGTTGTAGGAGGTTTCCTATTTTATAGGAAACATCCTCCTATATATCAATCCCATATGAATTATTGAGTGAATGAAAACGAAAGTATTGTGTAAATTTGTACCAAAGTCTTCGGTGATGTGTGATGTAATTCCTATGGGTGTTTTCCATAACTTATAAGACCTTAGCGGTATGATAGGAAGGTATATCATGATGGTTGTGTAAACACCTACACATTGGTACAAGATGAAAAAAAAATACTATGAATTTTTGAAAGAAAAGAGTGAAGAGTTGGATAGGAGTCCACAATTTTTATGGTTTAAGGAAATTAATTCTTGAGAAAAGAAGATGAGGAATTTTTTGTGTTCATCAAAATCCTATGTAAGTTATTGCACAAAATAGATGTGGGAGAAGAAGAAACACTTTTATGTGAAGTGATTTATTTGAGTGAGATTGCGAGAGGTTATTTTATAATATTTACAAGATGGATTACCTACCATGAGGACCATAAGTCATCACATGGACATGATTCCATGTTTAATTTCTCTTTAAAAAGTGGAATATAGGTTGAATCCCATGGAGAATGTTGAATTGAAAAACAAATTTCAATAATTGGTCGATAAATGATTAATTAGAGAATCTTTGAGCTTGTGCACAATGTCTTTGGAAAAATATTTTGTATGTGGTAAAAGTAATGCTTTTGGAAACAATGAGGGGGAAAAATCCCTACTCTATTATGAGGGGAGGTTCCTTTTATTGAAAATAAAATAACATATGAAATGCCCTATTTTGACATGCCAAAACCATAACATAGTACATTATAAAATCCCATCAATTTTTTTTGAAATACATTTATTACTATCATTTCCATGTGGCTAGAACTGTAGCCAACCATTAATTAAAACTATTTTATTTTTTCAAAATTACTTCCCGGTTAACTACCCCCTTATCTCAATTTAATTTAAATTTGAAAAGGCCCATTCGATACTTTACTAACTTGTGCCGAATGCTTA